>CM035439.1:75257620-75520120 GCA_020310875.1 Ceratopteris richardii
CAACTCCACCCATGAGACAAAGCTCAACAGAAATGGTGACAACTCATGAGGTAACCAATCTTTTTCCCTTTATACGGATAAGAATAAGGCCAAGGATAAAGGTAAAAGTAAGAAACAAGAAGAAGAGACGAGTACCTCTCAAGCTAATTATGCAGGAAGAGGAAGAGGTGTTAGAGGAAGGGGCAGAGGAGGAAAAGAAGGTAGGGGGAGACTCTACAACAATTCACCATGCAACATATGTGGTCTCAACAACCACACTACATAAGAATGCTACAAAAATACAAGGAACCAAAAGGGGAAGAGGCTTCAATAGAGGAAGCTATGGACAAACTAGAGGCAAGTACAACAATGGTGGAGGCAACTACAACCATAACTACAATCAAGACTACAACGACAACAACAATTATCAAGGAGGATTTATAGGAAGAAGGGACTTCAATAACTATACTGAAGATCAAGAAGACTCTCTACTCATCATGAACATGACATCCAAACAAGGTAAAGATGATGAGCATCTTTTCTACATTGACTCAAGTTGTACCAATCATGTGGTAGGGAATATAGCTCTATTATCTGATCTTGAAGAACCCAAGGGGAAGCATGAAGTACAAATAGGTGATGACACTAGACACTCAATCAAGCAATTTGGAAATGTCAAAACATCTGATGGTAGTATGAACCTTTTGAGAAAAGTTCTGTATGTGCCTACTATAACCAAAAACCTAATTAGTGTTGGGCAGATTGTAGAGAAAGGTCTACAGGTCAGATTCACTAAGCATGGAGCATATGTGGAAGACTCCCAAAAAGGCTTCAAAAGGATTGCCAAAGGTGAGAAGTCAAGTAGATTGTTTACTTTTGAAATTGAAGACACAAGGAATATAACACTATTCAATTATAGAGATCAAACCTTATCTGAGTTGGAAATACGGCACAAAATGTTAGGGCACATAGGAGAGAGAACTTTGAAGCAAATTTGCAGGGATCAAAGTGTGCTTGGCATTCCCAATGTGACCAAGCAACACATGATATAAAAATGTGGAGCTTGCCAATTTGTCAAAGCTCACAGGCAACCAACATTCATAGTTAGTAGGGATGTAGTATTTGATGAGAACAATTTATGGTTTAAAGGTGATTGCAGGAAAGTCAGGTTACCATATGATTTGGAAAATGATTTTCCAACCATCACTAAAGAAGATCAACACCAAGCAGAGGACATCAACTCAGAAGATGAGGAGAAGATTGACTTCAAAGCTTGGAAGTCAAGAGGCAAGTTCAAATACAAGCAATTAGAGGATCTACGCGAGTCTTCCAATCAAGCTTTAAGGAGATCACAAAGAGAAACTAAGAAGTCCATAAGGTATGGATATGATACATCCTTAGTCACAAAGCACTTTGTGTACATCACTAAAGATTCTATGGCAGAAAAGCCTTCTTTATTTGAAGAGGCTAGGAAGAAGAAAGAGTGGAGATAAGCCATGCAGGAAGAAGTGGAAGCATTGCAGGAAAACAACACTTGGGATCTAGTTCCCAAGAAGCCAGATATGAAGGTAATTGGTTCAAGGTGGATATACAAAATTAAAAATAACTCTGATGGTTCTATAAATAGGTACAAGGAAAGGTTAGTGGCAAAGGGATTTGCCCAAACACATGGAGTAGACTATGAAGAAACATTTTCACCTATGCCAAAGATGCCAACAATCAGGGTATTGGTAAGTCTTGCTACATCAGAAAATTGGAATTTATATCAGTTAGATGTCAAGAATGCATTCTTAAATGGTTGGATATCAGAAGAAGTGTATATGGCGCAACCACCAGGTTTTGAAGATGAAGAAAAAGCAAGTTATGTATGCAATCTTAGAAAAGCACTCTATGGTCTCAAGCAAGCTCCTAGAGCTTGGAACCATAGACTTGTTACCTATTTGCAGGATCAAGGCTTTGTGGTAAGCAATGCACACTCTTCTTTATTTGTTAAGAAGAATAAATCAGAGGTCATCTACTTATGTGTCTATGTAGATGATATCATTATTATAGGCAATGATTCTTATGGTATCAAGCAGGTCAAAGCTCAATTAATGAACGAGTTTAAAATCAGTGATCTAGGGTTATTAACCTACTTTCTTGGCTTAGAACTTGTGTATACAGATTCAAGTATATTCATCACACAAACAAAGTACATACATGATATGCTGGTAAAGTTTAAGATGGAGAACACTAAAGTTGCAAGTATTCCTATGGAGATCAACCATAATCTATTTTCACAAGAAGCTGAACCACTTTAAGATGTTACAGGCTATCAACAACTTGTGGGTAGCCTTAATTATGCTACCTTGACAAGAGTAGATATTGCCTCTGCAGTAAGTACATTGAGTCAGTTCATGCATGTACCAAGGAAGCCTCATATGGAAGCTACAAAGAGGATACTTAAGTATCTAAATGGTACAATGAATGAGGGATTGTTCTATCCCTTTACTTTTGACATAGATATAAAGATGTATTCTGATGCAGATTGGGCTGGCTCCAAGGATGATAGGAGAAACACTTCAGGGTACCTATCTTTTGCAAGTTCAAAGCTCATATCTTGGTCATCCAAGAAGCAACCAACTATGGCCTTATCTTCCACAGAAGGAGAATATAGAGATTTGCCAAATGCAACTCAGGAAACTATGTGGGTTAAGCAATTGTATGCATATTTGGAGATACATTCCTACACTCCAATTATCCTTGGATATAACACTAGTTCACTTCATTTGGCTGCTAATCTTGTATACCATACAACGACTAAGCACATTCAAGTGCAATACCATTATGTAAAGGAAAAATTTCCTAGCAAGGATATCCAATTATCCTATGTATCAACTCATTTACAATGTGCAAATATACTTACCAAAGCATGTGATGGAACAAAGATGAACAGGTTCAAATTGATGATTGGCTTGCAAGAAATCAAGGAGCAATGCAGATCAAGCATGTTAAGCTTGAGGGGGAGATGTTGGTGCAATTAAGACCAAGTCTACATACTTGATCACCTCACATAAGCTTGATGTATTTACATTATACCTGAAAGAGTTCATATATACAACCTCTTGTAACTTTTCTTCACAATTACCCATTGTAAAAGTGGAATAAACCCACAAGCAGTTAGGAAGCATTTTGAATTTGAATTCAAATCTTTGGCTCCAACAAAGACTATAAAAAGAGGATATGAAAGGCCCGTGTGTATCTCGAGGTTCAGAGATCATTTTCATGTACCTTCATTGAGAAGAGGAGCTCATCTCATAGCTCACTCCTTCCTCAGTCATTGAGCAATGATTTATTTCCAATGACATTGTACTTTTACATGATTGAATACATACACGATCATTATTTCTTACTCTCTTATCTCTATCACACTCCATCAGAACAGTGAACTTCTCAGAGCTTGTTCTCACTGTATAGTTAATCATTTCCTATGATTCAAAGCATGATAGCTCCACCATACTATCTATTTTAATGCTACAAAGTTTCATTTCTAATTCTTCTCATGATCGTCAGATATTAATCAATCTCTGCTCAATGTTTTGTGACTATCAAGGCCCGTAAATGTCGGGATGCATGATCAATTTGCTAAACACATTTCTCTGCATATAGTACATCATTTTAAATGATGTCACTCATGACTGGTAGAATTTTAAGCTAATTGAAGTTCCCCAAAAGAAATTTTATCAATTTCTATTGTACTCAGAGAATGGTTCAAAACTCCGAGTAGGTGTATCAACCAAAATAGCAAGTTTTGGACCTTGGATCATATGCCTACCTATCTGTTTTGATCCTATCATTAATGGATCATCTTCAAAGCAACATATGTGTTTATTTATGCTTACTCGCTAGCTAAGGCCCACAACACTCTCCAACCATCACTTATAGTAGGTGTGATGGAGGTTTTAGCTGCACCAATTCATCTCTTGTGAATATCCACCATCTCCTCCAACACATATGTCCTCCATGTCTCTTCACATGCCCTCCTTGTCTCTTCACTTTCCTTGTGACTTTGTCTCTTCACTGGAGTGGCTTTTGGTGATCCAATGCCTCCTTTTGGATAAGGTTGCACCTTCAAACTTGTTCTTTGATTTTCCTAAGGTTCAAAAGCCTTCAAATGAAGTTATCTAGTGAAAAACAAATGCTTGAGCTTGCCCTAGAAGCGCACACCTTTTAACACTTCCCCTCAAGCTGAAGTTCCTTTTGGTTTTGAAGTTGGTTCCTTGAGTTGTATGGCTTGCTTTAGCTTAGCAAGCTTTCCAGCATCCAAGAACTTTTTTACAAGATCAGCTACCTGGTCATTTGTACTTACATGATGAATATCCACTTCCTTTTCAAGCACCTTCTCCCTTATGAAGTGATAGTGAACTTCAATGTGTTTGTTCCTTGCATGAAACATAGGAGTTTTGCAAGATAGATGCTTGATATCTCATCTCGAAACAAAGGAACTGATCCAACCTGCACATCCAAGTCTTTCATTGGCTTTTTCATCCAGATTATCTCACAAATAGCTTGGGCCAAGGCTCTATATTCAGCTTTGGTTGAAGATAAATCAACTATATAAGTGATCCTATTAGGCTCCTATAGGTATGAATACCCTCAAGTTCTTCTCCTTGGGTAGAGCTAAGTTTGATGTTTACATCCATTGGTTGCTTTAGTGTTTTGCATCCACTCATTCCAAACATGTACAATACATCCAACAAATAATTTCTTTGCATCAAGTAGAGACCATCATTTTTGTACATAACCTCAATGCCCAAGAAGTATTTGAGGATTCCAAAATCTGATATCTTGAATTCCTTCCCAAGACTTGCCTTAATTTCTTTGATACATGCATCATTATCACCTAATATGATTAGATCATCAACATATATGCATATCTATATAGATTTTCCATCAACCCTTTTGATGTAGAGTGAAGGATCTAAATCACTTGCAACATAACCATACTTCATTAGGTACTCAACCAATCTCTGATTCCATGCTCAAGGTGCTTGCTTGAGTCCATACAAAGCCTTCTTTAGTCTACATACAAAATCATGCTTATTTTCATCTTCATAACCTATGGGTTGATGCATATAAACCACTTCTTCAAATTTCCATTAAGAAAAGCATTTTTAATATCTAATTAATACATTATCCATCTTTTAGAAGGTGCTACTAAAATCAAAGTCCTTATTGTACTCTTGTTTGCATCAAGACTAAAAGTTTCTTCATAATCAATCCCATATGTTTGTGTGTAGCCCTTAGCTACTAACCTTGCTTTATACCTTGTTGAAGATCCATCTGAATTCCTTTTGAATTTGTACACCCATTTTTTTGTGACCACCTTCATGCCTTCTTCTCTAGGTACCAATTCCCAAGTTTGGTTTTCCTTGAGAGCTTGAATCTCCTCATCCATAGCATCTCTCCATTCCTTGTGTTGGCTAGCTTCCTCATAGCTTGATTTTAGAATTTGTGGAGCAATTCAAGAGTCTATAGAAAGACTTCAAATCACTTTCACATTACATGGAAGAAATATACATACACTTGTGGCCATCATTGTCTTGGTCCTTCATTTTTTTGCATCATCGTCTTCAACAATAGTAAGCTTGTAGAGGCTTTTGCTCTCTCTAGATAGCTCCAAACTAGAGGAGAGCAGACTCATTGGAAAGGTATTAGTGTCTAGCTTATGTATATAGATTTTTAAAGCATTTGGTTTTGTTGATCGAGAGAAATCTTGGTTTTTCTATCTCGTGGTCTATCTCTGTGCATTCCTAAAAAATAGGAGGTACCATTGTTGAGTGTCAAATTCATTCCAAAAGCATATTTTGTTTATTTCTTGTAATCTTGTGCATTCTACACACGCAACCCTATGTTTATCACTCCTCCAAAATGGATTCTTCTAATTATAATCACGCTGGTCGCTATGAGCATTTAAAGTTGACTGTCTCATCCAAAGATAGTAATTTTTGAGCTAGTCAATGTGCAAATCTATCTATTTTGTATCGAAATTTTCTCCTTGATGCTTCAAAGTACATTGTGCATTTTATTGCACTTATTGCATGCCTAAATAAGGTCTATTTGAGTCTCCATAAGCTCAAGGGTTGTTCTTGTGCCGGTTGGTTGGAACAAACTTCATCGCTTCACAACTCACTTTTATACCTCCTACAAGCTTCTCCAAGTTCTTTCACCTATTGTATTAGAAGATCAACATAAGAATATAGTTGCAATATAATGGGGTGTATATGCATTTGGAGTTATGAATTTTGGTCTAACAAATGCACCAACCACATTCCAAAGGTTAATGTGTCATGTATTCAAGGATTTTCTAAGGGACATAATGGAAATCTACATAGATGATTTATGTACCTTTTCAATTAAGAGGGTAAATACTCTACAATATCTAGGAAATATATTAAAAAAATCAGAACTTCCAAAGATTTTCTAAACCCTAAAAAATGTTTCTTTTTTGTAAGGCAAGGAATAATGTTAGGACATATATTCTCCAAAAATGGAATATCTATTGATGAGGAAAAGATCATAACCATAGTTAACTTGCCTAAGCCAACAAATGTGAAAGAATTGCAAACATTCATGGGACATTGTGGGTATTATAGAAACTTTGTATACAAGTTTGGAGATATTACCAAACCCCTATATGCATTGATCACTAAGTTTGAGTGGACTGATGAATGTGATAAATCTTTTGAAACCCTAAAAATTTCCCTAATCGCATCACCCATACTGATAATATCTTAATGGGATTTAATATTCCATGTACATGTGGGTGCTTCAAAGCTTGTTTAAATTTTTTGTGGATCATCAAGCTTTATTATACCTAGTAAATAAACCTTGTCAAACTAGAAGGTAGTAAGATGGTTCTTATTCCTTATGGAATTTGATAGAGAAGTCACATCTCATAGATGATGAGCTACTTGATGCATATCTATTCAAGATAGAAAGCATACCAGGTTGGGTAAATTCTTTGGTACCAATATTATCAATTGGACCAAGGAATAATAATTTGACTTCTACACATTTGATTTTGCAAAGTAGGGAACATTTTGCTATCAGGACATTTGTATCATTTAAATAACACAGGGGTGTTGGAATATTGTGTTCAGGAAGAAGAACAAAACAATTACTTAGAGAGAGCACATTTTTGGAATCCATGTTTTCATGCTTCAAAGACTATTACTCTAAATAATTTGACAAGAATGGGAGTTCATTGGCTAACTAAAGAAAAAGATGTGGAGACATGTGTATATCAATGTGAAAAATGTCAGATGGAGCATAAATGTGATAAATTAAATTTGTTCTAGTTCCAAGGAAATCCTAAATGGAGTGCTCATATTGTGGAAACATTTAAAACAAGATCTCCACACAGAACCAATGAAGGTGAATGAAGATACAAGAAACATGTAGAAGATGAGTAAGGAACTTGTACTTATAATTGATCAATTATATAAGAAAGGAATGGATGGATATTTAAGACTTTGTGTTCTTGAGGAAAAATACTTATAAATGTTGGAATTAGCTCACTCAAGTGTAGTAGGAGGTCACTTCTCAAGTGAGAGAACTGCTAAATTAATCCTATATTAAGGATTCTAGTGGCCTAATTTATTCCAAGATGATGTATGCACAAAGATGTGATATTTTCCAAAGAACAAAACCACTATTAGGAAAGATGAAATGCCTCTTAAGCCTTTGATATCTGCTAGAGTAATTAGCAAATGGGGATTAGATTTCATTGGACCAGGAGATACATGGAGCCTTTAACAACCCAAGTATGGATAAGATTGCAACAATCAGAAAGAAGAAAACAAGAGGAGACTCGGATAAGACAAGAAGCTCAGGAAGACGATGAGGAAAGAATCAAGAGAAACAAAGAGATAAGAGATATAATGCTTTGTGGAAAGAAATAGGAAGGAATTAGAAATCATCTACCAGTAATTGCAAAGGAACTCAAATTAGGGTTTAAATGGATATAGGATCTCAAGTGAACCTAATAAGTTCCAAAATTTTGAATCAGCTTCAAGAGAGGAAACAAGAGAACAATACTTTAGTCCGAATAGTAAATGGACAAATACTTCCTACATTATCAATAGTAAAAAATGTTCTCAAAATAGGACAAGAAGAATCTCTAGTTGAGTGTGAAGAATGGCTCGATAAATTGATGCGTAAAAGTTTAATCTTAGGTCAAGATTGGATGAAACAACATAGTGTCATAAACAAATACTTAATATAAAGATGAGAGATAAAAAGATGAGAGTCTTGTGTGTCAAAGATAATGTGTAGGAATCCAAAGGAGATATATACAAGCTGGATATGGAAACATTTAGATTTCCAATGGAAGAAAACTCACGATAGTTAGAACATTATATGAAGGAGGAACAAATACAAGATCATTCACATAAATCTTGGGAATACAAGGCAAATAGAGGGCAAAGTCAAATAGCACAAAAACTTAGTAGAATCAGAAAATCAAATATGGAGACCTAAAGTGAGATCAGATTATCAGGGTCCAATCTATCAACAAGGCATAATGAAGAAAATTTGGAGACCAAAACAACCAGTGACAAAGCAAACCCAAAAACCTTCATCAAGGGCACAAGTAGACAAAAACGAAAAACAATTGGAAAATCAAGGAAACAAACAAAGGTTGTATTGGAGGAAAAAATCAATAGAACAGATACCAAATAAAATTCAAAAACAAGTAAAAAATACAAAAAAGCAAGATAAAGCCTCGACATCAATAAACCACTTAAGTGATTCACTTAAGACCCTCCTTTTGCACCATAAAGATTATTCCATAATCAAAGTATGCATATATAGGGCTACATTACATAGTTGTGCATTCACTAGGCACGAGATTTTTTACTGACCAAACACTAGAAAAAGCTCTTTTTACATGATTAAAACAGCTAGGAGGGGAAGGAAGTCCTCTTACAATGAATTCAAAGAAAAATGGAATTTTATTTGAATTATATATATATATATATATATATATATATATATATATATATATATATATATATATATATATATATATATATATATATATATATATATATATATATATATATATATATATATATATATATATATATATATATATATATATAACTACTAAATTATTTATATAAATGTCTTATTTTTTCTTTTGAGCATAAAGCAAGGAATAGGAGTGTGTGAGTTATTTATTATTGTATTTTATTTATTCCTTATTCTATTTTTTTAATCATTGTGTCAGTATTTTTCCCAAAATCTTTTCAATTGCACTTAGAAAATAAAGAAAAAGAGACCTTGCTTCATTATGATGAGCACAAAGAGAGTTATTGAAAAGTGGAGTGATAAAATCATGTGATGAGTGGTGTAAAATCTTTTATTATCTTTTTGTGATAATGTAATTGACTATGTTATGTGGAGTCTTTATTAATTGGTGTGGAATTTTGGTGTTCCTCTTCTTACAAGAAAATTACTAAGGGACTTCCAATTAAAGATTCAGAAGCGGATTCAGTATCTTTGTCAAGGCACATTGGTTCCTTGCTAGTGAAGCAATGGAAGGAATGGTGGAACTAGAGTCTGAGCAAGAAGAAGTTTCTTAGCAAGATCAAGTGGAAAAGGAATAAAAGGACTTCATCGAAATTGTGGGCAAACATGTGTTCACAATGTAAAAGGGAAAGTACAAGTTCACAATGCTGAGTCAAGATTTCTACAATTTCTACAGGTCTGTAGTCCTATACAAGAGATAGAAAGCAGTTGGGCTATGCAAACTTTTGAAGAACCAATGTTCTTCATAGATTTTGATAGGCATGAACAAGTTATGTCTTCTTTACAACAAGTAAGGAGAAGTACAAAATCCTATTTTTTTAGTGAACTAATAAACTAGGACAATGAAATGGTAGACATTAGTATCGAAGTAAATTCCCATGGGTACATAGATAGATGTCAGTTTTATGAAAAAGAATGCAACAACATATACACGTTATGCCAAATTTTCATATTTTAAGGAAAAACCTAATGAGGAACTTTCCATCAAGATTTTCCTCTAGTTTTTATGTTTTCCCATGCTACCAAGATATACCATGCCACATAAACAAGTAACCTTGGATATGCTGAACAATAAGGATAAGACTAAACCTTCTGGAGTAGTGGACATGTCTCCATACATCTACAAACAATTGAAAGAAGTGGCCAAGCATAGTGAATCAAAGAAGTTCATGAATGGAGCTCAGTTTCCAACAAAAATCATCTATCATGTTCTTGGAATTGAAGATAAACTTCTTCTGGCTCCAGAAACACAAATATTTAGAGAAGCATTAAGAGGAGTCAAAAGTCGAGGGAAGAAAATATCTACAAAAGAGGCTGGCAGGAAAAGGAAAGAAATAGTGATGGAAGTTCAATAGCCTAACAAAAAGAGTAAAGTGGAAAACACTAGATCTAGAAGTGGACGAAGCCATGGAGAAGGAGATAAAATTAGAGCAAAAGAAAGTTCAAGTTGACAAAGAGCCTCAGCCTCTAGAGACCATCACATAATTTATTCATATTTAATGCATGATAATGATAAAAGAGCTTCATATGAAGCACAATATCAAAAAATGATGGATGATTATTTTGATAAAGCCACTGATTGGACTCAAGAAAAAGTTGAACATTATGAAGACCTCCATGCACCGATGATGAGTGTAGATTTAGAGGTATTTTTCATCAAGAAAGAAACAACACTACTATCTTACTTCAAAGAGCTATAGGGACCTCCTTAAAAAAGGACAACTATAGTTGTTGTGGTGAGAAAGAAAAGAAAAGAACCAAAGCTGAAGAGAAAGTTGAAGGAATCCAAGAAAAGAAGAAACGTTGGAGAAGACTTAAAGGAAGGGGAATCAGCTGGTGGATCTACCTTGATCCATAAATTGGAAGCTGACAAAGGGGAAGAAAACATGTCAAAAGCAGTAAAGGAAGACTTAAAGGAAGGGGAATCAGCTGGTGGATCTACCTTGATCCATAAATTGGAAGCTGACAAAGGGGAAGAAAACATGTCAAGTAATGGTATCTAAAGATAAATTTTTTGGCATAGAGAAATACATATATGTGGAAGGATTTCTTTTAAGAGGTTTGAATATGTCAAAACCCAACACTCCTAGTAAGCAGATGGGAGTTCAAGTTAAGGTGATAGAAGGGTTGACAAAAATCATGGAGGCTAAGGAAGGTGGCATATGTTTGGGAAACACCAAAGAAAATAAAGAAGCAGGACTTGTGTTAATAATAGATAAGATTGAAGACAAAGAAGAAACAAAAGAAGAAATAGAGTATCTAATCAAGCTAGTGGAATCAAAGGAAGGAGAAGTAAAGGTAATAGAAAAAGAAAAAGAAAAGCAACAAAAAATAGTGGAAGATATCCAGAATATTTTGGATGACATTCTGCATGATGAAGGAACCCATGACAATGAAATGAAGGAAGTATCAAGTCCAGAAGAAGAACACGAGGAAATAGAAAAAGGAAATGAAGAATAGTACCAACCTAATGTTCAAGAAATTCAAGGAAGTCTCCATGAAGACCATGAAGGTCAAGAGAAGGATCAAAAGCATGAAGATCATGAAGAGGATCACGAGCTTGAGGTTCATGATAAACATGAGGAAGAGCACTCATCAAAAGCAGAAGAAGAAGATGATGAAAAAGAAATGGAAGAAAAGCATATAGATATGAAGAAACAAGAACAAAATGTGGGTTTGGACAAGATCCCTAAAGATAACAGAGGGACATGAATCACAAAACTTCAAACCATCCAACAGAAACATAATCATGTCTAGAATAGCTGGTGAATTTGAGTTCATAAAATGGAACAAAGTAATAGAACAATAGAGAAAAGAGCAGAACAGAGGAAGTAAAAGATTGACAAAAGAAGATTGAGAGTTATCTACAGAAAGTTATAAATTTAGAAACAAAAGTGGTTCAAGAGAAGAACAAAATTAGGTTTTTTGAAGAGAAATGTGAAAAACAATCAGAGACTATAAAAAAGATGGAAGAGCATGTCAAAAGATTGGAGTCAAAAATAGAGTTCTCTGGAGCTCTTATTAGGTAATCATTAAAGCTAAAAAAGAAATTAGTAGAATCTTGATGGAGGAGGGTCAGTTAAAAGTAGAAACAAGTAAATCAAAGAGCCAGAGTGAAAAAATAGAAGCATTAAAGCAAGAAATAGAGAAGATGAAAGAAGAGCTAAAAGATGCAAAGGAGTTGGAAAAGCAGGCAAGCACACATGTTGCTACAACCATGAAAGGTTACAATAACCTCAATGAAAGAATTGAAAAAGAAATAGCTATTTGGTAGCAATGGAGAATCGAACTGCTAGAAGAAATTGAAAATTGGAAAGCAAAAGCAGTTTTTCATGTAAAAGATGTGATCATTAAAGACATGGTTCAAGAAAAACCAAAAGAAATTGAAAGAATACATTCTCCTATGCAAGAAAAAAATGTAGAATATCCGAGGGTAGCGAAGACAATTGATGAAGATTTAGATGAGTTTATACATCATCTGCTCACTGATCGAGAAGTTAGGATGAAGTATATAAAAAAGATACACAATCAATAGGAAGATAAAACTATGAGATTAGCATTAGAACATGGAGTGAGCCATGACTACCATGAGTGGGTTGCAGATGGTCTAGGAATTCCTTTTTGCATGGTACTAGAGAGTATAAAGAACTATCAAAATGCTACAATTGGCACAGAACCTAATGCATTTTTGGAAAATGAAGAAGATATAGAAATAACAAAAGA
Organism: Ceratopteris richardii; assembly: GCA_020310875.1. Classification (NCBI taxonomy): domain Eukaryota; kingdom Viridiplantae; phylum Streptophyta; class Polypodiopsida; order Polypodiales; family Pteridaceae; genus Ceratopteris; species Ceratopteris richardii. The sequence goes on from CM035439.1 coordinate 75,270,395, forward strand.
GCTATTTGAAAAAGTTAATCCTTTGTGGAGAAATAAATGGTTGGATAAGAACAGAGAATGAAGGAAGATTTGAATAGAGGCTCCACTGTAATTAAAGATTAATCTAGCTTTCTCTCTAATGGCATGAAGAAGGGATTGGCCAAAATCTTGGCAAATGAGAAAAGATGATAGTAGCTAAATGGCTCAATTTCCTAAAGATAACAGGACTAAAGAAAGTAATCTCGCCATCAAGAGCATACATGTTAACCACATGTTAATCAGTGATAGAGAATCTAAAGGATGTCAATGATCCAACTTGTATATTAACAATCAGAATTCTAAAATTGGTAATCACTTGTATAAAAACATTCACAGATACGAATATTAGAACCTTGAACTACATAGGATTTAACTCATCATCAGATGCACTTCTTTTTTATCTCAGTGAGACTCTTGATTAAGCAAATAGTATAATCATATTCATGGGTAGCCATTATCTACAAATTTTTGAGGATGCCTTTGACTATGGGTTAGAAATATTCAGCAAGCTATCATATGTAATGAAGGCCAGATTAATAGCCTATGAAGTTGTCTACATAGAATAAATAAAAAGGGATGTAATAAATAAACCACACAAGCTATACAAATTTTTGAGGATGCCTTTGACTATGGGTTAGAAATATTCAGCAGGCTATCATTAGTAACGAAGGCCAGATTAACAACCTATGAAGATGTCTACATAGAATATATAAAAAGGGATGTAATAAATAAACCACTCCAGCTATACAGTGGAGAAAAGCACTTTTTCATATGGAGAATGACTTGAACATCACAAAAAGAAAAAGCCATGATCTGGTGGCTCAGGTTTATCAAAGGAAGAAAAGACAATCATCAAGGAAACCATCATAATTTTTTGTCAAGGATGACAAAAGGCAAGGAGGGGAAGGATGTTGGAAAGATATTTTTGGTAAAAGTAGAAAAGGGAAAACCTTGTAATATAGTAGTTTAGATTATTTCATTTGATGTAAAAATGAGGAAGACTCTTCCTCATGATGGTATCTAAGTTATATATTTTTTATTGATTTTTTAGAGCTTTCAAGTGAGTAGAATTTTAGAGTAGAAGTTTGGAAGAATTATTTCAAGTGTGAAAGGGGCACTTGAAAACTTATTTAAGTCATTTATGACTCATTTGTAGCCTCTTGACTAGTCAAGAACTAATCACGTTATGCATTGACCCAGTGTCAAAGAGTGCCTTGATAGACTGTCTTGCCATGACTCCCCTCATGAAAATAAGCTTAGTGTCTAGGAACTAGTATCCTTTTCTGAGCCACTAGTGAAATCACAGCGTCTGGCATAGTACGAACCTTCTTCGTGACCGTCATGGCCACTATGGGAGATGATATCTGGGATGGGAAATCTACAGATTCCTCATCTCTATCACTTCCTTCCTGAGTCAGATTAATAACTATGGTGTCTTCTATTTGCTTTTTCTTAGGACAATCCTTGCAAAGGTGCTGCCATAGACATCCATAGCATAACTGCTTGTTCATTGCCTTCTCTTTTTGATGAGGGGTAAGAATACAATTATTATATGCCCTCTTAGCCAGAGCAGACACTTTCCTTTTCACTCTCAAAATTTTCTTGATCATATGCACTTGCTTAGCCTCTCTAGAACGTTTTGCACTCATTGATCCAGGAGTAGATGTGGGGAAGGATCAACTTATCTTAGTCCGTGAGGACCTCTGACCTTGGGAGCTTATGCCCGTGTGTCCAACCTCATAGACTAAAGCCATCTCCATGGCCTGTGCCAAGGAGTGACATCTCTCCTTCCTCACCAAAGGTCTAATACTTTCTCTCAGTCCCAAGACAAACTTGTGGGCCTAGAGAAACTTAGGGATAGTATTAGGTACTTTAAGAAGTACCTCTCCATACTTATCTCAGTACGGTTTGATTCTTCTGGCTGATGAAGAACCGCTAGTTGCTCTGACACCACTATGAAAAGGTGATGGGATTAGTCCAAAGATGAGTTGGTGTTGCAACAAACCTGCTCTACACTAGCCAAAGTGACTCCACGAATTCTTAATAGACTTCTTTAACTTCCCAAAAATGTATAAGAAACCATCAAGTCCTTTGGAACATCAGTTCCAAATGTTTACATCAAAACAAATAAATTCTACTTTTCAAAGAGAGAAAAACCTTCTATTTTTGGGATGAGAAGGTCTGAATATTATGCTCAAAGCTCACAACCTAGTACGCATTACTAGAGATCTTTTGCACATATCTAGTTGAAGTGTATAGCTAACTAAAGTACATTATTTTATGAATTTAGCTCCACTATACAATGAGAAATGAGTTTAACAAGTATGGGGGGTCACCTCGACTTTTCTGAAACAAGAAGATGTGTAAACAGAGTCAACTTTGGAGCTTTATATCTCAAGTTCTATTGATCCAATGATGATGAAAATTGATATAGAGATGCTTGACAAACTTATCTAACTATCCCAAATAAAAATATAAAAATAGAGATGCTTACACACATAGAAATAGGCAAAACAAGTTGATTGTGTACATGAGTCTACTACATCAGCATGTAGAGAAGAAATCACTCAATGTAATGATTCAAAATGTATATTATATTGCACATATAGATACATGGGAAGTGTAGAGAATTACTCCTTCATAAATTGAGCATAATGTATGCTCAAGAATGCAGCTCACTTACACATGAATAGGAATGATTATCCCGCAACTAGAGAGCTATACATTTATACATGTTTTTCAAATTTGAACTTGGTAGGTAGCGCACCTAAAAGTGATCCTACATCTAGGGATGGTTTGAATTTGATTACAATCAACTAAGTTCGTGGAATAGGCTCCCTAGTATCATGAGATTCTTCTTCTACTTTTAGCTTTTACAAAGGATCATGATAAATACAAGATTTACTCTTGGGCTATTCACAAGAAAGGGTTCTCATGATGAAGTCTATATGTGATGGCTTTATGAGCATAGTCCATAAGTCAAATGCCTAGCTTTTGGGCTTGCCATTTACACCAACACCAAAGTGTAATAGAAGATTTCAAAACAATTTAAGGAAATGAAACATTTTATCCTCATTGATTATCTACAAGACTCTACATACATGCATACATACATACATATACATGGTGTTGTCTCACATGTGTGGACCCGGATATGAGATGATCTATTTAAAGTGCTATGATTGTCTTGGTCTCTCTTTTAAGCAACTATTGTTGTATGCATGCTACTTCCTCCTATTTGTTGTAGCTTTGGCCCTCGAATTCTTGAATGTGCTTTCTTAGGGAGTTTTGATTGTGAGAGGTAATGATCGATTGGCTTGTCAAAGGTCATTGGTACCTCAAGAAAATATTGCTTATGTTCATTGTTGCATAATTATTGTGACTTGTTAATTTCAGTAATATATTAAGGATTCTTACCTATTTTTGATAAGGGATTTTTACCTACCAATGGTAAAAAAGAAGGTTATGCTTGATGTTTTGGTTATTGTCGTTCCCACTAATTCAACACATCTGGATTGATGGTTTACTTAAAAGATAATTTGACTTGTTTCATTTGTGTGTAGTAAGTAACAAATGTATGACAAGTACAATGAATGGATTGCTTTGAGTATATATATCAAGCACAATGTCACCATCATGAGTAGATATTTACCTTAGAATGCGAAGGAATTATCTAAAGAGTTTATGAAAGGTCACTGGTGGTTAACTCAAGAATATTTTCTTGCAGCAACTTCTTAATTGATTTTTGTAGTAAATAGTGCCTCTATTATGATTTTCTTTTCAAAACTTTGATGCTATCTATTACCTAGTGAATTATGATCAGGTTCTTACTTCTTTAATAGAAACAAGGGTAAGTGTATGTTTTGAAACTCTCAGCCAAACAATCACAATACCGGTGTTTGTTGAAAGGATAGAAATCCGGTTGTGGTATCATGATAACATACTTAAGTTGATATGTCACATTCTGACAGTTTTTCAAAATTATGTAATGACTCCATTTTTAACAAATGTTAAGCCCCTTTGATGTGTTCTAAGGCTATGTAAATATCAAGAAAATGAAAAGATGATATGTTTCATTCTTGATTAGAAGTATATTTTCAAGTCTATGTTTTGTTATGATGAGGGGATGTTATGCAGATTGAATTCCTTATACATATCATGTGCATGGATTGAACTAGAGAAAAAAAAGTTGTCAGAATATCATGATTACATGAACGATATGCTAGTTCAAAAGGATTGATTCTAAAACAATTTATATGGAATGATATACTATAGGCAAACATTGAGTTTACTTTATGTTATTTTGGACTAAAATACTATTATGGGTGTTAATGAAACCTTACATTTTTTGAAAGCATTTTTGTAGCAATTAGAACACTGGATAGAAGTGATGATTAACTAAATAGGGTATAGTGTCACTTTGGAGAAATTGGGCATAATGGATAATCAAATAGAGCCTATGTAGTGGATCAGGTAAAATCTTCTAGTTTTATTAATTGTTAAATGATTCAAGTTTACATCATGGAATTTTAGTTACATATTGCAATCGATGAATCCCTAATAGTGAGCCTAACATCGATGAATCCCTTATAGTGAGCCTAACATCATTCTTCCACTAAACTATTAAGATGTTTCTTTTTGGAGAAAACCTATAGTCATTGGGAGAAAGATCATTGGTTATGTTAAAAACAAAGCGTAGGAATTCTTAGGAGATCTGAAGTGTAATAGAGTAATTAAGGAGATTTCTAAGTATATACCACAAGATAGGAAACCTTTCTTGAATTATAACAAATAACTAATATGGTCCTATAGGACATTTAATAATGAATGATTGTCGCAACATACTTTATGATAACTTTTAGTAATTTAGTTTTTATACACAAAGGATATGTTAAATCATGAATACCAAAGAACATATTCATAAAACTCAATTAAGAGGTAACATGGGAATCTCATAATATCAAGTGCTATTGTGGGAAACTTTTCGCAAAGAGACTTGAGAATGTTGTGTGCTACTCTCCTCCCATCCTATTTATCCTCTTGATCATAGAATAGAAAGATTTGAGAGTGATCTAGTGTGACATGTGGCCATCATGTACACTCTACTTTCTAAGGTGGAACCTTAGGATAAGCCCCAAGCTAGGAACCTTAGCAACTCATGCTCTTGCTCCAACACACATTGATAAGTGATCCAGCTTGGATTTATGTCTAACATTCTCTCCCCTTTCTAAAGATCATTTTCCTCAATGATCCAAGAGAAGACTATGATTTTACACCCTTCCAAGCTACCAAATATCTGGTAGCAAACTAGTTCTGCATGTTGTTCTCCTATCTAGCATCCCTTCTTGAATATCTTGTGTCACCTCTCTCGAGTGATGGGAAATTGTGAGAATTCTATTCTTGGCCTTAGAAAATCTTGCTAATTCTTTGCCATTGCTTCAAATTATATAGCTGTGGATCTTCCACCTAAGACTCATGCAATCGAAAGGCATTCTATGTGAACATGCTAACTATCTATCAATAGTTCCCTTGTCTTCTACATATTTCTAGGATAGTTCTTTGGCACATATGCAACTAGGAGTTATGGGATGTATGCTACCATCTTATAAGGAAGTGATCTGACTACCTTCATGCATTATAGATACATATATCCAATTCTTTCTTCGCCTCTAAAATGTGTACCCTTAACATATCCTCTAAAATCTAACTAATCTTCTAGGGTTTAAGACACTATCTAAAGATCATATTTCTAATGTTACTATATGGATCTGAATCTGAATATCTCATGTAATCTGAAGATAATTAGTGTGAACCTCATGCCTTCTTGTAACTATTCCACTATCTTCTACATAAGACCTAAATCTCATGACATTCCTTTTTGCAAAAATAGATCTCACTAATTCCTATAGTCCAAATATATTTCATCTGGATATCTACTATCTCTTGCATAGATAAAAGTCATCTTTCTTAATCTATTCTTCATTCCTTTGAACATTTAGACACACTTGTCCCCTTTAAGGATGTACTAGAACTTAAGCTCTAATTCCTTCTTTTTTCTTCTTGACCTTGACACATACAGAGTTGTACTTATGAATTTCAAAAATTATTCTCACTAACTTGTGTCCTTGTCAATCATGGTAAGTATTCCAATCCCTTAAGATATCTTGCTTGCAAACCTTTCTTTTCCATTTATCTATTCAAATTCATACTGGAAAATTGACTTGAAATATTTTCTTTTAGAGAAATAAAATCATCTCTATCTCCTTCAATAGAGTTATCAATGATGGCTCTAAACTTACATACTTGGTGTGTGTACCCTTTCTATCTAAACTTTCAACAGACTTGGTACTTTTCACCCTTTCTATAATGAAGCATGTAACTTTGGTCCACTCAACCACTTTATTTTCTCTTTGACCTACTTGGTCACCTTTTATGATGTCCTATGAATAGGAAACATCAAAGTGGTTTCTCAACTTTTTTTCCATTTGGAGTTAATTTTCTTGCTTGCAAACCTGGCCTTGTTGTGTAATCACTCCTTGCTAGAGAACAACCATGCCTTATCTAGTAAATGCAAACCTTGCCTTGTGTAATCACTCTCTATTGAAAATCTTGACCACAACCTTGCCTTGTGTGCTTAATGCAAACCTTGCCTTGCTATTTAACCTTGTCTCTCCCTACTAGGGATCGAAACTAGAGTCTTGCCTTGTTTTCTCTTTGCAAACGTTGCCTTTATGTATATCTTGGACATTCTCCCTTGAGAACTTGGCCGATAGACTTGCCTTGTTTGCTCAATGAAGATGAGTCCACCTAGAATCTCTATTCTTCATTCTTAGGTAGAGAGATAGATAGGAATATCCCATCTACCTATACTAAAATACTATGGAATCAAGATATGACTCCTAATATAGATCTAGTAACTTTAAAGTCTATGTCTCTACTTCCAAATCTCAAAAGTTCTTAAATGACCTCCCACTACTAGTTTCTAGCTATGGCATTCTAATCAAACTTGATTTTCCATTTTATTCCACAAATATAAAGTCTATACTTCTTGTGTAATAGACTTCTTTGTTTTTACTATGTAAGCAAACATGAACTAGATTCTTAAATTATAAGTATCTTAAAATTGTAGGTGTTCTTAGAGTTATCTTCTAAGATTTTAAAATACCTTATGATTTCTCACCTCTAAGTTTTTAACTCATGAGACCTTGGCTAAGCTATCCCTCATCTCAATTTGTCCTTTTCTGCAAAAAGGGAAAATTATTTGAGGTTTTCCATATCCTAAACTCTTTCTAGATTAATTAGTTTATATCTTTCTCCTTTAAGTCCTAACCTTATTCCTTTTGATCATAATGCTACTTGCATTCTTCTTGATCATGGAATCTTTGAGGATGAACTATCCTCTATTCTAGGTTTTGATAGACAACCTAGAATTCTTAGCTATGTAGCTACTTACTTCCTTATTGTAATGACCTTTGCAACACTTGCCCTTGTCATAAGACCTCCCTTGGTCTTGTGATTAAATTATTTTCTTGAATGATACCATATGTGGTATCTACTTATTTCACTATGTTATGAATAAATAAATTGATACTTTTGATTAGAATGGTACCAGTCATTCATAACAGTGAGTCATAACAAATGAGAACTATGTCATAAAAAGAGAAACTCTATGCACTAAAATAGACTTTTTTTGCATGTTGTTCAAAAATTCTTTATACGAGTATACAAGGTTTTCTAAAACCCCCCAAAAATATCTAAATTTTGAACATATTTTCAAAATTTTGACTACTTTAGGGTAACAAAATTTTGCTAATTTTAGAGTACCTTATCTAACACTTTTAAGAGAGAATTATGAAATGGATAAAAAAAGCCTTATTTTATGAGAATACTCATTTAGCTTGGATCAAACAAAAAGGAAATGAGCTAGAAAAGACTAAAAATTGATGCTACTAATTTGATAGCATTAGATAATTTTAGGAAAAACAATGAATTGTGTCCATGTGCAGCTGATTCAATGAATAAAACTTATTTGTATTTGTATGAGATCCTTTCCTATCTAGCTAGTAGATTGAAATTGATTTTTTTTGGTGTGAAATGAATTGATTGAGATTATAAATTTTGGGTCTTTTTTGCATCACTCCAAGATACTTTAATCAAATATTCTAAAACATTGTGTTTTTCCTTGGCCCCAGTCTTTGGTCTTTAGAAAATTTGTATAAGCAAAAAAATATATACTTTGTGAGAGGAAGTTTGATCTTACTATTGGAGAAACACTCATTAATTGGACATATATTTGAAGGTCAAAGATTTAGAAGAAAACCACATGCCTATGTGAAGGGACAAATTCACAAGTGTATTATATTTGTAAAGTTAGTTCACTTTAGTTCTAGAAGTTTTTTAAAAATCACGAGAATGAGAAAATCTATATAAGTTAGTTTGTATCAACTGATGCGAGAGTGAGAAGAAGTGGAAGAGAGTGATAGAATGTGAGAAGGAGTTCATTTTGTATGACTGAGTATAGTCGGGCTTCTTTGAGTGAGAAAGCATCTGTAAAGTTTTTGAGTTTTTCATAGCTATGAGAAGAATTAGGTAAAGTTTTGTGTATGAGACTCTCTCCATCATCTCCATGTCTGTCTACTATGTGATGAGTTCAAAAGTTCAAGTTTTCCAACCAACTCGATGCCTCGCATCGAGTTTGTGCTGATAAGTCCGTGTTTTTTTCTTTGAGTATTATGTACTGCTAGAACTTCTTAAAAACATGAGGTTTCTGGAGCAACTCGATGCCTGGCATCGATTTTCAGCATAAACTCGATGCCTGGCATCGACTTCCCATATAAAAGTGGTTTTGATCATATGTGTGTTAAACGCACCTATTTCAGGAATAAAAAAGTGGCTAAAAAAGCTCAAAGTCGATGCCTGGCATCGACTTTTGGTTGCAAGTCGATGCTAGGCATCGAACTTCCATTTTTGGACAATCAAACTTACTAAAACAGGCAAAAATTCCACTTTTGGAAGTCATACAGGGTTATCTTGTGAAGGCTATATCTTGAGTTGTAGAGATCCGTTTCTTGCATATGATAGCTTTTTGGAAAGCTCTACTCTTCTACTTTTATCTACCAAAATATCTTGGAGAAATAATATTTGAGCTAAGAGAAATTAGCAAAATACTGAAGGTATGTCATTTTAGTGACTGAAAAAATCTGAAGAAGTAAAGTTCTTGGTTTTGGCTATCATTTCTCAAAGTTTTGAGTGGCAATGAGTTAATGGTGACCATAGAGGTTGTCTAGTGTCAGATTAATTCATTTCATGTGATGTTTCACACATCAACACTTACGTCATATTCTTCCTTCTAGATTTTTTTAATGGAAATATATATTCCATACTTTCTTATAGCAAAAAATATAGATTTTGGAAAGATGTCCATGCTAGACATCAGAATCTCACCGAAAATGAGAGGAAAACAAATGAGCCTATGTTGTTCATTATTGCACAAATAGATAGTCTGTGGCAAGGCTTTGATTATGGATAATATGATCACACCTCTTTGTGCATGCAAAAGGGAATCTAAGTGCAGTAATGAGGAAATGTAGAAACTTGATGATCCATGTAGAATAGTTGTTATGCTCCTTGGTCATGGCTGAAGAAGGGTGAGGAAGTGGGGGAGAAAGGGAAAGGAGGGTAAGTAAGGGGCAGAGTGATAGAAAAGAGAGAAAAAGGGTGACTTGTAGGTGGCATAGATAGGCTCTCTTCTCTCTTTATTTGGAGCATCGATGTTCTCGAGTGGATCAATTCTCACTAACGATGACTAAAATTCACTAACAACAAAGCATACTCAAAGTCCTAGAAGATAATTTTACCTCATGTTGTCTTTCCATGCCCACAAAGTATAGATGATCATCAACACCTTGGCGCAGACTTGTCAGCGAAAAAAGTGAATTTTATATTTTTTCTTTCATTCTCAGCAAGAAGTCGATGCCTGGCATCGACTTCTAGTTGAAAACTATACTTTTCAGCAAGAAGTCGATGCCTCGCATCGACTTCAGTGAGAAGTCGATGCCAAGCATCGACTTCTTGCTGAAAAGTATAGTTTTCAACGAGAAGTCGATGCCAGGCATCAACTTCTTGCTGAAAAGTATACTTTTCAGTGAGAAGTCGATGCCAGGCATCGAATTCTCACTAAAAAGTATAGTTTTCACTTTAACAAAGTAAAAAAGACTACATGTTTCGCTTTCAACGTGTGCAATATGTTCTCACAAAATAATATCAAACGTGATATATTGTCTTGCTTTTTAACTTTGACCATGATAATGCTCAAAGAGAGAAAGGGGAGAGAGGCAGAGAAATGCGATTTTTCAAAGGATAAAGACTCGAGGCAAGGAAAAAAACAATGTCTTAGAGTATTTGATTAACGTAACTTGAACAAAGTTTTATTGAAGTCTCTTAGCATGTAAAAACTAATAGATTTATTTCATAGAATGTGCAACGATGAACAATAAAGTCTCTTTCATATGGATTATTAGACATGGAAGAATCATGTATGATGATATGCATGGTGTTTTCTCTCAATATGTATAGTCAATTTAATCTCATTTATTTCATTTTGATCTCATGGTGTTTTTTTTGGCATAATTGGCTATTATTACTAGTACACATATATGGACACCTCGTTGTTGTATGATTATGCTTTGTATTTTCAAGAGCGAGCATTGAATTCCTTATATGATTCACTCTTATCTTTCATATAAAAGTCTTAAAACATCATGGAAATTGCATCCTTCGTAGACGTATTCTAATCCCTTTTTAAAATGGCATAGAATTATGCTTTATGTGGGCTTGAAATAGAATGAATTACTTTTCAATTTCCATTTTCATGAAATCATGTACTTTTAATCATCTAAGATTCGTTAAAGTTCTAATTGAAATTTGTAATGTTGAATATAGCATGTTTTTATAAAAAAATTTGAAATAAAGATTGAAACAAAGTATCATGAAATAAAAGCATATGATTTTTCATGCCCTAATTAAAATAGGCCTTATCATTTCTATGGAACAATTGAAAATAGGCTAATTTCTCCTTGTTTTTAGCATACTTTTGTAATTTCTAATGGAGAACATGTCTTTGTTCTCGTTTGTTATGACTCAGTGTTTCATCTAGATCACTATCATTAAATCATCATACTTAGTACACATTATGTACCTTTGGTTCCTCTAGAGTTCTTTCTAAGCTCTACTTGATTCATAAAACCCTAAAATATTGGAACTCTCATCTCAAGTTCTTTGTTTATAGGTACCTTAGAGTCCTTTCTAAGATCAATTGATTCACACAATCATAAGATCTTAGGGCTCATACCTCTTGATTTACTTCTCATACTTTGATCTTAGCACTATTTTGCCTTGTCTTAGCCATATTCCAATCCTAAGTCGCTATGATGTTCTAAAACAATAACCATAAACACTATTGCTCCTTTCATATGAAGAAACCTTTTGGCAATGAATAACCTTCTACCATATCTATGGTACTTTTACGTATCTTATCTAATCCTTAATTCAAGTGTTTCTAGAACTCTTCCAAAGTTCTCACTTGCAAGTCTTGATATAAATAAGTCAACCTTTTAACTCATTTTACTATTGTTCTTGTTAACTTAGATAATCCAACTTTACACATTATACTCTAAATTTAGGTTTTTTTCTAGAATACTTAGGTTTTTGTGTTTCCATCACTTAGACATAAACATACTCACGTTTTTGTGTTTCCATCACTTAGACATAAACATACTCTCTTATTATTGTACTCTAAAGCTATCTAAAGTACATAATCTTAGAGTTAGCATCCTAACCTACAACATGAAATTCTTGTGGCATCTTTCAATAATTCAAGATAGCTATTTCTTTTCCATCAACCATACTTATGTGTTCTAAAATCCTTCCTTTGTCTCTCTTAGACATAAGTTCTACTATTTCAAGTAGTTACTTTACCTATAAGTTCTCATGGACGAAGCCTTGGTTACTCTGAGGATTATATCCTCCAACCATTCTTGACCTAGATGAAAATGAAAAAGATCATTTATCTTTGTCATTCACTCTCTAAAAGCAAACTTAGTCTACGCAAGGTACTTTTATCATATACTTTATGCTCACCCTAACTTTTCTTGGTGACAAATAAAATGTTCTTCTATAGACAAAAAATGTCATGCACTTCACATTTCTAAAAACCATACCATCTATGTATGCATGCATGCATTCATCAATTTTCTTATCTACTTAAGTTATAGAAGCTTTTAATTATGTTGCATACATGAGACTTCCTCCTCTTACAACATAATGCCTCTCTAGTTCTCTCATGGCATATGATTCCATGTGGCTATAAAAATTTCGGAAGCATATCCCAAGGAAAATGAAACTTGAAAAAAATAATAACCATGATATAATGAAAGCATAAGCCTACTGGTGGGAAAATCACTTTATTAGCTCCAAAAACCTACAAACAAGATACTTTTGCGATATGTGTTATTTGGCACTATATGCCCTCATGAAAATTTATTTTCTCACTTCAATACCTGCAAAAAGAATTTAAAACACACATAGATGCCTGAAAACTAAGTTAATGCACATGCTAGTGTTATTTTCATATGATTAAAAGAGAAAATAATGCAAAAATATGAATTGTGATGGAAAAAGTATCTAAATGAATTTACTTGAGAACAAAAACATGATATGCAAGTATAAAAATAGATGCATGCATATCCCAAAGGATACTAAATGTGATTAGGAACTCCTAATCATCATAATTGAATGCTCAAGTCACTCAAATAGAGTTCCTCACCATTCAAAAACTATCTAAAATTTTATACAGGCATGGCTTCCATATGCCAAAATATGAAATCTATCCAAAAGAAAGAGTTTGGAGTGTAGAATCTAGAATAGTTTGAATTCCCTCAATTGGAGCTTCCATGAGGAAGTTATGTCCCAAATAGTAGAGGTAGGTGGATGGGCAACATCTCTCTTTGAAGAGATATGGAGACAATTAAATGCTCTATACAAGTGTGCTTCAAAGGTCAAAATGTTGAGTGCAACCATTCATTTGAAAGCTCTTGAGTGTCAATTCTATAGCAAATTGAACCATCCAATTTGGATATAATTCGATAGAGTTATGGTCAACAGAGTGTAGATAGGTGCTTTGAGAATACTATCTTAAGAGAGGAAATGAGGAGAAATGGAGCTCCAATGTTCCACAGGGGTACAAGATCTTAGGAAAAGAGTGCTCGAGCTGCTCCTTTATGCCACATAGACTTCTCTCAACATCATTTTTGGGTATAAAATGAGCATCTTACCTCATTTGTTGCTATCTCAAGGAAAACAGAAGTGCTCTATCTTTCATCTATACGTGTTGAATGCTTGAGTGCTATGTGGCCATCGGGTGACACTCTTGAGCATTCATGAGCATCTGTGGGAAAATCCACTCCTCTATGGGATGAGGATGCGCGCTTAGGTCCTCCTTGGGGGGGCTTCATATTTCCTTTGGGGGGCTCTTCACACCCTTCTTTTGTTTTAGAAAATGAGAAAAAACTTCATAACTATTGTTGCCTTTATCTGTGAGCACAAACAAGGATATCATAGAAAAATCTAAAATTTCCCACATGGCCTTCTCATGGTCATCCCAAAATTAGTAAAAGAAGACACAAAGTCTTCTCTCTCACACATACCCAAGATCCTAAAATAATGCTTTGATACCAAATGCAAGAAACTTCTCACAAAGATGTTGGGAGTGATGGTTGGATGCACTCAAGAGATTGAGTTGAAGCTGCTAGACCTGCTTTACTTCAGCCCTCCTTTGCTTCAGATATGTTTAGTACACTTGCTTAGCTTCCAAATGATACCAAGAAAGCATATATGTACTTTGCAAATGATATGTGTAATGATCAAATCAAAACAGATAACTTGGTACTTCAAAAATCAAGAAAACTTGCTATTTTTGTAGAGACATCTGCTCAGTCTTTCATTCAGTGTGACCAGCACACTTACAATTGATCTAATTCCTTCTGGACATATTAAATTAGCTTAAAAAGCTACCATTTTCAAGTGGAATGAGAAGAAATGATAAACTACTCATTGAGAAATCACTTTAGTAAAATTATATGTACCCCCGACTTTTTAGGAACACTGCAGCAGAATACCAGAGTCGACTTCGAGCGGAATTTCTCTGTAATGGCTGAATAAATTGACTTCAAACTTTGTAGGTGTATAGAAGACTTTGAGCTGAATCCAATGTGCTTTGAATCACTTGATTTGGTTTAGTAGATCCTGAGATATGACCTGTTGAAGTTGACAGACTTGAAGATGATGACTCAAAGAAAACCAGAGATAGTGAATGTATATACTTCTATTGATTGATGTAGTTTTACAATCTTGTTAGCATGACAAGCATAGCTAATTGAGGTGTTGTGGTGTAGGCTATGAAGTAGCACTAACACACACAAAGTTACAACAGTAGAATGCCTCGGGGAGTGAGCTGAAGTGACCAGACTAACCGCGAGTTTTTTCTCTCCATTTTTATATGAGTTGAGTGATCATTTGAATTTGAAATTCAAATCTAAACTCCCTAGAATCACTCCTCTAAAAGTAAGGAAATATTGTCTCCATTTACACCATCCAATTTCCACGACTAATCAAGTAGGTGTACTCATACCTATGCCAAGTCATTTTAGACTTTTACAAAGAGTAAAATGTAATAACACATAGGCAAGTGTTCCTATGGTTCTAGCTTCACATAGTGATATCTTTCAAGGGTTCCAAACCAATCTTCCAAAGTTCCAAGCCAAGTGTGAAGGCTTGAAATGCACCAACAGCTCCCCCTCAAGCCAAGCACTTTGGCTTAAGTCTTCATCTTTATTCTTCAATCACATCCTGCAATCCAATCATGGATTTGAATCTGCATAGTTTGTTTCCATCCAAAGCTTTAGTGAGTAAATCTGCACATTGCATATTAGTAGACACATAAGTCAATTGAATGTCTTTACTAAGCAACTTCTCTCTCACATAGTGGTAATGAACCTCTATGTGTTTGGTTCTGGCATGATATATTGGGTTAGCTGCAAGGTGAAGAGAGCTAGTGTTATCTCCAAAGATAATTGGAGGTCTAGTGTATAGACCTAACTCTATATACAAGAGCTTCAACCAGATATCTTCTTGAGTGGCATTGGCAAGCCCTCTATACTCTGCTTCAGTGGATGACAATGCCACTGTAGGTTGCTTCTTGGCTGACCAAGAAATAGGTTTATCTCCTGTAAAACATATATATCCTGATGTGCTCCTTCTATCATCCTTGCATCCTGCCCAATCTGCATCTGAATACACTTTAATATCAATATCTGATGTATAAGGAAAGTACAAACCATGGTTCTGAGTTCCTTTCAAATACTTCAAGATCTTCTTTGTTGCCTCTAGGTGAGGTACCCTTGGTTTGTGCATGAATTGACTAAGCACACTAACTCCATATGCTATGTCAATTCTTGTCAAGGTAGCATAATTCAAACTACCTACCATGCTTTGATATCCTGTAATGTCTTGTATTTCATCCCCTTCATGAGCACTTAGCTTTAGGTTGACCTCCATTGGGGTAGTTGAGACTTTAGCATCCTGCAAGCCAAACTTTTTGACCATATCCTGTGCATACTTCTTTTGAGTGATATATATACCTGAGTTGGTGTAGACTAACTCAAGACCTAAGAAGTACTTCAATAATCCAAGATCATTAATCTTGAACTCTTTCATCATCTGTCCTTTGATGTGTCTAATACCATTGACATCATTGCCTGTAATGATGATGTCATCAACATAAACACACAAGTAGATTACCTCTGTACTACTTCTCTTTATGAATAGATAAGTGTCTGCTTTACTCATCACAAATCCTTGGTCTTGGAGGTAAGTTGTCAACCTGTAATTCCATGCTCTAGGTGCCTGCTTCAAACCATATAGAGCCTTCTTCAATTTACAAACATAGTTTACCTTCTTGGGATCTTCATAGCCAAGTGGTTGTGACATGTAGACTTCTTCAGATATCCATCCATTCAAGAAAGCATTCTTGACATCTAATTGGTACATGTTCCAATTCTTGGAAGCAGCTACACTTACCAAAATCTTGATAGTTGGCATCTTAGCCACAGGAGAAAATGTCTCCTCATAATCAATGCCTTGGGTTTGTGCAAAACCCTTGGCTACCAACCTAGCTTTGTACCTGTTGATTGTTCCATCTGAATTTCTCTTTAGCTTGTAGATCCATCTGGATCCTATCACTTTCATAGAGCCCTTCTTGGGTACCAAGTCCCAAGTATCACTCTCCTTGAGAGCTTCCATTTCTTCATCCATAGCTCCTTTCCATTCTGGTTTGGTGATTCCTTCTTCATAGGTACCTGGTTCTTCATTCAACAAATCCTTTGCAAGATATACAGAATGTTTAGTTACAAGTGATGTGTCATACCCAAATCTGATAGGCTTCTTCTTTTCTCTCTGAGATCTCCTCATTGCTTGAGTTGAGGATTCTGGTGTATCCTCTAGCTTCTTCATCTTCATCTTTCCTTTGGACTTCCATGCCTTGAATTCCTCAAGGTTAATTGTATCATCATCATCGAAGCTTGATTCATCTTTTTGGATTGGTTCCTCCTTGGTGAGCTTTGGGAAATCTTCTTCCATATCATAAGGTAGACTAACTTTCCTGCATTCATTCTCATACCATGAGTCATTCTCATCAAAGATTACATCTCTGCTTACCTTGAAGCCTTTGTTTGTTGGGTTGTAGAATCTGTATCCCTTTTGGTTCAAATCATAACCAATGAAGATGCATTTTTCAGCTTTAGGGTCTAGCTTTCCCCTTACCTGTGAGGGAATATGCACATATGCTACACAACCAAATATTTTGCAATGATCCAGAGAAGGTCTCTTACCATGCCAAGCTTCATATGGTGTCATGCCATCAAGTGATTTGGATGGCAACCTATTGATGAGATAGGTGGCAGTAGATACACTCTCTGCCCAAAGATAATTTGGCAATTTCTTTTCATTAAGCATAGACCTAGCTGTTTCTACAATGAGTCTATTCCTTCTTTCAGCTACTCCATTTTGTTCAGGTGAGTACCTTGTGGTTATCTCTCTCTTGATGCCTCTTTCCTGCAAGAAATCTTCAAACTCATTGGAGAAGTACTCTCCTCCACCATCTGACCTTAGCCTCTTCAAGCTTCTTCCTGTTTGGTTTTCAACAAGTGCAAGATACCTCTTGAAACAATTAAACACTTCATCTTTATGCTTCATAAAGTATAAAATGGTCCAGCTGCTATAGTCATCAATAAAGGACACATAATACCTTGAACCTGAAATGGAAGGATCCTTGCTAGGTCCCCAAACATCTGTGTGTACCAAGTCTAGGTAGTCTTCATGCATGAAACCTTTCCTTGAATAGGGCAATCTGTGAGACTTACCAAACTGACATGCTCCACACTTGTAAATCATGTGTTGCTTGGATACATTAGGTATCCCAAGCACACATTGATCCCTGCACATTTGCTTTAGGGTTCTTTCACCTATGTGGCCTAACCTCTTGTGCCATATTTCTAACTCTGAAAGTGTTTGATCCTTGTAATTATACAAAGCAATGTTCTTTGTGTCTTCTAGCTCAAAAGTAAACAATCTACCTGATTTCTCCCCTTTGGCAATTCTTTTGAAACCATGTCTTGGATCCTCCACATATGCTCCATGTTGAGTGAATCTGACCTGCAAACCTTTCTCCACAATCTGACCAACACTCATTATATTCTTGGTGATGGTTGGTACATAAAGTACCCTGCTCAATAGATTCTGGTTACCATCACATGTCTTTACATTTCCAATTTTTACAACATAATGTTTAGTGTCATCACCTGTTTGTACCTGATGTTTGCCCTTGGGTTCTTCCAAATCAGAGAGTAGTGCCACATTGCCAGCTACATGGTTAGAACATCCTGAGTCAATATACAATAAATGATCATCATTTGTACCTCCCTTGGAGGTCATATTCATGATCAATAGGGAGTCATCTTGCTCCTCTGTGTAGTTGTTGTAATCCCTTCTATTTCTGAATCCACCTTGGTAGTTACCATTGTGGTTGTGGTTGTAATTGTTGTTGTATTGATTGTTGTATCCATTGTAGCCTTGGTGTTGGTTGAACCTGCCTCTCCCTTGAGAGTATCCACCTCTTGAGTAGCCTCTTCCTCTCTGATTCTTGTAGTTCTTGTAGCATTCATCTGTGGTATGATTGGACAATCCACAAATGTTGCATGGTGATGAGTTGTAGGGTCTCCCCCTACCTGACTTACCTCCTCTGCCTCTTCCTCTTGAAGATCTACCTCTCCCTGCATAATTAGCTTGGGAGGTAGAGCCTTCTTCTTCCTGTTTCTTCCCTTTACTTTTATCCTTAACTTTCTTATCAGTATAGAGAGCAGAGGGGTTGTTACCTTTTGATTGATCTCTTGCCTTTGTAAACTTTGCTTCATGTGTGAAGAGTTGGCCCATAAGTGTTGTGAGATCTGGGGTATGCATATCCATGTAGAGGTCCATTGCAGTGGTGAAACTTTCCCACTTATCATCTGCCTTGAGTCCATTTGTTACTTGCCTGACTATTTGCTCCTCTTCAATCTCCTCTCCAATGCTTGCTAATTGATCTGCCACATCTTTAATCTTGGTCACATACTCTGAGACTGATTGCTTGGGCTGCTTCCTAAGGGTTGTGAATTCAATCCACAGTTGATTCTTCCTGGCCCTTGTGTTGGAAGAGAAATATGTTGACAAGGTTTCCCAAGTCTCTTGGGAAGTCTTACAGTTCCTTATATGAGGTAAAAGGAAATCAGATATGGAGTTAAGAAGGTAAGACCTTGCCAAAGCATCTTTTGCACACCATTGGTTGAGTCTCTCTTGTTCATCCTTGGTGGGTAGTCCTCTAGCTTTGAATGAGGGCAATTCCTCATCTCCTGATATGTATCAAAATAAGCTTCTTCCTTGTAGATAGGTCTTCATCCTTAGAGACCAAGCTTGGTAATTGTTCCTGTCCAATTTGTCAATGAATGAAGGAAAACCATCTCCCATGTTTACCTTGTTTGCTCTGATACCACTGTTGGGAGTGATGGTTGGATGCACTCAAGAGATTGAGTTGAAGTTGCTAGACCTGCTTTGCTTCAGCCCTCCTTTGCTTCAGATATGTTTAGTACACTTGCTTAGCTTCCAAATGATACCAAGAAAGCATATATGTACTTTGCAAATGATATGTGTAATGATCAAATCAAAACAGATAACTTGGTACTTCAAAAATCAAGAAAACTTGCTATTTTTGTAGAGACATCTGCTCAGTCTTTCATTCAGTGTGACCAGCACACTTACAATTGATCTAATTCCTTCTGGACATATTGAATTAGCTTAACAAGCTACCATTTGCAAGTGGAATGAGAAGAAATGATAAACTACTCACTGAGAAATCACTTTAGTAAAATTATATGTACCCCCGACTTTTTAGGAACACTGCAGCAGAATACCAGAGTCGACTTCGAGCGGAATTTCTCTGTAATGGCTGAATCAATTGACTTCAAACTTTGTAGGTGTATAGAAGACTTTGAGCTGAATCCAATGTGCTTTGAATCACTTGATTTGGTTCAGTAGATCCTGAGATATGACCTGTTGAAGTTGACAGACTTGAAGATGATGACTCAGAGAAAACCAGAGATAGTGAATGTATATACTTCTATTGATTGATGTAGTTTTACAATCTCATTAGCATGACAAGCATAGCTAATTGAGGTGTTGTGGTGTAGGCTATGAAGTAGCACTAACACACACAAAGTTACAACAGTAGAATGCCTCGGGGAGTGAGCTGAAGTGACCAGACTAACCGTGAGTTTTTTCTCTCCATTTTTATATGAGTTGAGTGATCATTTGAATTTGAAATTCAAATCTAAACTCCCTAGAATCACTCCTCTAAAAGTAAGGAAATATTATCTCCATTTACACCATCCAATTTCCACGACTAATCAAGTAGGTGTACTCATACCTATGCCAAGTCATTTTAGACTTTTACAAAGAGTAAAATGTAATAACACATAGGCAAGTGTTCCTATGGTTCTAGCTTCACATAGTGATATCTTTCAAGGGTTCCAAACCAATCTTCCAAAGTTCCAAGCCAAGTGTGAAGGCTTGAAATGCACCAACAAAAGAGACTCGAAAATGGCATGTGTGCTGCTCTCCTCCCATCCTATTTATCCTCTTGCTGCTAGATTAGAAAGCTTCTAGAGTGCTCTAGTGTGACATGTGACCATCATGCACAATCAATCTACTTTCTAAGGTGGAACCTTAGGAAAACCCTAAGAGCTAGGAACCTTAACAACTCATGCTCCTGTTCCAACACGCACTGATAAATGATCTAGCTTGGATCTATGTCTAATAGCTATGGGAATCAACATAACGATAGTTAGAAGGTAATACAGATGTGAAATTACAAATATCACTTTGTTTGGAGAAAATAGTAATAACGTATAATCAATACACTATTGCATAAGATTGAATTGTTTCCACTGAGAAGTATAACAAAGACTATACAATAATATAGATTGATTAAGTTGAAGTATAACAAAGACTATACAATAATATAGATTGATTAAGTTTCTTGAAAAAATCTGAGGTTCCATTTGAAATATAAAAATGTGTAATTTAGTACTTAGGATATCCTAAAACCTCCTTGCTGAAGTTTGTAAGAACTCGGAATACATGTCCAACAAAACATAGTGATATTAGTTATTGAGAGGCTCTTTCCAAATATTCTTGGATAGGATACCTAGGAGTGTAAATTTGGTGGTTGAGTATAAAAATGATAGCACATTTACCTACCTATCCATTAGAATACAAGAGTCCTTACTTCTTTGTTCTCTTGGATGATGGCAAGAACAAGCGATGTTGTTCTTTTCTCTCGTTTGCATGGTCCAAATGTCGTGTTCCAAGAGATTTGTCAAAGTGGATCGCGTGTTCAAGTAGGTTGTTATATTCAAGATATAAGTCCGCTCTATTGTGTGTTTCTTTAATCGTATAGGATTTGTAATACCGTGTTGTTGTACCAATAAGGATTGAATGTATAAAATACATAATCAATTTGTAAATGATTTTGTTTCAACATATGCTAATTTTCCTTGTGTTATTTCACTTCTTTGTAGGAAATTATGCTTGTTCATTTGAGACATTATGGTCTATAGGGTTGATGATGGAATTTAATCCCTTAGATTTGCACGCTAGAAGAGAAATGAACCTAATACCTAGGTCCCTTCTTTTCTGCTACCCTGTGGCAAAACTCTGATTCATGTGCCTTACATAGATCCAAATCACCTAAGCTTTTAGCCACGTTTATTATGGTTCATAAGCCTTCCAATAAGCTATATAACACCTCAAATGGATCTATTTAGGTCAATCAACAACTCTATACAACACAAACTATGCAGAGATGTAGGATATGCAAAATTTAGGGTTATAGAGATGCACCAATTTCTCTACACACAAAATTGATTTCAAGAATCCCTCTTAGGGAAAGTAAGAGGCATTATAAGTACAAAATGCACTTTAAATATCTTGAACTGGATAGGTACACAAGAAGTTACAATTGTTATAAGCGGACTATGTCTATACCTACAAGAGACTAGACGGGGTGTGGGCTTGATAGCTCCTCCTTGCTCCTCCTCTCTGCATATAACACCCTCTTCTGCATTTTTCCTACCTTGGACTACTGCATTTTAGTTCCTTGAGCCTTGGATGACTCTCTCCTTGAGCCTCCTTGAGTATATGTCTCTTGGTCTTCAATAACCTACAAGACTTTCATACATTTGATGACTCTTCACCTTCTTTTATAGCTTTTGAATGCCTCTCCGGACTTTTTCCACTCCCATTGGATTTCCTTACCCAACCTTGAGACCGCCCTAAGTGATTTGAATCGTGACATTTTGTCCACATTAAGGTCTTTTGACCCCTTTATCCACCTAGAGCTTGCATAGTTCACATTTTCAACACTCCGCCTCAAGCTTAAGATGGTAGTGTCCATATCAAGTAAGCTCATAACCTTTGAAAATTTGTTTAAGTTGGTCATGTCCAAGCTTTTGGTGAAGATATCTGCAACTTGATCCTTTGTACCTACAAAATGAACATTAATGTTCCCATTTGCAACCTTTTCCCTTACATATTGGTAATGCACCTCAATGTGTTTGCTCCTTGCATGGTACATAGGATTGTTAGCAAGATGTAAGCTTGACATGTTATCTCCATAAACTAGAATTGGTCCAAGTTGTATACCAAAATCTTTGAAGAGCTTCTTAAGCCAAATTGCTTCACATCTAGTGAGGGCTAAAGCTCTATATTCAGCCTCTGTTGAACTCAATGCAATTGTGGGCTTCTTTTTGCTCATCCATGAAATTGCTTTTGTACCTAGCATGAAAACATAGCCAGAAGTTGACCTTCTATCATCAACACTCCCTACCCAATTTGCATCACTCCATGCTCTTACTTGAAGTTCTTCATCATACATGTATAGCAACCCATGATTAACTCTACTCTTCACATACCTTAACACTCTATTTGCATGATTGAGATGTGTGGAGTCAAATTGTGCAAACCACTTGTTTGAACCCTATTGATCAAGTAACAAGCTCCATTCATAGCCTCAGCCCAATAAGAGAATGGTAACCTACCTTCATTTATGAGACATCCAGCTATCTCAACCAAATGCCTATTCTTCCTCTCTGCAACACCATTTTGTTGAGGGGTGTACCTGCATGTAAAGTGCCTCTCTATACCATTTTCCTACAAGTACTTTGTGAATTCCTTGGAGAAATACTCTCCCCCTCCATCTTACCTCAGTGCCTTGATGTCTGCATCACATTCTTTCTCAACAAGGGACCTAAACTTTTGAAAGCATGAAAACACTTCTTATTTTTCTTTGATAACATTTAGCCATACCTTTCTTGAGTGTTCATCAATGAAAGTGACAAAGGACCTAGCTCCTCCCAATGAAGCCTCTCTGCTAGGGCCCCATACATCTGAGTGTATAAGCTCCAAGAGCTTAGAGGATCTGTACTCACTCTTTGAAAATGGCTTCCTTGCTTGCTTGCTTAGCTAACAAGCATCACAAAACTCATGTAGGCCTTGGCCTTCAAGATTTGGTAGTCCCTTCTTTAAACCTATTTTGCACATGCTTTTTAACTTGGGAATATTGATATATCCTATCCTCTTGTGCCAAAGATCAATTTTTGAAATTTTTTGTTACCAATCATCACATAATGTACCTTGTTGTGTGTAGGAGCAACATCTAGTGTGAACAATCTACCTTCTTTCCTTCCCTTCGCAATGACCTTGCCTCCTTGCTTCACCATGCATCCTTTCACATCAAATATAACCTACATACCTCTCTCTACCATCTATCATACAAAGATAAGGTTATTGGAAATAGATGGAACATGGAGCACATCTTTAAGAGTCTTAAAGATTTACCTTCACCTAGCCTCATATCTCCCACGTGTAATGGGATGCTCAGTGTGATCTCCTGTCTCCACACAACCTTTTGAGCTTGGGACATGCATATGAACAACAGATTCCTCCCTACATGACATGTGATTAGAGCATACAGAGTCTATCTACCACTTTGTGTCCTTGGGATCACTAGTGTAGCCATGACTCATGGCTAGGAGGGTCTCCTTCTCATCATCCTTCTTGGAGTTGTTAGCATAGTTCCCTTGCTCCTTCTTCTTTTTTCCATCATCATCCTTGAACTAGCAATTTGAAGAAATATGATTCTGCTTACCACATATAAAACAAGTTTTACCTTGATTAGGGTTGTTCTTCCCTTTGCCATTCTTGCCCTTCCTTGAAGATGATGCCTTGCTATCTCCTTCTGAATCTAAATCTTCTTCCTTGGAATGCTTCCACTTGCTTTTTCCTCCTTTTCCCTCCTTGCCACTCTTACCTTTGCCTTTTCTAGCATATAGGATCTATGAGTGACCATCCTTCTTCGATGTGTCTCCTATGGCAACCTCTTCTGCCACTAGATGTGGGATCAACTCCTCAAGAGTTGGTAGAGGATCTCTATACAAGATGGTAGTAATGAGGATTTTCCAATTTTCTTCCTCTCTCAACCCATTGAGAGTAATCTACATAAGGTCTTCCTCATCTACTTTGCAACCAATGGATGCCAATTGCTCCCTCAACTCCTTCACCCTGAAGGTGTAGACAACAATAGATTGACCAATACCCTTCTTCAAGGAATGAAGTTCATTCTCAAGCTGCATCTTTATCCTTCTTATGGAAGTGGCATATATCTTTTCTAAGGCCTCCCAAACATCTCTAGCATATCAAATTCTGATATATGATCAATCATAGTGTTAGAGATTACATGTGATATGTAGAAAATATCTCTCATATTCCTTTCCTCCCAATCCTTCAACATCTTCAATTCTTGATTGGTGATCATTGGATCTTTGGGGATCCACATCGGGCTTATCTTCATCTCCACACACAATAGGCCATAAATCTTTGCTCATGAGGTAGTTCATGACTTTGAACCTTCATGGCTGATAGTTGTCTTTGTCGAGCAACTCCACCTTTTGACCTAGAGAAATAAGGGTTACATGAAAATGTACCTCTTAGCCTTGATGTCCAAGCTTTTGTTTCCTTTTCCTAGAGTCTTCAAAGGATGTTTCTTGTTGTGATACCAATTGATGGAATTTAATCCCCCATATTTGCACACTAGAAGTGAAATAAACCTAATAGCTTGGTCCCTTCATACACCTTTTCTGCTACCCTACAATGAAACTCCGATTCATCTCCCTTACATTGATCCAAAACACCTAAGCTTTTAGCCACAATATGGTTCATAGGCTTTTCAAGAATCTATAGAACACCTCAAATGGATCTGTTTAGGTGAGTCAATAACTCTATACAAAACAGACTATTCAGAGATGTAGGATATGCAAAAATTAGGGTTACAAAGCTACACCAATTTCTCTACACACAAAACTGACTTCAAGAAGCCCTCTTAGAGAAAGTAAGACACATATATAAGCTACAGAATGCACTTTAAACCTCTTGAATTGGATATGTACACAAGGAGTTACAACTATTATAAGCAGACTATGTTTATACCTATAAGAGACTAGAGGGGGTGTGGTCTTGATAGCTCCTTCTTGCTCCTCCTTTGTGCATATAATGCCCTCTTCTGTGTTTTCCCTAGCTTGGATTGCTTCATTTCAACTCCTTGAGCCTTGGATGACTCTCTCCTTGAGCCTCTTTGAGTATACGTCTCTTAGTCTTCTATGACATACAAGACTTCCATACATTTGATGACTCTTCACCTTTTTTTATAGCTTTTGGATGCCTCTCCTGACTTTTCCACCACCTTAGGACTACCTTGCCCGACCTTGAGAATGCCTTAAGTGATTTAAGTCACGACTTTTGTCCACATTAAGTTTTTTTTACCCCTTTATTTGTTGGTGCATTTTACCCAAGCCTACATGCTTGATAGGATTTGATTTATGTTCATTTGTAGTCATGTGTGTAGACATATCAACACCTCTTGTTAAAGAGTACATTTTAACTCTGTAATTGTTAAAGAAAGAATGGCTTAAGTCATCCATGATGTAAAAAGGAAGTTCGTGGCTCTAACTACCTAAAACCATGAATCCATTAGCTAAGAGAATATTTCCTAATTCTTAGCATAACTTTTAGGTGACGTTATTTGAATTCAAATTCAAAACTACCTCCAAAAGTATCTATAAAAAGAGCAAGAAGGAAGTCGCCATAGGAGAGCTTGATTCCTGCCTACTTCATGTTCATTTGTAGAGATTGAAGAGCTTACTCCATAGCTCTATCATTCTACTCCCATTGTGCAAATATTCATTGCCAATGTGGTTGTAATTACATGTGAATCTATACATTCATCATTTACTTCTTATCTGTTTTGTTCTCTGTTATCCTCACTTAGAATAGTAACTTCAGAAGCTCATCTCTCAGTTTATACGTAATTTTTTCAGATTTTTAAAGTGCATTGGATTGCTTTCTAAGTATAGTTTATGCTCATAAAATTTCATGGTAATTAGATTTACCAGTTGTGAGAAAGCTCTGTTTTATTGCTCACTGGTCAATCTCTACAGAGCCCCGAAAATGGCGTGAGTGTTCTAGATTTTGTTAAAACTTGTTCTTAGTGCTCAGTTGATCAATTGAAGTTTTTCAACTTGTATTAGCAAGCTATCTAACTCTATTTTCTATGTACAAAAGGAATTTTTCTAATTCCTACCATCTTGAGAGCATTATTCATTTTTTCCAGCAGGTGTATGTACAAAAATAGCAAGTTTTGGGAGCTAGTCATTTTGCAACTAGTCTATCTTGACTCAAACTTTTGAGATACTTGTTCCAAAACACTTAGGTGATTTTTTTGTGGATTTAGGAAGCTCAAAGGGTCTACTAACCAAATCTGAAGTCTCAGTTGGCTGGTGTGAAGTTGGTTGTAGCAGCACCAACTCATCTTAAAATTACATCCACCATCTCTCTTTACAGTGGTATCAGAGCATAGTCAAGTAACATGGGAGCTGGATTTCCATCAACATTTGACAAATTGGATAGAAAAAACTACCCAACATGGTCTCTAAGGATGGAGGCTTATCTTAAAGGGAGGAATCTATTTGGATACACATCTGGAGATGAATCCCAACCATGAGGAACAAAGGGCAGCCATCACATGAAGGAGAGGAAAGACTTTCAAATTGGTGTTCAAAGGATGCTGTAGCTCAGTGATGAGTAGCACCTCCTTTAATGTCAATCCGGGAAGACATGAGGATGGTATGAAGACCACGAGCAAGTGGAAGCACAAGTGCGTGAGTGAGAAGCACACAAGCATGCACACACATACACACACACGCGCACACACAGTAAGAACAAAGTGAGGAAGACAATGGAATCACTTCTATTGCAAGAAAGCTCTCATACAAGTTCAAACTACAAGAAGCTCCCCCCAAAAATGAGCTCTCTAGCTCTATTTATAGTTTTTGACTGACTTTGGCCCTGTTCAGACCTAGTGTCCGGCCTAGTTAGAAATTAGGTTCCGGGGCTTATTTGAGGGCCCAAACGAGATCTAAAAATTATGAAAATTGGCAGGCAACTACATCTAAGGCTCCCCAAGCTCGAGGACTCCTCGGCTTGTACAAAATGGAGCTACAAAAAGGTGAAAAGATATTTACAAGGGTTTGTAGTGATGAGAATCACTTTAGAATGATGTTGGGGTTTTTGAAAAAAATGAAGGGTAGCCTCAGTGCTAGATCTGCATGTGTGTCCATACTTGCTTCTTCCCGCATCCTGTCAACACTCTCCCCCCCCTAGGGTCTGTCGCCTCTGACAGACCTCTTTTCCGCCGTTTGATCAATGTATTTTTGCAGGAGGTCGGTTGCCAATTCGTGTTCTTTGATTTTTAAACCTCTGATTAGATCTCGTTGCAAGGCCTCCCAATCCACTGTACCAGGCATGTCAGGTTGTGGCATCGTGTAAAGCTCGGAGTGCATCGTTTGCTCGCATGCAAAGAGATGGAGTAGATGCGTAGGCCGTGGCGCAAATACCTCTGAATGTGCTTCCCAAAACCCCGTGGTGAACATGTCGTCAAATGTTTGCTTGTAGCAGGCAGGGAGATATTTTATGCGTGCATGCCATGCGTAAGCCACTCGTATGCTCGGGGTTGTGCTCATATCATATAGCAGGTCGTAGTTACCATTAATAAACCCTGGAATAGGAGGTTGAATACGGCATACATTGCGAAAAGTTTTGAGTACGACCTGCACCATGTCGAGGATCTTAAGCATCATCTGTGCAGCGACATCTGGCATAGGGTGGAGGCGTGGTATCCAATGTCTGATGGTTGCAATCATGTATGACACTGTAGGAGTACCGGTTGGGGGGGCGATAGTGGGGTAGTTGAGCCATTCTTTACAGTGTGCGTTATTCTGAACCTTGATGGCAAAAGCTTTCCATGATCTGCGTCTTTGCACTGGCCCAAAACACGGATTGTACTTCAAATGCATGGGGGCATGATCCCATGTTCGAAGCATTTCCGGGTAAGTTTCGAGTAACTTTTGCCTCCACGTTGGTTGGAATATGGCCCCTTTTCGTGCCGCTTCTGGTATGTCTTCTGGTTCGAACTATGTGGCAAATGTTGGGCACTTGTTGGTGACTCGTTTGATTTCTGCATTGTAGTAAGCCAACAATACAAAATAGGGCTTGTATTGCAGTTCTGAACTAGTGATAAGGCGTCTAGGAGCGAGGTGCCTGAAGTATTCTGAGTGAAGGATGGTGTCCTCAATGGCCTTCATTGCCAGCATCTGAGTGGATATCCGCTCCTGATGAGTTTTCCCCATCTCCTCTACTTGTTTCATCCATGCCGATGGGGGTTCCTCATAGGTATCTTGACCTTCTTCTGTTACGCGTCCTCCTGGAAGTGGTTGAGGCTCGTAGTCGTCGTCGAATGCTTCCTCCACTGGGATGGTAACTGCTTCTTCTTCTGACGGTTGCTCTGGTGGGGAAGGGGGTCGTTCGTACTGCATCAACTTCAGTTTTAATTCTGCGATCTGCTGCCGTAACTCCAGCACGTCGTTGGGCGTTGAATGTTCAGGTTCGGTTGAAGTAGCAGCGTCTGTCATTTCTTTATGTTCCTGTCGGTGTGGTGTAGACTCTTGGGGTCTCTGTAAGTCCTTTAGCTGGTCGGCAAGCTGAT
Source organism: Ceratopteris richardii (assembly GCA_020310875.1). NCBI lineage: Eukaryota > Viridiplantae > Streptophyta > Polypodiopsida > Polypodiales > Pteridaceae > Ceratopteris > Ceratopteris richardii. The sequence goes on from CM035439.1 coordinate 75,299,208, forward strand.
CATGTGCTTCTAATAGATTGGCATACGTTTCCAATATTTGTTGTATGCTTTCTGAGGGGACCGCTTGAAATTTGACCGGGTCTATGGGTGCCCCCGGGGTGTTCTCCATGGCAGCCTCGAGGTTCTCTTGGTTTTGTTGTTGAAGCCGTCTATTCTCTTCTTGCGCTGCTGCCAGATGTCGTCGTAGCAAAGCCATGTTTCGTTGAAGCCGTGCATTGCGGCCCATTTGATCGCGCAGCTGTTCCTCCATGGCTTTGCTCTCTTCCATATGTCTCGCTTTGAGTTGCGCATTTTCCTGTTCGAGGGCGGAGATCTTGCTTTGTGACTCCGTATGAATGAACTCCAAAGCATTGACACGCTCTTAGAGTGTTGCTGAGAGGGTGCAAAGCCCTTTGTTATTTTCTTCCAACAATGTATATTCTTGCTTAAGCTGAGTGGCAGCTTCAAGCATCGTGTCGAGTGCAAGACTAAATGAGGTGGAAGATGCAGGGGGTTGGGAAGTGGGAATGGGAAAAGTGGATGTTGTGCCTACCGTGTGTGGAAGTGGTGATGTGAGTGTAACAACCTGTGATGGTGTTGTGAGAACAGTGGTGGTGGGTGATCCAGCGGATGGTGAGATGTCCATGGGATCGGACATGAGTGAGTGTGATTCGTGAAATGTGAACACCGGGACGGTGGGTGGTGTGATAGTGGTGGCCGTGAATGTGGGGGAGTGAATTTGGGGAAGGGACTTTTTCTTATGTTCCTCAACCTGTTGAAGAATGTTTACAAGGTAGGTCCAGAAGGAGGGTTGGGTGGTTAGTGTGGTGCTCGAGGCAGTTACAAGGGACGGGGTAGGTAGAGTTTGGGGGGGAGGAAATGGAGGGATGAAGGGCAAAGAGATGGAAAGAGTCTGACTAGTGACAGATGGTTGTCCAACGGCATGGGGGAAGAAAGGGTGACCTAATTGAGGTTCAAAAAATTGAGTGACAGAGATGGATGAGGGTGAAGGAAGGAGAGTGGAAATGGGGGTGTGTACAATGGTCTCACTATAGGAGGAGAATGGTTGTGTAGAAAGACACGTGGAGAGAGGCTCTGATGGTGGGATAGGAGATGATGGGGGAGATGGGGCATGCGTAACTTCCTCCGGTTCATCATTGTGCCTGGGGCTAATCATGTGCACATCTTCTGATGTGGACGTAGCTAACGCGGTAGATACTTCCATCTGAATCATCTTTCCTTGTCGCGGCCGTGTATCAATTCTTCTTTGATCATAAGCAGGGTTCTCTTGATAGACCATGGTTCTCATTGCTTCACTGATGCCACAAGTGTCCGCCAACAGATTTAGTGATTCTACAAACTGGGGGTCGATATGCTCTGACTGTAACATCTGGTTTACTAGGGCCCTATTTGCTTCTTCTGACATTTTATGGCGTCTTTGTACCTGCTTGATTGTTTGGTATAGTCATTTGAGCTGTGCCGTATATGCAGGGGCTTCGTCTTCACTCTCTTCTGGGTTATTCCTTGGTGCCTGCTCCTGAGCTTGTGTGCTTAGTCTTTGAGGAGATTGCGTCACTCCTAGCTCCTGTACGCTGCTTGTCTCGCCTCGTGCATATTCTCTTTGGGTTGATGTCCCCGGATCGACATTGTCAGGGCAACCTTCACTGTCTGATAGATGAGCCGTCTGCAGAAATGTTTCAAAATCAAAATTTGGGTCTTCGGTGAAAGTGGCCATCGCTGCAAATTCTGCATCGGTAGGTAGCGGAGGGGCAGAGGGAGTGGGTTGTACCACCTCTCTTGGTTGAGACTCCTGGAGATGGATTGTGATTGGTGCCACCGGGGCTTCCTCTCTAGTGGAGACTTCGGTAGTGGTTGCTGGAGGGATCAGGACTTGTGAAAGGGATCCACGCATTCTTTTTGCAGGCTGACTCCCTGACTTTCGCCCTTTAAACAACTCCAGATGTGCATACTTTAGGGCTCGAGCAACTGGCACATCATACGCCAGACATCTGTAGATGATTCTAGTCAACGCACAGCAACCATGTAGGGTGGGCTTCCTCACCCCCCGCTTGCCTGCCTCATATGCCTGATCTAGGATCCATACCGGCATCTTAATGGGCAAGCTTCCGGTCTCTGCTAAATACAATCCGTACCATATCTTCTTGTGAGGCTGAGTGAAGCGGTCCTGAGCTGGAAATGCAAAGTGCTGGAGGCACATCCGCAGGGGTATGGCGATGTTGGGGGTGAGGGCGCACATGTCTTTAAGCTTCTTGACTCTATGGCTTTTCATTGATTCTGGTATCAAGGGGTCACGATCTGAAGGCACATGAGTGCCATACATTTGAAGGGCTTCCCTGATTAATGTTACATTTAATTCAAACTTCCTCATCTCCTCCAGATTAGATAAGGAGGGCACCCAGAATGTGCCTGAATGATCTTTATCCCCGGTAGGTTTCAACGTAGCAATCAAGTAGTAACACCTGAGGAAGTCAGGTTTTGGTAGAGCTGCACTGAAGTAAGTTTGAAGTCCCGCCTTTTGCCAGATCTCTTGAAGTGGAGCTGCATTTTGCAAGGTCTCAAATTCTCTTGAAAAGAATTGGAAGGTCCACCAAACCCCTCCACACTCCATCTTGGACTCCCAGATGTGATCTGCGTCTCCCAAATCCCCTGGCATTTCATTGAACCAATGGGAGTGCCCTTTTACTCTTTCGGTTAGCCCACTGGGTGGATCTGGAATAGGGATCCTTCGCACATTCAAGAATTCTTTAGGCCTAGCCGTTGGTGGAGCTTCCACTGGCATGGCATCCCAATTGATAGGAGCACCAGATCCTGCCTGAGAGCTTGTGCCTGCCGCTGTTGCCATGAGAGTAGGTTGCTTATCTGCTGGAAGACGAAAGGCACATTAGTGTTGCATAGGAAACAGGATGTAATGGTGTTCCCTTCACAATACTAACACAACAATCCCGGAGGTCAGTGATTAGTGGTGAGGTGTTTATGATATGTGTGAGTGGTGATTAAAGGTCAGTGTCATCCTAGATGCATACTTTGGTTATGCGATGGGCTCGGAATGCTTCTATGTTAGTGTGGACGGATTTACAGAATAGGGTCAGGGGGTTTAGTACACCGTTTAATTCTCCACACTTTGATACAGGAGTCGTAGCTCTTAGAGCTAAGGACATGTGAAGATTTCGGTCTGAGAGTGTGATGTATGTGGGATCTTGTGGGTACCCATTTCCAGACATTCTTGGGGTTGATGGGAGTGGGGGCAGTGAGAGGTGTAGGTATCTTATCACTTTCTGCGTTGTTGGCCAAGAGTGCTTGTGAAAGCTGCTTCATCCTCGTGCCTGTAGGTGAAGTAATTTGGGCTTGTAAGCTAGCCTTGGGCACCCATATCTGTCTAGCATTAGGGGTGGCCTTCATTGACCGCTTAGGAACCCAAATAGAAATGGTACGCCTAGGGGTTATCCTAGGGGACTTCTTCACTTTGTTCCTTGATGGTGAGGCTCGTTTCTTGTTTCTTTGAGAATCTGCTATTGGATCTGTGGGTTTTCCATCCTTGCGCATCCAGATCTGCTTCACACCATGAGATGCTCCACATCGCACGGGTTGGCGCTCCTGCCTCTTGATTAGCGGCCTCCTTCGTGTAGCGTGAGGTTCGGTCCATTCGTTTAGCATCTTCTTGGACTCATTTAGGAACTCCTTCTTGGCTCCTGAACCTTTAGTAAGATTGCCATTCCTCTGCACCATAGAAGTTTGTACAAGCACAACATGGTTATCTTCGTGTGGATTCCTGGAGGGACCAGGAGTTGGTGCCTGTTCTATTGGTTTGAGCGCTTGCTTTTCTAATTCAACCGTGAGACGACTTTGGCCTACCCAAGCCTGAAGAAGTCCACTTCTTAGGTTGAGGTTGACTGCGTGATCATAGATCCAGTCTTGGCCTAAGACAAGAGGTTCGGTCAGATCCTCGTCTTCACACACTAGCACTTTTGATGGCATGAGGACCTCTTGTATGTAGAGGGGAAGATCCACCTCTCCCATACAAGGGGTTTCAACACCTCCTAATCCTATCAGATATGCTTCTATGGGTTTTACCTCCAACTGCAGCTGCTTGCAATAAGAAAGCCGAACTGCACTTGTGGCTGCTCCTGAATCAATTAAAGCCCTCACGCTTGTTGTGCTGTCCTTTTGTCCTATTTCTAGGGTCACAAAAGGTCGTCGGTCTACTATCTTATGGGTGCGTCCACCTGAAGCCTCACACATGGCCATGTGGTAGCCTGGAGACTCTTGAGTGTCAGTCATAGGCTGGTCCCTTCCTTGTCTCCTCAACTTCATTCGTCTGATACGCTCTAAGGCCTCTGCCTGTGCTTCTTCTCGAATTCATTTTTCCTCCTCTTTACGTTGCTTAGCAATATTGAGTCGGCTTAGCATCGCCTCCGTGAGGGGTTCCTGATACAGCTTGACTCTGCATCCGCTAATATAGTTTGGGAGGACATCCCCCTCTAAAGTGGCTAGTTGTACTGCTCCACTCGTGGAGATCCTATTAATGATCATCGGTCCGTAGCCTCTCTTTTCCAGCTTCCTTGCGTGTTGTTTCAATGTGTAGACTAACACTAGATCTCCTGCCTTCAAGCCCTTATCCTTCACATGGGCATCAAAGTATGCCTTTTGCCGTTTCTTTGCAGCATAGATACCTGCTGCTGCTCGTAGCCTCGTCTCACCTAAACGCTCTAGATCCAAGATCCTAGAGGACAACTCATGTCCATTCCACTCATGCTCTTGTGCTACTCTTAAAGCTGGAATTAGGAAATCTAATGGTAGCACCGCATTTTGTCCGAAGACCATCTGAAATGGGGTGGCATTGAGTACCGTTTTGTAAGCAACTCGGTATGCCCAAACAGCATGATGAAGTTGTTTGTCCCAATCAGAGCGTTTATTATTTACAAGTTTCGTCAATACATTACACAGGATCTTATTCGTGCTCTCGGCTTGTCCGTTAGCCTGTGGGTGATAGGGTGCAGATTTCTTATGTATCACCATGAATTCTTGAAGGAGATTTTCAATGACCTCATTCAAGAAGTGCGTACCTCTATCACTAACCAACTCTATTGGTAACCCATATCTAGTGAACACATTTTCGAATAAGAATTTAGCCGTCGTTTGAGCATCATTCTTTGTCGTGGCTTTTACTTCTACCCACTTTGTAAGGTAATCTGTGGCTACAATAATGTATTCTGCATGGGAGTTCCTAGCTGGGGGGTTGATGGGACCTACAAAGTCTATACCCCACTTTGAAAATGCACGTCCTCCCATCATTGGCCTCAAGGGCATTTCATCTTTTCTTGTCGGATATTGGGCACGTTGGCATGTGTCGCAACTCTTCACATAAGTATGTGCATCCATATGAAGAGTGGGCCACCATAGTCCTGAGAATAGAATAGTTTTAATCACTCTGTCAGGCCCAAAGTGTCCACCTGCAGCACCGCTATGTGCCGTTTCTAAGACTTTCAAGTAGTCTGATTCATGTACGTACAGTCTTAGGTAACCATCCTTGCCTCTTCGATACAGGTTGTCTCCTACTAAAGCATAGTCTTGAGCCTCTTGCTCCATGCTCCGTTTTCTTGCAATACTAGCCTGATTGGGTAATGTTCCTGTTCTCATGAACTCGACCAGTGGAGCACTCCAATCTGGGATTAATGACATGTGATAAAGAGTGGCATGCTCCACTGGGGGTCTCTCCTGGCACTCTGGACAGCTCTGGATCCACTCTTGTATTTCTTTGTCCATGCTAGGCCAATACACTCCTAAGCGTTTTAGATTCTGCAAGGTTCGTTGTTTAGAGTAGTGATTCCCTAGCAGTCCCTCATGGGCTTGTTGCAGCCAACTAGCATGTTCATCATCCTCGACACAACAAGCTAATACGCCCTCGTTATCTTGCTTGTACATGCTTCCGGCTAATATTTGATACTTTAGCGATTTTACAATTTCCTCTTTGCTTGTCTTAACATTTTTATTTGCAGGCCCGAAGGTTAGGACTGGTACCAACTTATTTGCCCATTTAGGTACAACTTCTAAATTGAACAGATAAGCATCCGGCAATTCGTCAGACACTCCTTGCGGTGGCTCTCCTGAAGTGATGCGAGAAAGATGGTCTGCCCTAAGATGGGTTCTACCTTTCCTGACAACAACTTCAAAGTCGTATTCCATTAGTAAGAGGAACCATCTTACTAAGCGACCTGTATTGCAAGGTTTATTGACCAAATATAGTAACGCTTGATGATCCGTGAAAAATTTGAACTTATTGGCCAATAGATAGTGTCTAAACTTCTTCACAGCATATATCATGCCTAAGCCTTCTCTCTCCGTTGTGGTGTAATTTCGTTCAGCTGCATTTAATTGCCTACTAGCATATGCTATCGGCAAATCTAGGTTTCCTTCACCTGTGGGTTGCGCTAGCACACATCCTATTGCATGATTGGAGGCATCTACATGGACATGAAAGGGTTTGCTCCAATCCGGAGTAGTCAATATTGGTGCTGTGCACAAACGTCTCTTCAGCTCATTGAAGGAAGTCTCGCATTCCTCATTCCATTCAAAATTCGTTAACAGCCCATAAAGAGGTTTAGCTATGATGGCATACATGTGGATAAATCTACGGTAATATCCACAATGGCCCATAAAGGCTTGTACCTCTTTCACATTTCGTGGTCTGGCCAACTCTGCTATTGCTCTCACCTTGTCTTCGTCTGTTGATATTCCATTCTTCGAAACAATGTGACCTAAGATCTTACCTTGGCGTACCATAAACACACACTTCTCTGGATTCAGACACACTCGATAATCTCTGCACTTGTTGAAGATTTGCCTAAGCTCAGGGACGTGGTAACTCCTTTCTTGGGAATGAGCGCATAAATCATCCACATATACTTCTAAGCTCTTTCGCAAGAACTCTTTGAAGACATGACACATGAGTCTTTGGAATGTTGCAGGTGCATTGGTGAGCCCAAATGGCATCACACGAAATGCAAAGATTCCCCATTCTGTGGCAAAGGCCGTTTTGTGCTGATCTTCGGGGGCAATGGCTACTTGGTTGTAACCTGAAAATCCATCAAGGAAGCTGTAAACCTCCTTGCCTGCAACACGCTCCAAAAGATGTTCGGTGATTGGAAGAGGATAACTATCTCGGATCGTAGCGGCATTAACTTTTTTAAGGTTAATGCACACTCGCAATTTCCCATTCTTCTTGGGCACCACTACGATAGGGGACACCCATTCAGTATGCTCAATCTCATAGATGAATCCGGCTTCAATCAGCCTGTCAATCTCCTCTTTTATTTTGGCCGCATAATTGTCATTATATGTGTAGGGTTTTTGTTTGGTGGGCTTAGCATCAGCGGTCATCGGAATCGTATGAGAGCAGATCTCTGGATCTACTCCTTTCAAGTCTCTATAATGCCATGCGAACACATCCCTATATTCCCTTAATAGAGCTACGAGCTCTGCTTCTTCTTCTGCACTTAGGTCATCTCCTATGTACGTACATCGTTCTTCGTTCCCTTCAATGGTCACTACAATTTTTTTGGTCTTTTCTTTATTGTCATATGCTTCTCCTATAATGGCCTCTCTCTTAGGCATTCGTACCAAAATTTTCCGATCTTCCACTTCATATTTCTTGAAATTCTCTGGTACTTCAAACAATGATTCTTCCTCTTCTTGTCTCACTACTTTCCTTTTCTTTTTCTTTTGACTTCCTTCACTTCCTTTCTTTGAACTTATCGTTTTAATACTCGCAAGGGGTTCTTCTTCCTTTTGGGTTAACACCCCTAAATCTTCTAAGTAGTGTTCCTCTGAGTCAAAGTATGTATCCATCACAATGGATTCTAGATCATCGTCATTCTCTTCTTCTCCTATGAACTCACTAGGATCACACTCTTCCAACAAGGGCTGACACATGAACACTGAAATATCATAACCCTCCTCGTCACAATGGGGTGTCCATTGTTCCTCATTGACTGCAATGTCCATGGTAGCTAAGATTTCTGCCCAACGATGAGGCTCAAATTCCTCATCAGGAAATATCATTGGTGTATAGGCTGGGTCATTTATTGGTCTATCTCCTGGGGGAGCTCCTTCTTCTCTCGCTTTTCGGCGCTTTTCCTCTTCCTCCGCGACCTTGCACATCCACAAGTGAGTATCTTCATGCAACCAGGATGGTTCATGTGAACTTCCAGAATGCACGGAGATAGAATCTTCTTTCGCTTTGTGGATAGGATTCCACTGTAGGGGTGGCACATCTCTGAAGGTGTGATCCTTCAGATTGACCTTGGTGGTGACTCCTAGGTGCTGTAAGTACAAGGAGTTGGTTCCCCAATCTTGTACTATTTGTAATTGTCGTAGGAAGGGTCTCCCTAGGATCATCTCGTAAACATTATTCTTCTCAAAGTCACATATGGCAAACGTATGTTCAAACTCTACACCACAAGTGGTTAGAGTTATCCCTTCAAGCAATCCGAGAGGTCTTTCAAAATGACCATCCGCCATTTGAAGTTTCATTCTCGTTGGTCTTAAGGTGGGTTTGCCCCATCGTTTCCACAAGGAGGTAGTTGCAATAGCAACTCCCGCACCCGAATCCACAATTTCTTTGGTTGTGTAACCTTGATAGGTGATCGGAAGATAAGTGTTACCTTCTTCACCTTCGCTCATGTCTCCTATCTTGTCGAGAGGTATCTCGGGAACTTTCTGCTTAGAGCCTACTTTTGGTATATTGGATTCAAGTTCTGGAACCTGATCCTTCACATGATTCCAGAGCTCCGGTTTTGCCTTGAGCAGCTCCTCTACAGTGAGGTGACATTGAACCTTAGTGTTTTTCACAACATCAGTGTTCCTGGGAATCACTGAGTCTTCATTTCTCACCAATATCGTGGGCGCTCTGATCTGGAGAGATTCAGATTCCCATGGGCCTGTGAAATGAGGCAACTCTTGTAAAGAATTAGATTCAAAATCTAATCTCTCATCCTCTTGTTGCTCTGCTTGATCCCCATAGATAGAGGGAATGTCTTGGGGAAATTGATCACGAAGGTCATCAATCTCAGGAATAGGAGGGAAATCACCCTTCTCTTTGGCCCATTTCTCTTCTTGTATTTCCCGCAAGAACTCTGGAGAGTACTGTTGTATTGAAGGAGGTATTCCAGCATCCGTAGAATTAGGAACATAAGCTACTATTTGTGGTGAGCTTCCTCTTTCAACAACTGGTTGAGCTTGTGGAGGTAAAGAAATTTGTGATTTGTTTACCAACTGCTCTAATCTTTCTAGTAAGCCTTTGAAATGCAAATCCGGCTTGACAGAGTTCGTCTGATTGAACTTTTGGCTAGTCTCAAGTATAGCTTGAGCTTGTTCTACCATTTTCATACACATCTTCATCCGTTCAATCTCTAAGTCGGCTCTAGGGTAACTCCTGTCTAGGTTTGCCGCTGTTGGCCCTTCTTGAAGTCGAGCCTGGTAGGCTTTAAACATCATGTCCAAGCCTTCAGGAGTGGGGTCAGCTAATACTGACCCTACTCGGGGTGGTGGGTGGGTTACGAAGGGTGTGTTAGAGGGTGGAGAAATGGAGGGTGATGGGGATGGCAGTGGTGGAAATGTGTGGGAGTGTGGTTGAGATGTGATTTCTGTGATTTTTGCCTTGGTTTCTCTCCCGCTTTCTTCAAGTTCGTTTATCTTTTTTGCCCATTGTCTCTTCATTCTTTCACGACTATCCTTCCAGGCGCTAGTCCTCTTTTTGGGTATGCTCTCTGTTTCACTCACCTCGGGGCTCTTTTCGGGACCAACACCTTGGTGTTGTTGAAGTGCCTGGGCTCTTGTGATCACCTGCACAGGTGCAGTGGAAGTCACGCTTCCTATGGAGTCTACAACTAACCCCACAACATTGATAGGAGTGATCTTAGGCATGTTATTGGGGTTTTTTGGGCAATCTCGTAGGAGATGCTCTTTCCCGCAGTCTTGACAAAAGCCCTGAATGGTTACTGGCTGAGGTAGTGTAGGGATAGGTAGTGGACAATCACGTACAAGGTGATCTCCCTGAAATCTGAAACATGGCCCTCTAGGAAATGGGGGTCGTACCTGCCTAGGTTGGGGTCTAGAGTTGGGGTTTGTGTACATGACATTAGAATACTCCGGTTCCCCGCTATTTTCACTTGGGTCCTCATAGTAGTATGACTCGTTATGCTCGGGTGACTGCATGTAGTAAGCCTGTGGGCTATCAATATGTGCGGAGTCAAAACTATGGTCACTGGGGTCACTGTCTGATAGCAATGGGGTGACTGGGACTATGGCTCTGTTCGGGTTTTCTTCAGTAGATGCATACTTCACTGGGATCACATTGGTTGGAGTAGGGGGTTGCTGCACTAGGACTGGTTGAGGTCTCTGCTGCCCTTGATAAGGTGGCTGATAAGTTTGTTGCGGTCTGTTGTATTGTGGTGATGGGTACTGATTCTGGTATCTACCCTGTTGTGGATATGGCTGAGGATAATTTTGCCTAACAGTTTGTTTGTTATATGGGCAGTCTTGTGCCATGTGATTGGTGTACCTGCGCTCTATGGTGCAGTACTGGCCACTAAGGTTCGCCTGAGGTTGGGCCATAATGGGGCATACACTTGCCATATGTTCGCCGCCACAATTGTAACACCGCTTAACTGGGGCAAATCTCGGAATTTGCTTACTAGAGACACCTAGTTTTTGGGCTACCTTCTCTGCAAGTTCCTCGATGGATGTGGATTGACCAGATGTCTGTTTACTAGAGCTATCAGAATCCTTATAGATTTTTGATAGTTCTAACTCTTCACCTAGATTGTCCTCAATGTCTATGCACATGCGCACACACTCCTCTATCGTTCTAGGGTCCTTCAGGTACACATATGACCTGAGCTTAGTGCTCAACAATCCATCTAGGAACAAGGCCACTTGTTTGGCTGGTGTGGGTAACTCTGGCATAGGGCATCTCTCCAGGTACTGTCTAAATCTTCTTCCAGCTAGTCTGACCGTCTCTTGAGGTGTTTGTTTGAAACTATGAATTAGTGAGGAGGTGTTATGCCTGATTCCACTCTTAGAAAACTCGACAATAAATGCCTCTAAGAGTTGGTCTATGTTTCTGAAATGCCTCTCATTCAGTGGTTGGAACCACGTAAGGGCAGTGTTCCTAAGGGTTAGACCGAAAGCATTATATTGTGTGAATAGGTCCTCCACCTGTTCAGCTTTCAACACCTGTCGAAATTCTGCCACATGGTCATAAGGGTCTCCCGTGCCATCGAAATAGTTCTTCATGGACTTCACCAGTTGAGTTGGTCGCAGGGTCCTAGTGTGTTCTCTTGGCCTTGGCAAAGGAAAATCATCAATGTCCCGGTGATTCCATGGGGTTCTATGTCTCTCAGGTTCTACTCTACTCCTTTCTGGTCCCGTTCTTTCTCTGCCCCAGGAGTTGGCAAAACTTACCTCAGGTTTGTCTCTACCTCTATCTCTTTGGGCTCCATGAGCTTGGGAGGTCCCAGCTCCTTGGTGACCAAAGGACACAGTAGACCTTGGTTGGGGAAACACCAATTCTCCCTTCCATGTGTAGGCATGTCTGCCAAGCTCAGTGACCACGAAGATTCTCTCTGATGCATTGTCTAGGTAGGTTACTTGACCTGGGCTATCAGGGTCTTTAAACTCATAGATCGTGAGGGCACTCACTTCCTGAGATTGAGGAGATTTATATCTCCAAAAAACCTCATCGGTTTCTCGGTTTAAAAGCAGATCTATGCTTTTATTATCTTGTGGAATCCACTCAGGAGTCATGATTCTGGTCAAGACAGACTTACCACGGGGAGTTCTTGGCTCTCTCTCTAAGTTCCCTTGCTCTATATCTTCCATGTCGGTCTCCGCAATCACATTCCCAAACTCATCAGTTCTATCGGGAAGAGTGGTGACTACATATATAGTCCCCTCTTTATCTAGGTATGCTCCATCCTCAAACTTGACTACCGGGTGGTCTATTCCATGGGGTTGGTCGGGGTTCTTAATCTGGACCACCGATCTTCTCAGTCCGTCTTCGTAGATGCGAGCACCTAGACGATTCGTCCTGATATATTCCAATTGAGTCTTATAAGGCCCCTCTGGCTTTTCTAGATAAGCCGACTCTGAACTCCCTACGGGTCTCTCCATGTGATAGGACATTTCAGAATCACTGGTTTCTGATCTGGGAGTGTATGGGTAATCACTCAACTGCTGGGCCCAAGACCTGGCAGTGTGATTGACACTAGCTTCAGAAGATCTGAGGCTTCGTCTGTCTCGGCCTAAATGTCTGCCTGATCTAAGGTTCATATGCCTGATTTATTTACCCCCTGGAACCCAAGCACGCTCTCGTTGCAGGTTGATTTTACATCAATCACTTTGTTCTTTTTAGTTGAATATTATGTTTATGGTCTTGTCTGAAATTGCGTCGTCAGGGGTACTTAAGTGAATTTCCGGACTTGATGAGTGATCGATTCCCGTTTACCTTTTTGTCCCTTAGTGTTTTCGCACTTAAGACCTATTTATTTTCTTGCACTTGGTTGATTAATTCTCTTGGACTTGATTCGTGCCTAACGTTGCCCTAGTTAATTACCACACCTAAGTCGTACTTAGCCTAGGCTAGGAATTTGACAAAGGAGGGTTATGAGATCTTCCAACCTCAATCAGCTGGTTGACCCGACAGCTATGCAAACCCAGGAAGCCTTCTTCCAAGCCCGGTACTCACCCTTGCTAGCTTGCTTTGGATTGCCTTGAGTGCACACAAAGTTCCTGCAAAAACTCACCACTTAGTATAGCTTTATTGCCACAGGTATTTGAAAGACACACTTCAATAATTTTTGCCCCCTTGGAGTAGCTCACTGTACCCCCTGAATCTGAGAACCACTTAGTTCCACCTAAAGGTCAACTCACAAATGCATGTTCTAAAACTCCGCGTATAATTCTTACAAAAACCAGTCGAGGTCCACGTAGGATTCTCAATGAGCTTTCCAACGAGACCAAAATCTCATCAATCGGAGTTCGTATGGTCAAGTTATGACCATTCAGGCACTAAAGGGTCAAAACAGGCTCTCAGGGTTCGAGAGATCCCTCTCTGGTTTCTAGGCCTTTTGCCCACTTCCAAGGTTCTAAAGTTATACCAAGGTGCCAAAAATGAAGCTCAACTAGCCTCCCAATCACTCAAAAACTTAACCCTAAATTTTCATGCGTTAATGGCCGTGTATCGCGATAGGTCGGGTCGGAGTGTCGCGATAGGTGGGGAGTGTCGCGATAGCTCGGAGTGTCGCGATACCTCGGAGTGTCGCGATAGCTCGGAGTGTCGCGATAGCTCGGAGTGTCGCGATACCTCGGAGTGTCGCGATAGCTCACGGGGTGTCGCGATACCTTGGAGTGTCGCGATAGCTCGGAGTGTCGCGATAGCTCACGGGGTGTCGCGATACCTTGGAGTGTCGCGATAGCTCACGGGGTGTCGCGATAGCTCGGAGTGTCGCGATAGCTCGGAGTGTCGCGATAGCTCGGAGTGTCGCGATAGCTCGGAGTGTCGCGATACTTTGGGGTGTCGCGATAGCTCAGATATGGCGAATTTTCCTGTTCTATCTAGGGTTCCTAGGAGCTCTAGGCCTGCGCAATGCCGTGGTGCACTCAGAATCGTGAGAAGTCGAGATTTTCGGAGTGTCGCGATAGCTCGAGCTCAACGCCTCGGGAACTGTGCAGAAAAATTCCGTACCTGCTGAGCTTGCTGGAGATGATGATGGAGCTGGTACCTGCAAGAAACATGCAAAACAAACACACAAAGCAACAAGGCACTCTCGCTCTCTCACAAACTCGCACACAAGAAATGAAGAGAATGGAAAGGAAGAGGGAATGTATAGTGGGGAAGGAGATGAAGGTGGAGATGGAGATGGAGATGGAGATGGAGAAAAAATCAGAAATTTACCTACTACTTACCATTCCAACGCGTCCTCTCTACGTCTTACCATCACACGCTCGTCCTCAAAGCTCGATCCCCGGCAACGGCGCCAAAATTTGGTGTAGCTCAGTGATGAGTAGCACCTCCTTTAATGTCAATCCGGGAAGACATGAGGATGGTATGAAGACCACGAGCAAGTGGAAGCACAAGTGCGTGAGTGAGAAGCACACAAGCATGCACACACATACACACACACGCGCACACACAGTAAGAACAAAGTGAGGAAGACAATGGAATCACTTCTATTGCAAGAAAGCTCTCATACAAGTTCAAAATACAAGAAGCTCCCCCCAAAAATGAGCTCTCTAGCTCTATTTATAGTTTTTGACTGACTTTGGCCCTGTTCAGACCTAGTGTCCGGCCTAGTTAGAAATTAGGTTCCGGGGCTTATTTGAGGGCCCAAACGAGATCTAAAAATTATGAAAATTGGCAGGCAACTACATCTAAGGCTCCCCAAGCTCGAGGACTCCTCGGCTTGTACAAAATGGAGCTACAAAAAGGTGAAAAGATATTTACAAGGGTTTGTAGTGATGAGAATCACTTTAGAATGATGTTGGGGTTTTTGAAAAAAATGAAGGGTAGCCTCAGTGCTAGATCTGCATGTGTGTCCATACTTGCTTCTTCCCGCATCCTGTCAACAGATGCACTTGCAAGGTCTTATATTCTAAACTCAATCTCTAATTTTATTTTACCTCATGTCAAGGGATGCAAGACTTCAAGAGAGACTTGGAATGCACTTGCTTCTTTCTTCTCCTCCAACACTCGAGCAAGGAAGAACCAATTGTGGATGGAGTTCATAACAATGAAGAAAAGCCCCAAGCAAAGTGTGACTGATTATGTCACAAAGATGAAGGAGATTTTAGATCAACTTGCAAGCATTGGAGAGGTCATTAAAGAGGAACAAATCATTAGACAAATCATAAATGGAATCAAAGCAAATGACAAGTGGGAATCCTTCACAACAGCCATGGATTTGTACATGGATATGCCTGTACCCGATTTAAACACACTCATGGGCCAACTCTTCACTCATGAAGCAAAGATAAGCAAAGGTGGTAAGTCCTCAGGAGGTAATCAAACTTATACCTTATATTCTTATATTTAAGGTCAAGGACAAGTCAAAGAATAAGAAGAATGCAGATGAAGGTAGCTCTTTCCAAGCAAACTTTGCAAGTAGAGGAAGAGGTAGAAGTGGAAAGCAAGGCAGGGGGAGATTCCAATCATCTCAACCTTTCAATATATGTGGCTTATCTAATCATACTACTAAAGAATTTTTCAGGAACCCGAGGAACTCAAGAGGAAGAGGATTCAATATAGGTGGCTATGGATCAAATAGAGGCATATACAATGGAGGCTACAACAACAACTACAACAAAAACTATCAAAGTGGCCACAGAGGAAGAAGAGATTACAATAACTATGCAGAGGACCAAAGTCAAGAAGATTCATTATTGATTATGAATCTATCAGTCAAGAAAGTTAAGGATGATGATCACATCTTTTACATTGATTCGGGATGCTCAAATCATGTAGCAGGAAATGTGGCTTTACTTTCTGATTTGGAAGATCCTCACAACAAACATGAAGTGCAAACAGGAGATGATACAAAGAACTTGGTGGAGAAGATAGGTAATGTGAAGACATCAGATGGGAATATGAATCTCTTAAGCACAATCTTGTATGTACCTACAATTACCAAAAGTTTAATAACTGTTAGGTAGATTGTTGAAAAAGGATTGTAGGTTAGATTCAACCGATTTGGAGCATATGTTGAAGACCCAAGGCAAGGCTTTAGAAGGATTGCCAAAGGAGAAAAGACATGAAGGCTTTTCACTTTTGAAGTGGAAGATACAAAGAACATAGCTTTATTTAGCTATGGATCTCAAACTCTCGTAGAGTTTGAGATATGGCACAAAAGGCTTGCTCACATTAGTGAGAGGACACTCAAACGAATGTAGGAACCAAAGTGTACTTGGTTTTCCTAATATCACAAGGTAACACATGATTTATAAGTGTGAAGCTTGTCAATTTGGCAAGGCTCATAGACAACCTTTCAATAGGAAGGGATATGTGTATCAAAATCTTTTGGATCTAGTGCACACGGATGTGTGGGATCCTCGTAAGGAGCCATCTATATCATGCTCAAGATATTATGTCTTTCATAGATGATTGTAGCAGGTGGACCATTCTATTTTTCATGAAGCACAAGGATGCCTACTTGCATGAAAGAGGCATTAAAAGGGAAGTCAATACAAGGTATACACCCGAACTCCATGGTGTAGCAGAGAGGAGAAACAGAGCTATTGTTGAAGCCGCAAGGTCCATGCTCAATGAAAAGGCATTATCAAACTACCTATGGGCAAAGGCTGTGTCTATAGCCACATATCTTATAAATATACTTCCATCTAAGTCACTAGATGGAACCACTCCATATGAAGTGAGGAATGGAAGAAGACCTAGTCTAGAGCATTGTAAAATCTTTGGATGCTTAGCCTATGCTCAGATTCCTTCTCAAGTAAGAGGGAAATTGGATCCCAAGGCGGAGGTGTATATTTATTGGCTATACTTCTTTGGTCACCAAGCACTCAATCTACATTGCAAAGGATTCAACCAATGAAGAACCTATTACATTTGAAGAAGCACAAAGCAAGAAAGCTTGGAGAGATGCAATGGATGAAGAAATGGAAGCCTTGAAGGAGAATGACACTTGGGAGCTTGTACCTAACAAGCCATCTATGAAGGTAATTGGATCTTGATGGATATACAAAATCAAGAGGAATCCAAATGGAAGTATAAATAGACATAAAGCAAGGTTAGTTGCTAAAGGGTTTACTCAAACCCATGGTATTGATTATGAGGAGACTTTCTCTCCTGTTGCAAAAATACCTACAATTAGGGTTCTCATTAGTCTTGCTGCATCTAGAAATGGGAAGCTCTATCAACTTAATGTAAAGAATGCTTTCTTAAATGGATGGATTTTTGAGGAAGTGTATATGGCACAACCTCCTGGATATGAGGATGCACATCATCGTAACTATGTATAAAAATTAAAGAAATCTTGTATGGATTGAAGCAATCTCCAAGAGCTTGCAGTTTCAGATTGGTGACTTATTTACAGGACCAAGGATTCAAATCTAGCAAGGCGGATACCTCTTTGTTCATAAAGAGGAATGGATCTGAAGTGATCTATCTATGTGTGTATGTTGATGATATTATTATAACATGGAATTATCTTCAGGGAATCAAACAGGTAAAGAATCAAATGAAGGAGGAGTTCAAAATAAGTGATCTTGGACCACTCACTTATTTTCTTGGATTGGAGTTAATCTACACGGGTTCAGGTATATACATCACACATAGGAAGTATGTGCATGACATGCTCATCAAGTTCAAGATGGAAAACACTAAGTGTGTAGCTATGCCTATGAAGCAAAATCATAAGCTTAGTGCTTATGAAGGAGAGCCAATTGAAGACATCACAAGCTATCAAGCTTGGTTGGAAGTTTGTGTTAGATCTTCTCAATACTCCACCCTCATGTGACCACAAATGATCCATGGTGCCTAAGTTGTAAGGCCCCCATTATGAGGAGAAGCCATTATGAGAGCCCTGACATTTGTGGAACCCTAACTTCCAAGTTAGATGAGGTCTATGTGTGACCGTTGATGGTTGTAGATGATCTTTGTGAGCATAGACGTTAGGTTAGCTAGAGCATAAACTCCCAAGCCATCAGGTTGCCATTTAAGGTGAAAATAAAGGCCCTATGGCATCGCGCAGTTTCCCCATAGAACCTTAATGGGGGGGGCTAGCCCCCTTCTACGGGGTCCAAGGGGCCTATCCCCCCGGCCCGTAGGGTCGAGACAGTAGGACTTCTAGTTGTGGAGATATTGTCGGATCATATATTTTACCAACTATTTTGTATCTCCCGACTACGTCTATCTATACCAAACCACCTTGTAAAAGCTATATAAGCACGGCCCAGGTTGAGCTTTACATAGCATTGCGCACTAGTAAGCCCTTCATCTAGAGTCTGTCTAGATCGCCATCTAAGCTCCACATTGGGAGCGCACGAGTGGATAGCACCATCATTGTAACTACATTATGCTCGGTAATATGAGAATTTGAGTTCTCTATCTCTCAATCTGTGTCTATCTTTGCCTGCGTTTTTCTCTCAACTGTCTACAGGCCTATTTTGTTGTGCTATTATTTTCTTACATGGTATCAGAGCTCAGGAGGCTCTGAGTGGTGCAGAAGTAGAAACACAAAGGTTGCAGAGGTACAAACGACAAAAGAGAGAAGATGTCAAGCAGTGCATCATCATCTACGACTGGAGGTCAAGGCGGTTCATCAACAGGAGTAGATGGTGCACAAGTAGAAGCAGCAATGATGCCAATCATCCCGACGTTGCAGATACAGCCACCAGCCTTCACAGAAGGTAAACTTGATGGTACAAACTACACCCTGTGGAAGTTCAAAATCACTTCTATTCTTGATTCATATGAGCTTTTGGAGACTATTATTGGGACTGATCATGAGCCCCAAGAAAGACCTGATCCAAATAATCATGGTCGAATGATTCCTCCTGATACTGATCTTCTACGTGCTTGGAAATGTAGAATGCATATGCACCCTGTGCTCTAGTTACAAGTACTTCTGATAGTGTTTTGACTCTCATTCAGCATAGTACGAAGGCATGTGAAGCATGGAACATATAGAGAAATCAATATGAAACTCATAATTAGAGACAGATTCAGAACTTGGAGAATCAGCTTGCAGCAGAACGGTTTGCTGATGGGGAGATTGCAGAGGTGTTTATCACTCGCATAAAGAATCTACGAGATCAAATGGCAGGAACAAGTGTTCAAAAGTCAAGTGAGGAGCTAGCTTGTCATTGTCTTCGAATCTGTCCACCTAAGTTTGATGGTTTGGTAACTACTCTTAACACTCAAATCAGACCTCAACCACTAACTTTTGAAGAATTTAGTGCCTTACTCATGGAGGAGGAGCTGCGGCTCAAGTCAAGGAGTAGTGGTAGCAAAGGAGATGCTGCATTCACAGCACATGCCAAAGGAGGCAAAAACAGACTCTTCAAAAGATGGAGACAAAAAGAAGAACGACAAAAAGAAGTTCAAGGGAGAGTGTTTCCACTGCAAGAAGGGAGGACACAGAATCCAAGACTGTCACATCAAGAAGGCAGAAGAGAAGAGTGCCTCTTAAAAAGGTGGCAAGGCCAAGGAGTCTGCCAACACAACAGAAACAAAGCTTGAGTTATTTGTTACGATATAGGAGGTGTGCTCCTCAGCTGAAGATTCAGGAACAGATGACTCATGGGTGTTGGACAGTGGTGCATCTCATCACATGACGATTAGAAAAGACCTTTACAGTTCCTTACAGCCTCTAAAGGAACCCATCACAGTAAAGGTAGGGAACAATGCAAGATGTCGTGCAGAGGGCGAAGGTACGATTTCTTTCATTAGCTCTAATGGTGATATCAGAAAGCTTTCAAATGTGTTGTATGTTCCACAAATAAAACGAAATCTTCTTTCAGTACCTTCTATAACTGATCAAGGTCATCAAGTATCTTTCAGTAAGACAAGAGCTAAGATTATGGATGATAATAACAACATTGTTGGGACTGGCATAAGGAGGAACAACCTGTATGAGTTGTGTTCCCTTACAGCCACTACAAACATGGGCACAAGTAAGCTATGGCATGAGAGATTTGGCCACATTGGATACACTGTACTGAAGGAGATGCATCGCAGAGGTATGGCTGCACACCTACCAGCAATTGCAGAAATGAAGGAACCATGTGAAGCTTGCATGATGGGCAAGCAATAGAGGAAGGCGTTTCCACAAGAAAGCAAGAATAGGGCAAGCTATCCTCTAGAGTTGGTGCATGCTGACTTGTGCGGAAAAATGCCTACACAGGCCTTGGGCGGATCTTCCTACTTCATGTTACTTGTCGACGACTATAGCAGGAAGATGTGGGTGTACTTCGTTCGCGATAAGGCTCAAGCTTTTGGTAAGTTTAAAGAATGGCTTCAGCTTGTTGAAATTGAAACAGAGAAGAAGATGAAGAAATTTAGGACAGATGGTGGTGGTGAGTTCACATCAATAGAGTTTGAAGATTTCTGCAAGAGTAAGGGAATCAAGCATCAACTCATAGTGGCACATAGTCCTCAACAAAACGGTGTTGCAAAACATCGGAACCGAACCATCATGGAGATGGCAAGGTGCATGTTGAAAGGAAAGGGTGTGCCAAATCAATTTTGGGCAGAGGTTGTCAACACTACTATCTACATCTTGAATTGAAGCTACACCAAGGCACTTGATGGAAAGACTCCACAAGAAGCCTACACTGGTAAAAAGCCTTCTGTTTCCCATTTCAAAGTACATGTTCCAAATAGGGAGAGACACAAGCTTCAACCAAAAAGCTTCAACCAAACAAGCGTCCCATTTATGTACATGTTCCAGATAGCGATAGAAACAAGCTTCAACCAAAAAGCATCAAATGTATCTTCCTATACAACGAAGATAAGAAGGCTTATAAGCTCTATGACCCTGAGGCTAAGAAGATCATGGCGAGTCGTGATGTGGTGTTCAAGTAGGAGCAGCCACATGCAGTGGAGAAGGAAAAGAGAGCTTCCACTTTATCATCAGGCGAATGGGCAATCCACTATGAACCTGGCCCAAGAGCTATCCCTTCTACACAAGAGAAGGAAGCATCATCTTCAGATGATGAGTCTAAAAGTCACCAACCTGCTGACACCCAAGTGGAAAAGTCATTGCCACGTTGGGTGAGGCGGCTCTATGATTCTGCAAAGCCCATACCACAGTCACTAGAACAAGTTGCAGATGGACCGAGGTAATCACAAAGAATAGAGGAACAGAGACAGGCAAATTCCCATATTGTAAACACAGCCTTGATGGATGATCTCATTCAAGAAGAAGCAAATGAACCAACCAATGTGGAAGAGGCACTCCATGATCCGAATTGGAGGGATGCCATCCAAACAGAATACAACAATATCATGAAGAATGGAACTTGGGAGCTAGTGGATCGACCCCTTAAGCATAAAGTCATTGGCATTAAGTGGGTCTGGAAGCTAAAGTACAAGGCTGATGGTACTCTAGAAAAGTATAAAGCAAGACTTGTTGCACAGGACTACTCACAAGTTGAAGGCATTGACTTTTGTGAATCATTTGCCCCGACTGCAAGAATGACTACTATCCGTGTAGTACCTGTGGTTGCACATAAGCATTGTCCAGTCTATCACATGGATGTCAAATCAGCATTCCTGAATCGAGACCTCAAGGAGGAGGTATATGTGTCTCAACCACCAGGGTTTGAGGCTCCCCATTCAGAGAACAAGGTATGTAAGCTGAAGAAAGCATTATATGGGCTAAAACAAGCCCCTAGAGCATGGTACCAGAGGATAGATAAGTATCCCTTGGATCTAGGTTTCAAAAGATGTGCTTCTGATGCTAACTTGTATGTTCTAAAGAGAGGAGGGAAGACAATTGTGCTTGTACTCTATGTAGATGACCTTGTGATTACAGGAAATGATGCTGCTCTTCTTCAACAAACAAAAGATGCCTTGAGTTCAGAATTTGAAATAACAGACTTGGGCTTAATGCATTATTGCTTAGGTCTTTAAGTTTGCCAAGAACCAGGGAAGATTTTCATCTCTGAACAAAAGTATGCAAGGCAGATATTGAAGGCATTCAACATGGAGGATTGCAAGGAAATTTCTACACCTATGGAGGTCAACACAAAATTATCTATTGAAGATACTTCATCTCCAGTGGATATTGGAAGATACAGGAAATTAGTTGGAAGTCTCATCTACTTGTGCAATAGCAGACCAAACATCTCTTATGGTGTTGGAGTAGTAAGCAAGTTCTCTAATAAGCCTTGCCAAACTCATTGGAAGGCAAGCATGCGGATACTCAGGTATGTGAAAGGAACCACTGATTATGGTATTCTTTATGAAGAAGGATCATCTCTAGTCGGATACTGTGACTCAGATTGGGTAGGAGATATTGATACCAGAAAATCAGTTTCTGGATATTGCTTTTCTTTAGGATCAGGGATTTTCTCTTGGATTAGTAAGAAGCAACCGACCATAGCATTATCTTCTACTGAAGCTGAGTACAAAGTTGCATGTGTTGCAGCATGTGAAGCAGTATGGTTGAGGAGGATCCTATGGTACATAGGAATACAAGGACAGGAGGCTACAGAGTTGGTGTGACAACCAAAGTTGCATGGCCATCGCCAAAAATCCTGTTTACCATGCATGGACCAAGCACATAGAAATCCAGTATCACTATGTGCGTGAGTTGATTGAGGACGGGCTCGTGGAGATAAGCTATTGCCCTACTAAAGAAAATGGAGCAGACATCTTCACCAAGGCCCTTGGGAGAGAGAAACTTCTTCGACACTTTCCAAAGCTTGGGATTGGACCAAGGAGGTAGTTCACCATAGGGTGGACATTGAGGGGGGGTGTTAGATATGTTCAATACTCCAACCTCATGTGACCATAAATGATCCATGGTGCTCTAAGTTGTAAGGTCCCCCATTATGAGGAGAAGCCATTATGAGAGCCCCGACATTTGTGGAACCCTAACTTCCAAGTTAGATGAGGTCTATGTGTGACCGTTGATGGTTGTAGATGATATTTGTGAGCCTAGCCGTTAGGTTAGGTAGGGCATAAACTTCCAGGCCATTAGGTTGCCATTTAAGGTGAAAATAAAGGCCCTGTGGCATCGCGCAGTTTCCCCATAGGACCTTAATGGGGGGAGTGCAGAGGGGAGCTTTCCCCCTTTTGCGGGGTCGAGGGGGCCTATCCCCCCGGGCCATAAGGCCGAGACGGTAGGACTTCTAGTCGTTGAGATATTGTCGGATCATATATTTTACCGACTATTTTGTATCTCCGACTACGTTTATCTATACCAAACCACCTTGTAAAAGCTATATAAGCACGGCCTAGGTTGAGCTTTACATAGCACTGCGCACTAGTAAGCCCTTCATCTAGATTATGTCTAGATCGCCATCTAAGCTCAACATTGGGAGCGCACGGGTGGACAGCACCATCATTGTAACTGCATTTCGCTTGGCAATCTGAGAATTTGAGTTCTCTATCTCTCAGTCTGCGTCTATCTTTGTTTGCGTTTTTCTCTCAACTCTGTCTACAGGTCTATTCCACTATGTTGTTATTTTCTTACAGTTTGAACTATACAACACTCACAAGGGTGGATATATGCTATAGTGTTAGCATATTGAGTCAGTTTATGCATAAGCCGAGAAGACCACATATGGAAGTGGCCAAGAGATTCCTCAAGTACCTAAAGGGAACCATGAATGAAGGTTTGTTTTATCCATTTACTTTAGATATTGAGCTCAAGGCCTACTCAAATACGGATTGGGCCGGATCTAGAGATGATAGAAGAAGCACATTTGGGTATGTATCATTTGCAGGTTCAAAAATCATTTCTTGGTCCTCCAAGAAGCAACCAATAGTGTCATTATCTTCTACTGAAGCCGAATATAGAGGTTTGGCTAATGCAACTCAAGAAACCATGTGGTTAAAATCTTTGTATGCAGATCTTGGACTTCATTCTTCAACACCTCACATTTTTTGTGACAACACAAGCTCACTACATCTTGAAGCTAATCCGGTATACCATGCTTTAACCAAGCGTATTGAAGTCCACTACCATTATGTAAGGGAGAGCCTAATGAGCAAGGATATTCAACTATCCTATGTCTCTACAGATATGCAATGTGCAGACATGTTGAATAAAGCTCTTGATGGTAGAAAACTGTGTAGATTCAAGTTGATGATTGGCTTGCAGGAAATCAAGGATAATTGAAGACTCATATGGAGGCCGAGCATGTTCGGCTTGAGAGGGAGATGTTGGTGCATTTTACCCAAGCCTACATGCTTGATATGATTTGATTTATGTTCATTTGTGGTCATATGTGTAGACATATGAACATCTCTTGTTAAAGAGTACATTTTATCTCTTGTAATTGTAAAAGAAAGAATGGCTTAAGTCATCCATGATGTAAAAAGGGAGTTCGTGGCTCTAACTACCTAAAACCATGAATCCATCACCTAAGAGAATATTTTCTAATTCTTAGCATCACTTTTAGGTGAAGTTATTTGAATTCAAATTCAAAACTACCTCCAAAAGTAGCTATAAAAAGAGCAAGAAGGAAGTCGCCATAAGAGAGCTTGATTCATGCCTGCTTCATGTTCATTTGTAGATATTGAAAAGCTTAATCCATAGCTCTACCATTCTACTCCCATTGTGCAAATATTCATTGCCAATGTGGTTGTAATTATATGTGAATTTATACATTCATCATTTACTTCTTCTCTAATTTGTTCTCTGCTATACTCACTCAAAACAATAACTTCAAAAGCTCATATCTCGGGCTATACGTAATCTTTTTCAGAGTTTTAAAATGCATTGGATTGCTCTCTAAGTCTAGTTTATGTCACAAAATTTAGTGGTCATTGGATTTACCATTTGTGCAAAATCTTTATTTTACTACTCACTGGTCAATCTCTGCAGAGCCTCAAAAATAGAAGGAGTGTTCCAGATTTTGGTAAAAGTTGTTCTCAGTGCTCAGTTGATCAATTGAAGTGTTTTAACTTGAATTAGCAAGCTATCTAAGTCTATTTGCTATGTCCAAAAGGAAGTTTTCTAATTCCTACTAGGTTGAGAGCACTTTTCATTTTTTCCAGTAAGTGTATGTACAAAAATAGCAAGTTTTGGGAGCTCGCCATTTTGCAACTACTCTATCTTGACTCAAACTTTTGAGATACTTGCTCCAAAACACTTGGGTGATTTTTTGTGGATTTAGGAAGCTTAAAGGGTCTACTAACCAACTCTGAAGTCTCAATTGGCTGGTGTGAAGTTGGTTGTAGCAACACCAACTCATCTTCAGATTGCATCCACCATCTCTCTTCACATTATCCACTTAGAGTAGTTCACATTTTCAATAGTTGACTACTATATAAATCATTTCAAATTTAGTATGAAGGGTAGTGCATACATACATACACACATACATACATACATACATACACACACAAATACAGTACGTACGTACGTACGTAGGTATGTATGTATATATGTGCGTATGTATGTATGTGTGTACGTACGTACATATGTATGCATGCATACGTACGTACGTATGTATGCATGCATATGTACATACGTACGTATGTACGTACGTACGTACCTACCTACCTACCTACATAGGTAGGTAGGTAGGTAGGTAGGTAGGTAGGTATGTATGTACGTACGTACGTACGTATGTATGTGTATATGTATGTATGTATGTATGTTTGATGAACGTATGTATGGTGTACCTGTGCATGTGTATATGCATGTGTTGTGTGTGTGTGTGTGTGTGTGTGTGTACGTACGTACGGATGGATGGATGGATGGATGGATGGATGTGTGTGTGTGTGTGTGTGTGTGTGTGGATGGATGGATGGATGGATGGATGGATGGATGGATGGATACACACACACATGGATGTATGTATGTGTGTGTGTACTATGTGTGTGTGTGTGAGAATGTGTATGTGTTTGTGTGTGTGTGTGTGCGCGCACGCGCACATGCGCGTCTAATCGCAGCCATGACATCAAATTAGACAGATAACAGTTAGTGCCAATCGATCAAGCAAATGCTCTAGGTGGTATAGATCCTGAAAAATCCGTACCACATTTATCTGAAATTATTTCATCGGTCATATATATTGTGATCTTACTCCATAAGACTGAAGTATTTTCATCTTGTTGAGATCACTGAACATCTGAGGCTTACATTTTATATCAAAACCCTCCATGGATGTGTAAAGAATGATTGACCACAGGCTCTGTGACAAGGCCGTTTCTCACGTGAGTTGCGGCATTTTTTTCTACTACAGCACTCAAAACTCTGCATGATATTGAAGAGGCATTCGATTGTAGAAGCATGTGACGTATGAGTTCAAAGAAACATGTGACGTATGAGTTCAAAGAAACATGTGACGTATGAGTTCAACGAAAAGAAACATGTGACGTATGAGTTCAAAGATTGTCCAAAGGTTTCACGGCAATGCTCAGAGCCCGATGTGAAAAATATGTACATCACATTATCTGAAATGATGTCACCTGCCATATATTCTGTAATGAAATGATGTCATCAGACTATGTGTTTTGATCTTATCCAGATTACTAAAGCATATTATAACCCTCCATGTGATATGCAAATAATGATTGAACACAAGCTCCATGTGATATGCAAATAATGATATGCAATTAGGTTGTAGGAATTGCCCAAGTGGTTTTATCAAATGTTTTGTTTCTTATATTACTGAAAGAAAGACGTGGTGTATCAATATCCAGAGCTCTGAAATGACTATATTCCTCGGGTACAGAGCCCGATGTAAAATGTCACAAGTCGAATTTACTGTATTTTTTACATTGATTTAGAGACCAAAGAATGATTTAGTGAGGAAACACGCAATATTTGAAGTAATAAACTACGAAAATACCGGCAGTTTATTTCCCTCTGCAAGACCAACATGAATTCAGCTTTGACACTGCCAATACCAGAGGGCCTCTGCAAGAGGCACAACATTCAGGATATTCATATTACCAATCACTTCAGGATATCCATATTACCAATCAAGAAGCCAAATCATGAAGAAATAAACCTTATTCGAACCTATTGTTTAGGCTGGAAATCAGGTTACAGACTATGGTAGATGCTACCATCCATAAACCGTTCCTTGCCAGCTAACAAACACAACCAAATTTTATCGCTACGTCGAAAAATGCACAGCTTAAGTACTGAGTTTAGGAAACTGTCAATCAGATGAAACGGAGCATTCAGACTGTGCTCAGAAACTGATAATCTGCCAACATAGCTTGCCATGCCTCTGTTCATCAGAACATTTTCAAATGAGAAAGCAGAACCCAGTTAACTTGAAGATTTTCAAAAACTGATACGTGTACTTACAGAAGCCTCTACTTTCATTACTGACCTAAGAGGTATTTTAGAGACGATGAAACCATTATCTCCACTTACTTCGTCACGCGTCTCATGAAAGAATATCAACACTTCAGATGGAAGAAGAACATCTGAATTGCAGAATGTCGAGTTGTCTGCATAATTTAAACAAAGAGAAACTGTATTGAAGACCAAATACAAAAGATTATCAGCAGAAATAATAATCTCATCACACAAACTCTCTCATAGAACGCTCTATTGGCATGAGAACACTACCAACAGATAGGGCCGGTGCTCGAATTAAATGATAAGCATCCTTCAAGGAAGGAACGACATCGGACTTCAGACACCCGTTCAGCCAATACTTCAGTGCAAGAAGAGGTACTTCGATATTCTCGCTTCTGATGAAATCGGGTTCTCTTCATTAAGCACAGGAGAAATGCACATACAAAAAATTGGTCACACCCGGCGCCTGTTTCGTTGTTTGCTAGGCCCAGAAGGAGGAACAGGATTGATTCTAGCCAAGACCGGAAAAAAAGTACGCTGTGCGGAAGGCGATTGTTGAGAAAGTTTTCTTCGAGAGCGTCCTTTACTGAAGAAAAAATCATCGCGGTTTAATTCGGCCCATGGCGAATCCGCCCTCGCAGCAGAGGAAGCAATTGACAAGTTGAAGGGTCCGGACAAAGAACAGACGATTACGAAGAGCAAAAGGATTCCGCGGCCAAGAACTTTACGATGTCGGCGCCGGTAGAGAGGTCCGAGACTAGATAGGAGCTGTGTTGGAAATATGACAGGCATGTCATCCGAGGAGAAAAGGCGGCCAACCAAGTACTCTAATATGTCGAAGCCGGAAGAGAGGACCAACTCCCGCTGACAGCTATTTGAAGGAGGTGACGGTCAGGTCATCCCACAGTAAAAGAATCCAAAGGCTTTCCCTTTTTTATTTTTGTTGAAACAAAATGAAAAACAATAGAGTAGAAAAGTTGGGTTCTAGAGCATAAATTATGAGATGACGACATGTCTTACCTTTTTTTTGAAGTTCAGAGAGGGCGGCGGCAGAGTTGCGCTGCCCATCTAAACCAATCACTTCAAACCATGTGTCTGCCCTTGTTCACAAAGGGTGGTGGAACTGAAAACATACAACTGCCATGTTACGGCACTAACTCGAGGTAAATGTACCGAAGGGGTAAGCCCGCCTCTACCCGGCGCATCTTGATGACTCAATACATGAAGCCTATATTTAGGCAACATCCACCATAAAGCCTTAGAAATGGTCATCCGTGTTTTTGTTACTCGATGTTACGCAAATCTGATGGTACAAAAAGAAGCAGATATCCACAAGCCACTCAGCAAAGCTTGAATTCGTCCCTCAATATATGAAATCTCTTAATAGTTATGTGTGCTATGGACCACCAATTAATGAAACATTAAGATTAAGAATTTCATTACGCATTCAACAATTCAATTGACTAGGAATTTGTTAGCAACTACACACCAATATGAATCGAGGGAATCCTGATTCTACATATGGAGCAACAACATGGCTCACCAGCATAGCTAGCATACAGTCACAAATGCACGACCAATACAGGATAAAAAATGTAGAGATTGCCTTATTCCATATACATAAGCACATACACAACTGAATGGCTCTCTGGAATCACCAGAAAATTAAAAGAATTTTCATAGTATCACAACAAAGTGCTTCCTATCAAAGTTGGGAAACCATGCAAATCGTTTATAAGAATATTCAATAGTCAAATGTTGGGAAACCATGCAAATCCTTTAGAAGAATATTCAATGGTCAGCTCCTCAACAAAATGTATGTATGTATGTAAAGATTTATGCATTTCTAAAGGTTTATGTGAAAAAAAGTACTTGTTCTGCCATTTCTTGTGTTCACATAAGGCGGAAGCACAAAAAAGCTTTTGCACAATTCCGCCTTCTTGTGTGAACACATGAACGGTGGAACTAATTATTTTCTCAGTGTTCCACCTAGAATAGTGCACTTTTGAGTGTTTGTTCCGCCATCTCTGTGTGAGCCCAGCCTTAGACATCCATAAAAGGAGGACTGTCATTCAAGGTTGCCAAAGGAGGAGTGTCATTCAAGATTGCCTTCCATAAACACATTGGGTCCTGGAATGGACGTCCATCGTTCAATACTTTCATATGGAGGAGTGTCATTCAAGATTGCCTTCCATAAACACATTGGGTCCTTGACTGGATGTCCATGGTTCAATACGTTCATATGGGCATGATGTTAACCCTTGATGTGTGTGATAAGAGTGTTGATCGGATCTTGTAGACGCATGTACACAAAGATAGTACATAAACAAAATCTCATAAAAGCATACACATAATAGAGAGAGACAAGAGACTCAACACAAGATTGGGTACAATCTCCCCCCACATACACTCATGGACGAGTCTATCAGAGTATGTGTATTTATAGGTATTTCTCATTACATTCTGAATAGAAGATACATGAGGGTCGTGCTTCGAAAAGCACGTGTTTACAAAAATCTGCTTTATTTACAAAAATCATCGCTTTCTAAGTGACCTACTATCTTTACAAGAACGTCGCTTTCTTAGTAATGTAGTATTTTTACAAAAGTTATCTAAAATACTATCTTTTAGCTATCTTCAAAAATATATGGATAAGTCCACATGCATTCATGCCCTAATGATCCTTCACTTGCTAAATCAAAACACAATCACATTAAAAACTTCAACACATTAAAATCCATATAACATTTCCATTATTCCATAAAGTATACCATGCCTCCTAGTTGACAAGAAACTTACCTCAGTTGATAAGAATAAAATAGACATGGATGGCCGGTCACATGTCCCATCACTAAACAATCATAAGCATGTTCCATGTAAAAACACATGCATGGAAATGGAAAACTGGAATTTAATGTGATTGTGAATGATATGCAGAAATCAAATGACCATAATGGAGTTAGTGATGTCTTATGAATCCATTGAGATTCTTCAAGTGAGTGATTATTATATTTAACTAAATATCTATGAGATTGCTTACTAGTGCATGTAGTAGTAACAACATAATCAAGTATTTTCTCTAGAACTGCAATTTCAGCATTCTTTTCAAGTAAAGGAGGATCATCTAAAATAGGAGTGAGTGATAAAGTTCCTTTAAAGGATTTCAATAAACTAATATGAAAAGAATTGTGTATATTCTAATGAGAAGGTATGCCTAGTTTAAAAGCATTCTCATTAATTTTTTTAATAATATGGAAAGGTCCATGATAGCATGGTGCAAGTTTAACCTTAGGATGTTGTGAAGCATTTACAAATGTCTTTTAATTATTTGTAACCATACAAAGTCATTTTCATTAAACTATGTAGCTACTCATTTCTTATTGACATTACACATGTAACATCCTTGACTCTTTTTAATGTTCTCATGAACCTCATGAAGTGTAGAAATATGATCTTGTGCAAATGAATCACCCATAGGAATATCAGTTTGAGTGATAGATATGAGAGTGGGAAGCTTTTTACCATACACAATTTCATACAATGCACATCGAGTAGTGGTATGTGTTGTCTTATTATATGCAAATTGTAGTAAAGGAAGTTTCTCATCCCAATTACTTGGATTATCTAAAGAATAACAACATAATAAAACTAAAATAGTACTATTTGTAGCTTCACTTTGGCCATAACTTTCACGATGAAATACAGAGCTGAAGTCTATTTTGGAACCTAAATTTTGAAATAATGTAACCCAAAAGTGATTACAAAAAAGAACATCTCGATCTAATAGAATAACTTTTGGAAAACCATGATGTGGAAAAATACATTTTAAATAAATAACTTAGCAGCTTGAGGTGCAAAAAGAGTCTTTTTACAAAGAATGAAATACGCTTGTTTACTAAACCTATCAACAATTGTCCAAATCATATCATTATGAGATGAAGTTGTAGGAAGACCAATAATAAAATCTATAGATATTTGTTACCATGGTCCATTAGGTATGGGAAGTGGCATTAATAATCCAAATGCTTTACCATGATGTCGTTTCACACATTGACACACAATGCAATGGAAAACATTCTGTGCAATATCTTTTTCCATATTTGGCCAAAAGAAAAATTCTTTACACGTAAAAATAGTACTTTGTACGCCCCTATGACCCATATATAGTGATTCATGCATCTCTTTCATAACAAATTCTTTAAACACTTGTATGATACATAACTTGTGTTGGAAATACAAGAATCCATTATGCAAAGTGTAATGATCCTCGTTAGATGGTGTAGAATTATTGAAAGCAGTCCATGTTTGTGAAAAATAAAAATCAGATGCATAAGTAGGAAGCATGTCATGAAATGAATGAATATGAACATCAAAAATATTATTGATTGAAACAAGATTTGTTTGTGGGGATGGGAAGTGACTAAGGGCATCAACTACAAAATTAGCTTTGCCAGGTTGATGTTGAATTAAAGGCTAAAACTTTTGTATGAATGAAGCCCATTTAATGTGTCTTTCAAAAATCAATGGTTGATTTAATAAATGCTTGATAGCATGTTGGTATATTTTGATTAGAACTTTAGAATGAAGTATTCCATTGGCGATGCACCACAATGTGCTCTCCTTCTCGAGAGCTCCACGATGATATCCTCAGAGTAGAAAATCGAGCTCCTACGGCTACACACGATATTCCGCATAGAGGCTATAGAATACATAGAAAAACACAGTACACAGGGAGCACAAACACAGACTTCTTAGGTGTTACAAATGCGGTCGAACTTACAGTCTGTGACTGACCAAACCACTATATGTTTTATTAAAGAACATATATGAAGAAGTGTCCAGTGGCCATTTGGCCTTTCACTTGGACACTAACGATAACAGTCTCCCACTACAGGCCAATATGGCAAAAGTAACTATGGGAGAAAAATAAAGAATGATAAAGAATACCTGAGTGTAAGTATATAAACTATACCTCCCACCTGATGGGCATGTTACACAATATACAAGTGAGTGTGTAACATCATGAATCAAGTGTTGGAGTTAGACATCTGTGGAAGCACGCGAACAACACAAGGAAGAAGAAGAAGCTTGGAGCACAACACACAATACTGAATATATTACTAGAGAATGTACAAAGATAAGTAGCCCATTAGGGCAATAAGCGTATATATAAGTCGGGGGAAAAAACCTCCTAAAGAGGGAAAAAAGAGCCCCAGTGGTCCTAGAGTGTTCACACATATCACTACCTAAATATATCAACAAATCTCCCCTGGGAGTGATGCAGTGAACAAGTAGCTGGCACTCATGTATAAGGAAGTGCCAAGCTATATGGAAATCAATCCACAAAAGGAAGTAAGCCCAAAGCTTTGCAGAAAGCTTCAAACTTCTCCCTAGGCAGAGCCTTCGTGAAAAGGTCTGCAATGTTCTCCTGCATGGGCACATATGCCAAGGTGATCTCCCCAGCAGAGAACCTCTCCCTAACATAATGATAATGCACCTCAATGTGCTTAGTGCGAGCATGGAACACAAGGTTCCTCACCTGCCAATGCACTCTGACTGTCAGTGAAGATGGTGGTGGCAGAAGACTGACCAACACCCAAACCAGCCATAGGGCGTCTGAGCCACACACACTCAACAATTGTTGTGAAAGCTGCCCTATACTCAACCTCACAATTGGAAGTGGCCATAGTAGGCTGCTTCTTGCTCAACCAAGATATACATGAGCTACCAAGCATGAAGCAAAAACCATTAGTGGAAACACGAGTGTCATAGCAACCAGCCCAGTTAGAGTCAGAAAAGCATGCAAATCTGGTGGTAATGATCCCCCCTTGGGATAAAACAACCCAAGAAGCCGGGTACCACTCAAGTAGCGAAAGATTCGCTTAACCGCCTGCCAATACTTGACACCTAGGCAATGCATAAACCTGCTCATCTGTGAGACAGCAAAGTGAATGTCTGGCCGAGTAATGCATAAATAAATCAAGCATCCAACAGCCCGCTGATAGAGAACAACATCAAATGCATCTCCAGCATCCTGAAGACTCAATCGTAAACCTGTCTCCATAGGAGTGGCAATAGGCTTACAATCTTCAAGACTGAAACACTACAATAATGTGTCAATATATTTCGTTTGACACAAAGCCATTCCACCATTAACTTGAATAAACTGAATGCCCAAATAGTGATGCAAATGCCCCAAATCAGACATCTCAAATGAGGCATGCAAATCAGCCTTAAAATCAGCAATATGCCTCTCATGAGGACTAGTGAGCAGCATGTCATCAACATAAACCACAATGATCAGAAGTACATCATTAGCATGTTTAACATATAAGGTGTTTTCAGTTGGACTGTTCTCAAAACCATGTGCAATCAGATAGGCATGTATCTTTTCATACCAAGCACGCGGTGCTTGCTTTAAGCCATATAATGCCTTCTTTAACCTGCACACCTAGTTCTCATGCCCTTTCTGCACAAATCCATGGGGCTGAAAAACATATACTTCTTCATGCAAGTCACCATTCAGAAATGCTATTTTGATATCCAACTGATGTACATTCCAACCATGATGAGCTGCAAGTGCACAGATGCTATGAACAGTAGTCATTCGGCAAGTAGGTGCAAAGGTCTCATCAAAATCAATGCCTCTTTCTTGCACATAACCCGTTGCAACAAGCCTAGCCTTATACCTATCAACTATACCATCAGGCTTACGCTTCAGCTTGTATACCTACTTAATCCCAATGGCTTTCTTGTCAGGAGGCAAGTCACATAAAGACCAAGTACCATTCTTGATTATAGCATCATATTCAGATTGCATAGCAGCCATCCAATTTTCTGAATTTTGTGCTTCATCAAACGAAACAGGCTCATTCTCATCACAGAGACTAGATTCAGCCATAGCATAGCAATCTGATGCAAAAAGGCACTATGAGAGCCTGAACGAGTATGATATGATAGAGGTGCATCTAATTTGTTATCACGCAAAGTCTGCACCAGCCATTTTGGCATATTTTTTGCCTGCTCAATATCATCTCTCTCATCAAAAAGTGCATCAGAAATGGAATGATCTGCATCATCACATGAAACCTACAAAGGCTGAGAAGTTGCCTCATTAGGACCAGCACTAGACTGTCCACCTATCAAAAAGAGGCAACAAAGTATCATACATGTCTTTGGAGTAACAGATGCCTCCTTAGTACATGAAAGCAATGGCTGAATAGCATCTTCCACAAAAACAACATCACGGCTAACCAGAATGCGTTTAGTCTGTGGATGGTATAAACGATAGCCTTTACTTTCAGAATTGTACCCAACAAAAATACATTTTACCGTTTTATCATCCAATTTTTTGCGGTGTTGTTCAGGCACTAATGCATATGCCAAACAACCAAAAACATGTAGATGAGCAACAAATGGCTTGCGATCATGCCAAGCCTCATATGAAGTGATAGACTGCAACGTTTTAGTGGGACACCTATTAAGTACATATGCTGCACACATGACAGCCTCAAGCCAGAAACTATGTGGTAAAGCCTGAGTCTTGACCATACACCTCGCCATCTCCATGAGTGAACTGTTCTTCCATTCAGCAACTCCATTCTGTTGAGGTGTATATGGTACTGTACACTGGTGTTTTATCCCACATTCAGCCAGAAATGCATTAAAATCAAAAGACATATATTCCCCCCCTCGATTAGAATGGAGGGTGCCCATTTTACACACTGACAGATTTTCAGCCAAAACCAAAAACTCTTTGAAGCACATGAACACTTCGGACTTTGCTTTCAATGGATATACCCATGCATGCCTGGAAAAATCATCAATAAAAGTCACGAAGCAAAGATAATTTCCAAAAGAAGGAGTCTGCATAGGACCACAAACATCACTATGTACAAGCTGCAATTTTTGAGTAGCCCGAACTGAACCATATTTTGGAAATGAGGAACGCTGCATTTTGCCCAAAATAAAGCCTTCACAAACATGTTTTCCAGGTGCCTCAAGTTTGGGCAAAGAGGACACCATTTCAGATTCTGTAGGCATAGCAAACTAGCAAAATTCAGATGACCAAAGCATGCATGCCAAAGCTTTGCATCTGAGATAGCATGAGAATCATGTACTACACATGTGAAATCATTCATAGATCTTTCATAGTCTATGAGCTTATACAGCCCACGACATAAAATGCTAGAAGCAATAATGACATCGCCATTTGACGGATCATAAATTGTACACTTGTCATCAACAAATTTCACAACCAAGCCAATCTTGGCTAATGCAAAAACTGATAACATATTTTTCTTGATCCCTGGCACAAACAAAGCATCTAACAAAGTGAAATAACTACCATCAACAGTAGTCAAAATGATGTTATCAACTCCCAGGATAAGAGGAGTTGTTGGCGCATGTAACAGTATTCCCTGTAGGGGCAGGCTTGAGTGAAGAGAAGAAACTACGCTCTGAGGTAATGTGTTTGGTTGCCTCAGTATCAAAGTACCAAACATCTGAGTCTACTACAGACATGCACTGCTCATGAGAAGATGGGTCAAAACTGCAAACAGTAGTAAACACCCATTCTTCTTCCTGCACAAGATTAGCAAACTCTGTTTTTGGTGTAGAGGCCTCTGCAACAACCATTCCAGCCTCCTTTTTATTTGCCTCTTTTGCAGTCAATTTTGGATAGTTCTTTATGATATGATCATTCCCTTTACAGTACTTGCAAAACAATTTCTGCTTTTCTGATTTCTTCTCATCTTTATCTTCCTTCTTCAAATGTGCAGCATTTGCAGATTTCTGCTTACTAGTTGAAGAGCTCCACTTTCCTTTGCCCTTCTGACTAGCCAGGAAAGCTTGATCTCCAACATGCATAATGGACCTGTTTTGCCTAGACTGATCTTCCTGCAACAGAACAAAGACTAACTCCTCAAATGACAAGGCATTTGGATTCCCTTTCATCATCAACCAAAGAGTAGAAGCAAAACTCTGATATGAATCAGGAAGACCATTCATAACGGTCTGCACAAGTGAGCTATCTGGTATAACCTCATCAGGAGAAATCAATTGTTCCTTCAAGTCTTTGATCTTTGTTACAAAATTTTCCATAGAATCCCCTTCATTCATGTGCTCACTCTCCAAATGTTTTCGGAGGTAAGCAACACAAGCCTCATTCCTAACTTGGTACAATGTGGTAAGTGTATACCAAGCATCCTTAGCTGTTTTGATAAACAAAGCTATCAATGCATGTGCCTGGGCATCTCTACCATCCCAATGAATTTGCTCTACAGTAGGTGCAGCAAAAACTGCAGTACGAACAGGGATATGCAGAATATCATCATCTTCAACACCTTCTGCATCAGCTTCAATACTTGCAGTTGTAACAGTTGCAGGTGTGATAGGACGTTTTTCAACACCCTGCACATGGCAACATCAAGTAACCCCCATCAAATGACAACAGTGTCGAAAGTTTTCCTGTGGTAGAGCTTTAGTCAAAGCATCTACAACATTATCTCGAGTGTGAACCTTCTCAAGAATAATGCACTCAATGGCTAAGCAATCTCTAATGAAGTGATACCTCACCTTAATGTGCTTGGTCTTTGCATGATAGACTGGATTCTTAGCCAAAGCAATGGCACTTTGACTATCACTAAGCAAACGAGGTACATGCTAAGGTAAACCCATATCACAAGCAAAACGAGATAGACACAATGCTTCCTTACATGCCTCACTTGTTGCAACATGCTCTGTTTCTGTGATGGAAATAGCTGTACATTCTTGAAGACCAGATCTCCAAGAGATAGCACCTCTAGCAAAATGAAAAATGTACCCTAATGTAGACTTATGATTATCTACACAACCAGCATAGTCAGAATCTGTGTAACCAATAATGGATGTTTTCCTTATACCTAGGCATACACACTTGTCCTTAGTGCCACTTAGATATCCCAAAATCATCTTGATCGCTTCCCAATGTTTCTTGCTAGGATTAGACATATATCTACTCAACTCCCACTATAAATGCAATGTCTGGTCTTGTAGCTACCATACCATACATGAGACTACCAACAACAATAAGTCTATGATCTAAGGGTCTAGATGGTTCAAACGGATCTGAAATCGGACATCATTTGTTCATCCGTATGTATGACCAAAGATCTCGAGTCTAGACTTACTAGAAAGTCATTTACTCTTGTAACCAAGCGATCCACTTAGCCTAGTGTTTAGGACTCAAGGACGTGAAGGAGGAGGTCTTGGGTTCAACCCTCATGGGGTACATGGGGAGAGTGTTTTGCCCAAAGAGCTCTAGAACCTTCTAGAACTTGAGTTAACTCTGGTTAACTAGGACACTTGGTGCACATGTAGTTACATGGATGAAGCTTGGATGATTAGAATCCACTTGCATAAGAAGGCAGGCCCTTGGAGAGAGCTATATATAGAGGCATATGGTTGGGAGGAGAGTCATTCATTTATGAGCTATTCTTGTGGCTACACTGTTGCATTGGTATCAGAGCATGGTGTAAGAGCTTTCCTTCATCTTCTTCATTGCAAATTTCCATGAGGGCGGCATCTTCTTCTTGCGGGTGTGCGGAAATTTCATCGAATTCTTTTTGGCAGTGCAATTGCAACCTTCAATAGAGGAGGTTATTGAAAAAAATTGTTGTTGTGATTGCATGGGGGATTCGAACCCGCAAACTTCTTGTGGAGAAGTCTTCTGCCTATCCAATAGATCAAATTGCTTTCATGTTTTCATCTTCTTTAAACCACATCACGACTCCATAGCGCATGGTGCAGGAGGTTCCAAATCATAGAGCAAAGGGAGGAGTTCTTAGGTGCACTCTATGGACTCGAACCCTTGACCTCCTTGTGAAGGAATCTCCCTTCTATCCAAGAGAGCAACCTGATCTTGTGTTCTACTCAAGAGCATCAAGACTTGATAGCCATGCTGCAAGAGCTTCCAAATCACAAGCAAAAGGAATTCTCTGACATTGGTTCTATAGGATTTGAACCCGCAACATCGGCCATGAGCTCCTCTCACTTATCCATGAGAGACACGCTCGGATATTGGTAATTGTTATTTGTTCAAAAAGTTTATTATGTCATGTTATAGAGTGTTGCAGACCTCCTAGATCATGAAGGAGGTAAAAAAAAAGGGTATTCTCGAGTAGGTGTTGGCTGGATTTGATTTCCAGACCTCTGCAAACATGGGTCTTGATCTAAACCAAGCGATCAAGCTTGTTCACATAAGCTTGTTAGCTGCTATACATCTTCATTTTGCCTTGCAAAAGTTCTATCAGAAATAGAATAAAAGAGAAAAACATGCGGGAATCCACCCGAGCACCTCCGCGAGGACTTTGAAGCGTCTTATCCACTACAGTAAAGACTCTCGGTGACATATTTTTCTGCATATCATTTCTTGTTCTGATTCTATCTATGCTATGCTAATCTCGAGCCAAGAAACTTGGATTTTGGCATGTTCTTAAGAGTGTTGTATTCCCCAACCGAACGTGAGAGCATAAGTTGATATCCTTGGGGATCAAAGTCAAAGTTATTTCCAAATTCAAGCTAAAGTCTTTGTGGATAAAGAAGGAAGGACAAGTGAAGCTGTGAAGATCTGGAGGTTCAAGCTACATCGTTATTCTAGCGCTCTCTGCTAGAGTAAAGTCAACAACAAAGCACAAATTAATCAGGGAAGTCTTCTTGTAAATTTTGTGCATCATACCTTTGATTTTATCACACACACCACTTACATTAAGGAATCTAAGTAAGTTTGTAAACAGACTGTGTGCAATGGAGGGGACTTCAAGCCACATCACTTTGACGAGTAGTACTAGCACTTAAATGTATGTTTCAGTTCCCATTTTAGCAACATCTTCACTCATGACTAGACCACCTATAGTGTCACGTGCATTGCATACATCTGCACAAACAATTTCAATTCCTAGTCATGTGCATGACGCATCGAATGTAGTTACAACGGTAATATATTTGGACGTTGAGGGTACCACATTGTGAGGGGACATCAACACCACCTTAAACGAGAGGAATGATTTTGAAGGTAGGGTGTTGAGAGTAGATCAGGACCTTGGACGTTTGTCCAATGTCATGACAGAAGTTGCAGAACTTCGTCAATCTTTTGATGAAATTCAAAGTCACCTTAGGGCTATTTTGGACTTACTTTTGAAGCCCAAGGAGGTAGGTAGGACTACTCTTGGTAGCCATAGCGACACGATAGCAACCTCATCGATGTCTGTTTTGATGGAGAAGGATCCATATATATCGATTTTCCAAGCAGACTTATTTTCCTTGACTGATAGCTTGAGTCGTCTTAGTTTGTGAATCCTATTGCTCCACTTTTTGCTAATACGTCAGGGCAAGTAGTAGGTCAAATTCATGCCTTAGATCTTTCCTTAGGAAAAGATCTGCATCCACTTTACTTCTCGGGTGAAGATAAGGATAGGAATAAGGACGTTGTTTTGACATTCTTAGAGAAGTGGCATGATGTCCACCAGCCAAGAACATCCCCGAGCATGTGCGAGTGGTAGAGGCTAGTTTATCGCTAGGTCCTAAGGCTTATACGTGGTGGTTGAGTCTCTCTGAGACTCATAAAAAACCTTCAACCTGGGTTGAGTTCACTCATCTCTTTAAAAAAGAGTTTCTCCTTGAGAATGAGGAGGAACGTAACTGGGAGGCGTGGGATAGAATTCATAAAAAAGGAAGAACATTATCGGTTTACATTTCAGAATACCGAGATGTTATTTTGAAATTGAAAAACCTTGATGACTTCCATCGGCTTCGTGGTTTTGTCCAGGGACTTAACCAATGAATTTGTAATGAGGCGAAGAGACACATGCCTAAATCGCTTGATGAAGCGATTAAGGTTGCACAAATTAATGAGGATACTTCCCGTTTAGATGTCCCGCAAGATGGTGGTTATTCCCAAAAGAATAACACTAAATGCAAGGGAAAAGGTCCAAGATCATCTAAACGCATGCCTAAAAACATCACATTTTTAGACATGTGCTTTCTCAAGAAGATCATGTTAGAGCACAAAAGGAAAATTTTTGTTTTAAATGCCTCAAAGAGATAATAAGGCCTCTTTGATTGACAAAGGTAAGGGGAAACAACAGATTCATTTGATCCAAACTTTGAACTTGGATGAAAATTCAAGTGCAAAGAAGGTTCAGATCATGCACTGTGATAGTACCCATAAGTGCCAAGTCTCCAAGCACATGTGGCAACCTCAAGAATTTGGTCCACATGATTTGGTCAAGTTGCATGGGTTAGTCAAAGATCACACCATCTAGATTATGGTGGAAGATTCGGCCACACATAATTTTATAAAGTATGCACTTGTGAAAAAATTGGCTATTTCTCATAGTCCTTCTCCTCATAGATATGTTTTCTCTATGATGCACCGGCAGGACACTCGCATTTGGGATACCATGATTTCAAATTTGGAACTAGAAATCCAAGATTATAAAGATAAATTGGACTTCCAAATTATGAACATGGAGTGGGTAGATTTGGTTCTAGGGAGAGAGTGGCTTTGGAGTCTTGGACCTCCATTGTCTAGATGCTACTATACAAACACTTTGGAATTCTAGTGTGATGGGGTGTTGTATAAGATCAAGGGCAAACACAAGGTTCCAAGCACCCCTTTGGTTTCACACACAGAAATAAAGAAACTTGTAGGCAATGAAGATAGGACCCAAGCTTTTTTGGTTCTTAGCACTGATGTAATTGATTCTGATAATACAAAACAAGTTTCTTATGTCTCATCTTTTATTCCTCATGAAGTGTATGTTAAATTCAATGAATTAATGAAGGAATTTAAAGATGTGTTCCCTAAGGAACTCCACACGGCTTGCCACCCTCTAGTGGAAACATTGATCATGCAATCGATATGTTTTCGAGAACCAAGCCAAAATCTCAAAACCCCTACCATCTCCCCTATGTCCAAAATCTAGAAGTCGAGAAATAGATTAAAGACTATCTAGATAAAGGATTTATTCAGCCAAGCCAGTCTCCTTGGCCCATACTCATCCTTCTTGTACAAAACAAAGATGGAACTTTAAGGCTATGTGTCGATTATAGGTAGTTAAACAATCTTACTGTATCCCATGCCGCTGATTGAAGATCTCTTTGATAGCCAGAGTTATCATCAGGTCAGAATCAAAGATGACGATATTCCCAAAATAGCCTTTCGAACTAAGTATGGTCATTATGAGTTTTTAGTCATACTGTTTGGGTTGACAAATGTACCCACAACATTCATGAATTTAATGAATCAAGTGCTTAAGCCATACTTGGGAAAATTTGTAGTTGATTTTCTTGATGATATATTGATCTATAGTATTGATCATGAAAATCGTCTAGAGCACTTGAAGGAAGTCTTTGAATTACTTTGCGATAATCAACTTTATGGTAAAGGGTCAAAATGTGAATTCTTTACCCCAAAAGTAAAGTATCTAGGCTGTTGGCAGTAGCCAGAGGCATAGAAGAAGCGGAAGCATGTAAAGACAGAGCAGGGAGTCAGTCGAATCAATTTTTCAAAGATTTATGTTTTATAAATATTCTTCAAAACCTCCAACAGTGATTTTCATCACTATTGTAACATATGTAACATAGAAAAAACCCTTTTTGTAATTAATAGCTCCATTTTGTGCAAGCCGAGGAGTCCTCGAGCTTGAGGAGCTTAGGTAGAATGAGCATACCAATTTTGGTTACTTTTAGACACCGTTTACCCTCTCAAATAGCGCATAGGACCTATTTTTTAACTATGCCGGTCACTAGATGTGAAACCGGTCAAAACTAGCCTAGAATCTATAAAAAGAGCTAGAGAGCTCATTTTTGAGGTTAGCTTGTTTGAGTAGAGGAGAGCTTAGAGCTATTTTGAGCTTGTAAGAGTGTTCTTGAGCAATAGAGTTGATTTCTCACCTTCCATTGCGTCTTGCTTGTCTCTTCGTAGTGTGTGTGTATGTGTGTGTGCATCTCTATGCTTCTCACCTTCACTCTCACTTCATCTCACATTCACGATCTTCATATCACTCCTATCTCTTCCGCGGGATTGACATTAAGGAGGTGGAGCTTCTTAACGTGGTTCTCACCATTGTGCTAGAGCAACACCAAATTTGGCGTCGTTGCCGGGGATTGAGTCTAGGACGAATGTGTGATGGTAAGAGTATAGCAAGAAGTGGCGTTGGAAGGTAAAAATTTTCAGTTTTTGTTGTTGTTTTTACTTAGTTTTTAGTGTTTTTCACCTCCCCCACACTCCATCTTCATCACCGCATCATCATCTTCATCTCCAAAAAAATCAGAAAAATTCACCATATCCACCCATTCTCCTTGTTTCCCCTCATTTGTGCATGAGAGAGAGAGAGCTTTTGTGCTTGCATGTACTACTGTGTTTTTGAGTTTTCTTCAAGGTATAGATCTCCAGTGCATTAGGAAAGCTTGGAAAAGGTAAAATTTCACTTTCTGTCAGAGATCTGCCGAGTGTGTCAGACCATCGCGATGGTCTGTCAACTTTGGTATTTTTGGTAAGCGAGTTCACCACGAGGTAGGCGACACACGCGCATACACGCATCCACAAACGCATTTGCAAAATTTATACTTTGGTGGACCATCACGATTGGCTCAGACCATCGCGATTGTGTCACACCATCACGATTGGCTCACGCCATCGCGACGGCTCGGCCGGACCATCGTGATGGTCTCAAACCATCGTGACGGCTCACTTGAGCCATCGCGACAGTTCACTTGGACCATCGCGACGATCCCGTCGACCCCACACCATCGCGATTGGCTCATGCCATCGCGCCGACGCTGCCACGTGGCAAGCTAGACCATCGCGACAGTTCGCTCCCTCGGACCATCGCGACGATACCCTCAGACCATTGCGACACCTCGAATATTGAACCATCGCGATTGGTTCATGCCATCGCACCCGGACCATCGTGATTGGCTCACGCCATCGCGTCTGTGACCATCGCGACGGCTCACTTTGGACCATCGTGACGGTTCATGTTGACCGTTGACTGATGCCATCGCGACGGTTCATTTTTGGGCCATTGCGATCGTTCATTACAGACTATCGCGACTGTTCACATTCGCGCCATCACGATCATCCACTTTCTGACCATCACGACTGTTTGCTCCTTCGGACCATCGCGATTGTGCCACGCCATCGTGACGGTTCACGTGGACCATCGCGACGGTCCCAGACCATCGCGATTATCTCAGACCATCGCGATTGTCCACCCCAAACGGATTTTTTGGAATTGATTTTTTGGTCAATTTTGGGGCTAATTTTGGGAACTTTTTGGGTGATTAGACTCATAGGAGACCCCTTAGCTCATAATTGAAGAGAAACTTGTTTGTCAGTCTTTACCCCCCAGGGCCTGAACGGTCATATCTGGTCGAAACATTGAATTTTGGCAGGTCTAGCAAGGACAATCAAGGGCATTCAAGGCAAGGTAGTGAAGGGCATAAAGCTTGGGAAGCGCAGCTTCTTGGGCATCGAAGCAACCAACAAAGCTGACTCGAGGTTGGAAGATTACT
This sequence comes from Ceratopteris richardii, assembly GCA_020310875.1. NCBI lineage: Eukaryota > Viridiplantae > Streptophyta > Polypodiopsida > Polypodiales > Pteridaceae > Ceratopteris > Ceratopteris richardii. The sequence continues at coordinate 75,342,770 of CM035439.1, forward strand.
CAACCCTCTCAGTCAATTATTAGCTTAGGCTAAAAACATTTGCTTTGTGGATTAAAGACGATAGGAACGCATCAAGTATAAGAGATTTAATTTATCAAGTCTAAGACTAAGGTAAAGGTGTGTTCACAGAATTCAAGTCGCAGAATTCAAGCAAGTGCTAAGAGCAGAACAAGTCGAAGACACGTTCACACAATATAACGCGTTTGGACTAACGTTAAAGAACACAGCTTTAACTTGGTTCCAACCATTGCAACAAAGGCAATTTAGAGACATCCATCACTTTTTAGAGTCATTTTACTGAATTCTCTAAAAGCGGGATCAGACATGACACGTCTTCGTTGATTCATAGTTTCAAACAGACCCCTCAGGAAACAGTTAGACTTGCAAGACGTAGGTTTAGACAATATGTTGAGAGATGTCCTATGCAAGAGTTACCCTCACAGGCCAAACAAGTGTCATTGTTTCTAGACGGCTTGTTGAGCTCTAAACTACACTCCTATGTATACTTGAAGGAACCCAGAACGCTAGAGCAGTGTGTAAGAATTTGCATAGACATTGAGGACAACTTAGGAGATGAGTTGGAACTCTCAAAGGTCTACAAGGACTCGGATTCTTCATCTCTAGCATCCACAAAATTGTCTAGCTCGATAGAAGATCTAGCAAAAAAAGTGGCCCAGAAACTAGGAGTTTCTAGTAAACAGATGCCCAAGTTAACAACTAACGTACGTTGTTACACCTGTGGTGGAAATCATTTGGCAAATGTGTGTCCCAATGCAACACAACCGCAAGCCAACCCTAGTGGCCAATATTGCACTATTGAGAGAAGATACACGAATCATACGGCTCAGGACTACCCATACAACAAACAAACAGTGAGACAGAACTACCCGCAAGCATATGCATAGCCAGGTAGGTATCAAGGCCAGTACAATACTCAGCCTCATTACTATAGGCCTCCTCAAAATTATCCATATCAAGCTCAACAAAGACCTCAACCTGTCTTAGCTCAGCAACAACCCCCACCCGCGAATGTCATCTCAGTCAAATACGCTGCTGCAGAAGAAAACCTCAATCGGGCTTTAGTTCCCGTTTCTCCCTAATTACTGACAGTGATCCGAACTCTAACAGTTTTGACTCTACTCATGTAGATAGTCCACCCGCATATTACACCGAGTCACCAGAACACGTAGAGACATATCAATATGATAGTCCACCAGTGGAACCTAGTTGGGAGCCCGACTATGCTAATGTGATGTACACAAACCCAAATCCACGGCCCCAATTGAGACAGCCAAGACCACAGGGCCCTAGAGGACCATGCTTTAGGTGCCAAGGAGATCATTTCATAAAGGATTGTCCACATCCTCCGATAGCAGGACAGTCGCAGTACTATAACATACAAGGCTTTTGTGCCGATTGTGGTAAAGAGCACATCATAAAAGATTGTCCTAAGAACCCTGCTAATGCTTCAAATGTGACACCAATCAACGTGATAGGTATTGTAAACAATGCAGATGGATCCAACCCTACATATGTGCCTATCCAAGCTATAACAAGAGCCCAGACGCTCTTACAGAACCAGCAACTTAATCAGGAGAAAATAGCTGGAACTAGTGAAATTGGAGAGTCTAGCAATAAAAAGACAAAATCTTGGAAAGATTCCAGAGAAAGAATTAAGAGAAAATGGAGCAAAAGGATAATTGAGTTGGAAGGAAGTCTCAAGGAATCTAGAGCCAAAATTCTAGAATTGACTTCACAGGAATTGAATCAAGAGAACCTAGCGCAAAAATCAGGATCAGTTTTAGCAGAACCCATACCAGAAAATCTAGACATGATGTTTCGTGTGTATCAGGCTAGAATAAAGGAAGGACCTCAATTAGCTGAAATGAGTAAGAACTACCCACGAGCAGATCTAGAAATTGAGAGGACTAAACTTTGCATGAAGATGGTAGAGCTAGCGCAAGCAATGTTCGAAGCCTCTAGATATCTAAATTGGAATAACATGGCAAAACCGGAATTACACTTTCAAGGACTAATGGAGAGGCTAGAATATTTGATTGAGAGCAAAAAGAAAAAGAATCAGCATAGGAACCCTACTGTCCCAGAGACACAAGAAAGGAATGCACCATCCCTGTCTCAAGTACCAAACACGGAAGGTGAAGACAACTTGTCTTCCATACATAGATATTCACATGAATTTTTGAGAGAAATCCAAGAAGAGAAATGGAGAAAAGAACAAAGAACTCATCCTCCTATTCAAGAAATAGACGACTTGCAAGAACAATTTCCCCAAGACATTCCCTCTATTTATGATGATGTAGAGGAGGAGCAACTGAGTGAACACACAGGTTTCGAATCTAATTCTTTACAAGAATTACCTCAGTTCACAGGACCTTGGGAAGCTAAGTCTATTAGCATGAGAGCACCCACGATAATAATGAGGAATGAAGAATCAGTAATCCCTAGAAACACGGAAGTGGTCGAGAACGCTAAATTTCAGTGTCACCTCACGCTTGAGGAATTGTTGAAGGTAAAACTAGAACTATGGAAGCACGTAGCAAACCAATTCCCTGAGTTTGCTACTACTCCCTCATAGATAGGAAAACACAAGAAGGTACCAGAGATACCTGTAGAAAAGATCGGAGATGTAAGCGAAGGAGAGGAAGGTAACACTTATCTTCCAATAACCCATCAGGGCTACACCACAAAAGCCATCTTAGATTCAGGAGCCGGAGTAGCCATTGCTACCACCGCTTTATGGAAACGTTGGGGTAAGCCAGCACTACGACCTACCAGGATGAAGCTACAAATGGCTGATGGACACATAGAAAAACCATTAGGCTTACTAGAAGGCATATCTCTCACCACTTGTGGTGTGGAGTTTGATCATACCTTTGCCATTTGTGATTTTAGTAAGAATCATGCTTACGAGATGATATTGGGATGACCATTCATGCGTCAGTTGCAAATTGTACAAGATTGGGGAACTAATTCTTTGTACTTACAACATTTAGGTGTGACTACCAAAGTCAATCTTAAAGACTATTCACATCGAGATGTACCCCCAATACAATGGAATACCATCCATAAAACACGAGTAGAAACGAAATTGGTACACTCATTGGAGTCAGACCCCTCATGGTTACACGAGGACACTCATTTATGGATGTGTAAAGTAGCAAAACAAGAGGAAGAACGGCTAGAAGCCAGGACCTTAGGTGCAGAACAACATCCACGAGCTCTTCAAGACCCAGCGTACGCACCTGTAGTATTTCCAGACGAAGAATTTGAACCCATGGTTGGGCAGAAATCCTAGCAACCATGGACGTAGCCATCAATGAAGAACAATGGACACCCCATTGCGATGAGGATGGCTATGACATTTCAGTTTTTACGATAGAGCCAATCATGTGTGACTCGATTATTGAAGAATGTGAACCTAGCACTGATGCATTTGAGGATGTGAGTGATTTCGATTTAGAATCAATTATTATGGATTCACCCTTTGCATCAGAAGAAGAATATTTTTACGAAGTAGAAACTTACCCTCAAACACACGAAGAAATTATGAATGAGGTGAGGTTAGCCACTCAAGTGACCACTAAGAGTGAAGGCAAGAAAAGAAAGAAGAAAGAAACCATGTCAGAAAAAGAAGAATCCTTGTTTGAGGTTCCGAAGAACTTCAAGAAATATGAAATAGAAGACAGGCGAATCATGGTACGAATGCCTAACAGAAAAGCTGACATTGGAGAAGTATATGATAATCGAGAGAAAACCAAGAAAATAATAGTGGCCATAGAAGGAGAAGAAGAAAAGTGTACATACATAGGGCATGATTTGACGAAGGAAGAAGAAGAAGAGTTAGTTGCCCTATTGCGCGAATATAGAGATGTGTTCGCATGGAGTTACAAAGACCCAAAAGGAGTAGATCCGGATATATGTTCCCATAGAATCCCTATGACTCCAGATGCAAAACCTACGAAACAGAAACCATACACGTACAATGATAACTACGCCACAAAGATTAAAGAGGAGATATATCGTTTGATAGAAGCAGGATTCATCTATGAATTGAGCATACCGAATGGGTATCCCCCATTGTGGTTGTGCCCAAGAAGAACGGAACATTGCGTGTGTGTATTAACCTTAAAAAAGTTAATGCCGCCACGATTAGAGACAGTTATCCTCTTCATATCACAGAACACTTATTGGAAAGAGTTGCGGGCAAGGAAGTTTACAGCTTCCTTGATGGTTTCTCAGGCTATAATCAAGTAGCCATTGCTCCAGAAGACCAACACAAGACGGCTTTTGCCACAGAATGGGGCATATTTACATTTCGTGTGATGCCATTTGGCTTAACAAATGCACCCGCCACTTTTGAGCGACTCATGTGTCATGTTTTTAAGGAATTCTTACGCAAGAATTTGGATTTGTCATCTAGGTCTCAGAAAAGCAGTGAGTATGGTAGCAATTCATGAGAAGATGCTGCTACTGCTGCATTCTAAATGAGTATGCTTCAAGCTGAGTTGAGGTTGTTCAAAAAGGTGCAAGAGGTCTCTAACGGCCTCTGGAAGGAGTCCACATCATAGTTGATGCAGGGAATGGAGCAGGAGGATTCCTAAGGCCAGATGATGTTGAGAGAGCTGCTATAGTACATTCAATTGGGAATGAAATGAACAGAGATGAAGCTGGGGAGGCTACGAGCACAAGTAACTGAGAAGATAATGGCCGCAACACACTTGAGAGCAGAGGAAATGCGAGGAACAGCTAGAACACATCCGGCTGAGCAGGTAGCTAAGGCATTGGAACGACCCAAAAACCTCCCTAACAGAGATAAAAGTCATTGTAACAAACAACTCAGAGAGTCAATGATGAATGCACTTCGTTGAATGCTGTAAATGGTACTCATGAGGCCGATGGAGAGCTTTACCTGGATGATGTAGATACTTGTGGATTCGCTGAAGGAGCTAGATTCATAATGAATGCAGAACGTGAGCAACATGCTAAAGCTACGGAAGCTACGACTTTGGCACAGATGAATGGACAAAATAGAGATTGAAGACTTTATAAATACTTCAGATGTGAAGCTTGTAAGTCATGTTAAGGCTGGAGGCACTCGTGATCATCTATTTTCATGAAGGTTGCGGTAGGGATTGCACCGGTATAGATATGAGAAATGGTTGTGGACGAGAGACATGGAGGCTAATTTTCAGAATTTCATCTCTTCGAAGATATCTCAGAAGCCTCAGTTGCCTCAAGGCGAGATAATTCGGACTCTCTGCAAAAGAAGTCAGGGGCGCAATTGGGCCAAAGAGAGGGATACAAAGGAGAGTGCAAGATGAGAAAGGCAAGGGATGGCGGAAGCTCGCAGAAGACTATGAGAGCTTGCAGGAGCTTGACAACTGAGCGCATGGTAAAAATGTAGTTCGAGCATTTGGCAAGTATAGATCCTCTCTATCAAGCTGCTCTGATCCAGACGAAGATTAAAGCAGTGGCTTGATCTCGTCCCTTTTAGGCTTTCATAAAGTTGGAGGCCTGACCGGTCTGAGAGAAATGGTATTTATCTTGCTAATGTGCCTAAGGATTCTGCACTGCCAAAGTGAACACACAAGCTTCTCTGATATGGCTTGCTAATATGGCATCGGATAAATTGGAGAAGATGTCTCCTATAGGCAAACTCATATGGAAATAGAATGATAATGGTCGGTAAGAAGTCATGCTTGGCTATTCAGATTCTGGTAAAGATGCTGGGAGGCTCTCAACAGACGGGCATGTTTCCAAAACATAAGAAGTGTGATAAAGTTGCATATCAATTGGAGTCAAGCTTACATTATTTTCACGGCCGCCGAGGTGGATCTGATTTGTGGGCAAGTTGGCTAGGGAGGTTCATGCACAGTTTGGAGATTTTTCTGTTCATGGAGGCAAAGTAAAAGTTGTCGCAAAAAAAAAAAAAGAACCTGGTGTCAGGCGTGACATAACTAGACCCCAGGAGATTATGCAAGCTTCCCAGCGGTATAATGTATCATTACAGAATTCTTATATGGGAACCATTGTATCATACATCTTGGTGTATGCATCAGTCAGAATGGATTGAGGTTCTTCGTTGATGAAGAAGGAAATGTCAAGAAAAAGCCTCAGATGCTTCAGGTAAACATTGGCAATCATGTGGAGATTGGAGCCAACAGCTGTGTTGACATGAAGAGCAACATAGGTGATTTGTATTCCGACTCCCGAGTTGTCAACAGACTCAGATTTGGATAAAGCTTGCCATGATTATTGTTTTAGCTAAGGGTTGCCTATCAGAGAGAGAGAGAGAGTCAAAAGTGTTCGAGGGACAAAGGAAATAGCTGATGCTGCTTTGGGACTATGGGAGATATTGAAAGCAGATGCTGCAAAATAAGGTACTTTTTCTCTACAGGCAGAGATGCATGAGACAAAGTCATGATCGCCTAAGAGTGCTAGACATTCTCTTTCAAGATACCGATTCACATCGGGGGAAGGACTCATTGACCAGGTGGCTTCTTTGTAGTCAGGCCCTTCTGTGTAGTTAGGCCCTTTTCCGAAAGAGAATCTTTGCTCTGTCATGTGTTAATGCACCTGTAACGTAGACCTTGTCTCTAGCAACAGTGTGGGAATAGTAAAAGAATTCATGGAATCTCGGAGGTTTAGGATCTGACCAGCTGGACAAAAGAATGAACGTATAGATCAGAGGATGTCAGTTTGCACGCAGTAATAAGTATCTGTAGCAAAAGACACAAAGAAGAATTGTCATTCGCACATGCACCATAGCAATAAAATAGATACGTATATACATACATATTCCAAAAGGAAAGAACACGATGACTTTTTGTTAAGCGAATGCACAAATTTAGTCACTGTGATCATTAATTGACCAAACCAGATTTTGGGTATAATTCACCTCATCTCGCTATTCCCAAGCATCTCTTGCTCAGAAAAATGACGATTTGGTCTAGAATTGGCTAGGACGACTGAAAAGCGGCACTAATACCAGGAAGAGCATGCATGCATAAGATTAGGTTGCGCGGACCCCGATCATCAAGCTCAATAAATCTGATGTGCCTTTAAGCGAAATTATTGCAGCCATTTTCTGCAAATAGGAGGCTTGAAGAAGATCAAGTTCAACCTCTTCTTCAAGTTCAACCTCCTATCTTAGTTGTGCATTCAAAGAGACTGGACCTCTTGGGAGCCTAAAAAGAAGGGACGGCCGCTGCGCTGCTCAGCTTCAAAGAGGAACTATTCGTGTCTATGCGAATTGGCATGGTCCACCATTCCAGCAATCACGGTTTGTCTTCAGCATATCACCTACATCTTGATTTGCATATTTGGTAATTGTAGAACTGACAAAAGGAAAACCGTCGCAAAGGCACCTAATGTGCATGACTTTCATGAGTGTTTCTGAGCATCTCTGTGCATTGATTTCGCTTCTTCTAACTGGTAGCTGAAGATGACCAAACTGATCCAGAAGGCAAAACCAGTACTTAAACAACAGAATGGGAAAAAATGGAGACGCGGGACACGAAACAAAGTTGGGTGACAGGGAAACGTGTGAATCGCAAGCCATTTCCAATGCCTACTCTCATGACCTACCTATCTGTGAAGTCACATAAAAGGGGGAAAACAGTATCCGATAGGCTAAGGATAGGAAAACCATGAAAATCCAGAAGAGAGAGAGAAGGGGGAAGAGCCATTGAGTGAGGAAGGGTTTAGAATTAGGAAACCGTAAGGAGGAGAGATTAGGACTTTCTTAGAGTTGGGTATGTGAAACATGAAGAGTTGGCTCCCAAGAATGATGGTTGAAATATTATGAATCCTTGTGCTTTTCTATTCATTGTCATTAAAGAATTGATTGCTCTTAGGACTTTAGGAGTTATGGGAAGGATAAGGTATGGTTACTTCCTCACATAATGATGTTTGTAATTTGTACCATATGTATAGTATTAGAATTCTCTTTTGATTCTTGTTAAGAAGAACCCCATTAGAACTTATTTACACATCTTAAAAAAAACATTCAAAAAACACGCACAAAAACATCAAACAAATTCTAAAAACTCTTTCAAAAATACCAAACAAATATTAAAAACACTCAAAAAACCAAAAAAATTGTCTCAACAAAGACATGGGAAAGAAAAAGGCAAAAGAAAGAAGGAAGGGGGAAAAGTTTGTGCAAACGAAGGAAGAAAAAGATGAAATGCATGCATTAATGACACATGATAAAGGTGAAAAAGATAGAAAAAATTTGCATGGGGAAGATGAACTTGATGGAATTTCTGAGGGGGTAAGTTCCATAGTTGTGACTAAGGAATATAGCAACACTTTTTTAAATGTATTCATTGGTCATGACCGTAGAAATATGAGTGCTTATATTAACCCCCATTGTGAGTGGAATTTAATTCATATTGATTTAGTGACAATTATTTTGGATAACATTCAACTAACCACTCATTCCTCTATCCTCATGAATGGTGAAACTTATGATTGCATGGTTCAAGTTATCTGGTGAATGCTATGGAATTTTTGGAAACATTTTTTGTCATGGAAGGAATAGATGAAGACTTGGTCATAGGCACTCAAAGATTTTTTTAACATCAAGGGTTTGAAGCATCTTGTCCATCTATTATGTCCATCCCCACTAGTGAGTCTTTTGAAAATCTTAATGATTATCCTCATTGTAAGGATTGTGGATGTGATCACCTATTCAAAGATTGTGCCTTTAATCCACAAAATAGTCTTTCCACTCATGCTTTTTTAGCTAATCTTTCTTTGAGTAAGTCGCAGGAAACCTTGGTGAATGGAGGAATGAAGGACTCCAAGTGTTTGGCTCATCAAGAAGAGGATACGCAAATACGTTGTAACAACGATATGGAAAATGATGTCAGATCCATTGTCAATCATGAAAATCCATCACCTATTTATATATCTAGAGATTCTATGTGTAATAAGGATAAATGCATCGTTGAATCTCTAGATCAAGCTCAAACCACACAACCCTATGATCCATTGGATGAGCATGATGTATGTAAAAAAACTCAACCTTTGTTGAATTCCCCTTGTAAAGATGAGTTATCCCTAAAGACTCACATAGAAGGCCCAAAAAGACCCTTATGCCAAAAAGAAGAAATCACCTTCCCCTTGTAATGTCAAACAAATTTGGGTGGCCAAGAAATTACTTAGAGCCCAACCAAATCGCACTATGATATGGGTACCAAAGAAAGCTCGTATACAAACTCAACCCTCTCACACTAGACTTCATAATCTACAGTCTAGATTCACCATGCCTTATCATCAAGAACGACCACTTTTGACCAAGGGATCCAAAGCAATAAAGCCAACACTCAGAAAAGATCCAAGGAGAAACCTCAAGGCTAAGACCAACAAAGCGAAGATATATTGGTGGCCTAAAACCTCTTCGTGCAGCATCCATGGGTGTCGGACCCAACCTTGCCCAATGCACAACATATGTTTAAGATGCACACCAAGTATGCACACGAATAGGGCCTCATCCAAAGGCCAAGCATTCAGCACACTTAGTTTAACCCAGGCACAAAGAGGGCACATGTACATAGATTTCAAAAAATTGCTTTTTATTTTTCTTTTTTCAGGATGGTGGACAAAGGTATCATCCATTTCAAATGGTTGATGGAAAAGAGAAGTTGGAGATTTGGAGGAAGCCTCATCATCACCTAACCCTTGAGCACTTTGCTCAAGATCCATCTATTTTTGCACCAATGTTTTTTGTATGCATTTTTTTTAGAGTATGCATAAGATAGGGTCACATTACAAGACCATGCATAGGCACTTTTTTGTTTTCCACCCATGCACCCTTAGTCCCCACTCATGCATATAGACTAAGAAGAATTAAGTTCATCTATTTGTATCTATCATCTACATTTCATGTTCATACATCATCCATCCATTATTATTAAAAAAAAAAGAGGCATTCTAGCATATTCATTCCCACGTGTGCCATCTGGACCATATTCATTCATCTATATGAGGCAAAAGAACCAAGTTAAAGCTCTCGACTCCAAACAAAAAGCAAGATGAAGAAAAACAACAAAGCTAAGCACTCCAATGGTGCAAGGATCATGCAAATCAAAAGGAACTCCTACACACTCTTCCACAAAAGCTCCATACTTGGAAAAGCTTTGTCGAGGACGACAAAGTCAAGGAGGGGGGGAGTGTTGAAGATACAACATATATTTCTTGGATCCACTCTATTTTCATCATCATTTGTACCTTTTTCTACCTTTTATTCCGTTAATAAAGCACTCTTGTATAGGTGTGTGTGAGTGCCACACTAGAGAATAAGTGGGATTCATTCTCCTTTCAGTTTAGAAATCCCACATAGCATGGTTTTTTTGCCATTTTGTATATAAAGAGGTCTCCACCTCTTCTTTTGGGAGAGCTTTTTTAGAAGTAATGAGATAATGCTAGTTTGTAGTTAGACTCTTGCTCTTTTTTCGTCATGATGTGCATGCGTGCTTGTTCTCTTCTTGTCTAACGCTTGTGACACGTTGATGTATGATTACGTCGCTATTATGCTTGTGATTACGATTATGTGCATCATTCGTGATGCTTATGTTGTATCTTCTTGTTAATAACGTTGTTAATCATACGTTGATGAAGCGCCATTACGTCTGCTGAGTGCTTCTACGCAAACATTTGGGTCTCATGAGAGGCTTCCTGGTTTGACAAGTATGAGTTGTGATGCTACAACGTCAACACCCTCCCTTTGAGGAATTAGATGTGGAAATTTATCAGCCAAGTTCCAACATGGAAGTAGTATATGAGGAAGTAACAAGACTAGACCGAAATAGAGAAGAAGCTCAGAGCATTTCGACCCTACCAAATTATATGGGAGAGTAAGAAAATGAGTCCATGATATTCCGAGCACCCACAGTATGAGGAAAAGGAAAGGGAAACTCAGATAAGAATTCACACAATCTAACAGAACTTAAAAAGACAAAAGTACAATGCCAACTGACTGTGGAAGAACTACTCCAGGTTAAACTGCAACTATGGAAACAATTAGCAAGTCAACTGGAACTAGGGCAGGAGAAGGACGAAAGGAAGGGAAAAGAAAACCCATCTAAGGTACAAATCCTAGTGGATAAGGTTGGAGAATTTAACAAAGGAGACGAAGGTAACACATGTTTACCCGTCACTTACCATGGCTATATGACCAAGCTATACTAGACACAGGAGCAGGAGTAGGAATTGCCACCAAGGAGATTTGGGAGAAATGGGGAAAGCCTGCCTTACGACCCACTCGCATGAAGCTCCAATTAGCAGATGGTCATGTTGAAAAACCATTAGGGATATTAGAAAAGATCAAGTTAACCACCTGTGGAGTGGAATTTGAACATACACTAGCTGTCTGTCAATTTGGAAAAGCAAGTAACTATGAGATGATATTAGGACGACCCTTCATGAGACAGCTTAGGGTAGTACAAGATTGGGGAAGAGACTCTTTATACCTTCAACATCAAGGAAACACCACCAAAATAAATTTGCATACATTTACATACCGAGATGTACCCCCATTACAATGAAACCTTGTACACAAGGAAGAGGATGATTTGTCTATCCATAGTGTTGGATCAAGTGATCAATCATGGATGCATGAGGATGCCCAATTATGGATGTGTAAAGAAGCCAAGAAAGAGGATAATAAAAGGCAGATGTGGCCAATAGGACATCCTAACTACCGATCGGTAGAAGACCCAATGTATATGCCTCAAATCTTACCGGATGAAACATTTGAACCGCATGGATGGATGGAAATCTTAGCAACCTTGGATGTATATGTGAATGAGGAAGTTCAGACGATGAATGAATGTGTAGACAAAGAAGGCTATGACGTAAATTTGTACATGGTTGTCCTTCAAGAGGTAGAAGCAGGGGAACTCTTAGAAAAGGAGTGGAAAGAGGAATATGAGAGTATAGAAATGGAACCATAATTTGATTAAGAAGAAAGCTACCTAGAAACCATTCGAACCAAAGGGTGTGGAACCCTCCATTTGTTCCCATAGAATACCAATGACGGCAGAGGCAAAACCATCTAAACAACGCCCTTACACATACAATGAGGTCTATGCTGCAAAAATTAAAGAAGAAATAGACAAGCTATTAGCGACTGGATTCATCTATGAGATAGAACATACGGACTGGGTATCATCACTAGTGGTGGTTCCTAAGAAGAACGGAAAACTTAGAGTATGCATTAACCTGAAGAAAGTGAATGCAACCACGATACGCGACAGCTACCCACTACCCATCACTGACCATCTATTGGAAAGAGTTGCAGGAAAGGAAGTCTATAGCTTCTTAGATGGATTCTCAGGATACAACCAAGTAGCCATTGCTACTGAGGATCAACATAAGACCGCATTCGCGACAGAATGGGGAGTCTATGCTTTCCGAGTGATGCCTTTTGGACTCACTAATGCACCTGCTACTTTCCAAAGGTTGATGTGTCAAGTTTTCAAAGAATTCTTAAAGAAGAGTATGGAAGTGTATGTAGATGACCTATGTACATACTCAAATTAAAGGAAAGACCACACTCCTGAATTGCGGAAGATATTTGATAAATGCCGATAATATAGAGTTTGTCTGAACCCTAAGAAGTGTGTCTTCATGGTAAGACAAGGGAAGATCTTAGGACACATAGTCTCTAGGAACGGAATATCTACATATGAAGACAAGATTAAGGTCATCTTGGAGCTTCCTAGACCGAAGAATGCAAAAGAGGTGCAAGCATTTATGGGACATTGTGGATACTACCGTCAATTTATCCACATGTATGCCATCATTGCCAAACCCTTGTATGGATTGGTGACTCAATTCACTTGGACTGATGAATGCAAAAAGGCATTTAACAAGTTAAAAAGGCGACTTAACACGACCCTAATCCTGGAAACACCGAATTGGAACAAGCCTTTCCATATTCATGTGGACGCTTCAAATTACGCAATAGGATGCATCTTAGCTCAGCCGACAGACGAAGGAAAGTTAGATCACCCAATTGCCTATTCGAGTAGACAACCGAATCAAACTGAAAGGAACTATACAACTACAGAGTGAGAGGGATTGGGAATGGTCTATGCAGTGAAAAAATTTAGGCACTATCTCTTAGCCAACAAGTTCAAGTTTTTCATAGATCATCAAGCCTTATTGTACCTAGTCAATAAGCCTTGTAACACGGGAAGACTTGTGAGATGGTTTCTGCTATTAATGGAGTTTGATTTTGAAGTAATATTGAAAAAGGGAAATACCCAAGTAAGAGCAGATCACCTCTCTAGGTTAACACATGGAGAACCACCAAGTGGGGTGCCCGACGAATTGCCAGAAACTTACCTACTAATCTGGAAGTGTGTCCAAAGTGGGCAAAAAAACTAATTCCGATACTCACTCATGGCCCTCAACACTCAATCAATAAAGAGAGTAAAAAGGAAATTCTGCAGTCAAGGAATTTGCACATTATTGCTGGAAGTGTGTACTATAAAGAACCCAGCGGTGTACTGCTGAGATTTGTTGAGGAAGACGAGCAAATGAAGCTGATTGAACAAGCTCATGTAAAAAAATGGAGGACACACAAAGGAATTCATGGAACTCTAAGAGAATTGAAACGATTAGGAGTATACTGGCCTGATATGCCTAAATCTGTCCATGATTATGTTAGTAACTGCGCAGAATGCCAGGAGACCATTCCTGAGGATCATACATCCTTACCTTTCTCTACAATAGCACCCAAATGGAGTGAAGCACTAGTGAAATTCCTAAAGACAAGAGAACATGAGGAGGGAATTAGCTTGGCAAGGAAGTGATCCCTAGAGAAAATGAGCAAGGATTATGTACTCATGGGAAGACATTTGTTTAAGAGAGGGAAAGACAATCAATTACGGCTATGTGTGCATGAAGGAGAATACTTACCCATATTAGAGATGGCACATGCAGGTGCTGCAAGAGGTCATTTTTCAATCAAGAGAACCATAAAAATGATCCTCTTTGCGGGCTTGTGGTGGCCAACTCTACATATGGATGTGGAAACCTATGTACGAAGTTGTGAGACATGCCAAAGGGCTAAATACCCGATTCAGAGAGATGACATGCCATTGAGACCTATGGTTTGCGCTAGAGCATTTTCCAAATGGGGTATAGATTTCATAAGACCCATTAATCCACCAGCCAAAGGGTCTCATGCCGAATATATCATAGTAGCCACATATTATTTGACAAAATGGGTAGAGGCAAATTCTACTAGGAAGAACGATGCTCAAACCACTGCTAAGTTTCTTTTTGAGCATATATTCACTCGTTTTGGATTACCAATTGAGATTGTGAGTGATCGAGGAATGCATTTCATTAATGAAGTGATAGAGTCTTTAATGAATGAGTTCTTAGTGATCCATAAAAAATCAGCCCCATACCACCCTCAAGCCAATGGTCAAGTGAAAAGTTCCAATAAGGTGTTATGCACAGTATTGACAAAGATCGTCAATAATTGGAGGTTTGACTAGGACAAACAATTGCATCATTCAATTTGGGCCTTCCGAGTCGCTTACAAGACTGCCATTGGAACTACTCCATTCAATCTAGTATACGGACAGAATGCAATCCTGCCAATTGATTTTTTAGTACCCACTTTGAGAGTAGCCCAACAGTATGAATGGATAGGACATGAATATCCAAGCAACTAGACCAAATTGAGAAGCTGCATGAGACTAGAATACAAGTGGTTGTAGGGATTTACGCAAACAAGAGGAGACAAAAGGCATATTATGATGCCTACATAAAATACAAGGGATTAAAAGAAGGAGAATTGGTCCTAGTATACACCTTGAAGCAACACGCCAAGAAATTACAAAAACGTGGATATGGACCTCTAATCATCAATAGGATTTCCACGAGTGGAGCAGTTAATCTAGCTACTCTAGAAGGAGATGTCCTTCCTAACTACATAAGTGGGTACCGAGTCAAACAATATATGGAGCCATTGACAGATGAAATGTTAGCACGCCTTGTGGGGGCACAAAATAGGAAGAAAGAGGAAGAACAGATTAGAGAGGAGGCACGACGAGAAGCCTTGGTGCGTATTAAGAAACGGAAGGAGTGGATAAAGCAAAGAGATGAACGGTACCTACAAGGAGAAGAGCCTATTCCCATGGCTAATTACCAGGTTCATAAGTCTGACACGACTAATGTCAACATGTCCCAGCCTTACTTAAACCTAGGAATTGGAATAACAGAGTACTGGCTGATAGATGCCTTGATAGACTCAGGAGCAGGACTCAGTTGCATACGAAATATGGTCACTCGAGATCTTCAAACGATTATGACATCCACAAAAGCACATATGAGGGGTTGGAGGTCAAGCCATAACATGCATTGGAGAAGCCATAGTATCCCTCCTCCTAGGAAATTCAACTATGGAACAACGAGTTCTAGTATGCAGAGATGAAGATTTAATAGAAAACTTGATACTAGGACAAGACTGGATCATTGAGAATGAGGTAAGCATCCACCTAGCACAAGGATACATTTCAGCCAAGATAGAGCACAAGGAAATCTTTAGTCTATTAGAGGAGAAACCCCACAAATCAGAAGTCATCGAAAGTGCGGAACAAATCATAGAAGAGCACATAGAAAATGATTCCAGCACCAATCACTAAGAAGCAGGTCCGAAAGGAGAAGAAATTTCAAACCCTAATGTATCCAAGGGAAAAGTGGATTCATCCTACTTGATTGATGAACAGAAAGAAACCAAGGAGATCAATACTCTTAGAGTTTCTCACACAAAAGAACGATCACCAACTTGGAAAAACACCATCAACTACTCGCATTCTGGAAAAGTCAACTTCAAATGGGTGCGCATGGATCGAGTGAAGGAATCAGAGATCGCAACACCAGCTCATAAGGAGGAAAAGGTGGGCAAGAATTCTTCTTCACCGCAATCCGAACCAAAACGACTCTTGCAAGTATAGCTTCCTAGGCCTTTGATTGAAGCTCAAAAAACACGGCAACAAATGTGGATTCCCAAGAAGGTCAGACAAGCGGCCATTAAAGAGATAGACAAGCACGAGGAAAAATTATATCAACACAACAGTAACATAAGGACTAGCGAGCTTCGTCACAGATACCTCAAGAGAAGAAACCCCACACCTCCAATAACCAAAAAGGGAAGAGATACACATGCAGCACGACGCAATGAGCAAAAAACAAGGTTTGCTACCTCTACTACGAAATGGATCTGGAAACACAAGCAACAACAAGGAATGGAACACCAGAACCAAGAAGATTTCTGTTGCACACATGACACTTCCAATGCACCTAAAGTATGCATGATAGGGCCATACTACAAGGCCAGGCATTCGGCACATGATATACTTAAGAGAATTAGTGGTGCACATCCTCCAATGGGGAATAGGGCATAACTTCTACTTCCTAGGAATGGACCTACTCTATAAATAAATAAATGCTTCGACTATGCTAATTCTTGTTTCTTTCAGGATAAAATGAAAAAAATATATATGAGGTAAGGGATCTAACTCATACACTAAAAGGGGATTGAGCGACGTAAAGAACGAAAGCTACTACAACACACAACGCTAATGCCATATCTTGTATAGCAGCTAATGCTCTGTTCATTACAAGTGCAGATGGTCTCCAAAGATTCTGAAGCAACCATTCAGGAGGAAGTGATGGAATTCCCTCTACAAAGTGTGACTAAAGCAAAAGGACACTGGTTTAGAGAGGATCAACCAGCTGGGGATTATCTGTTCCTAGTGACCATCAAGATCATGGACATGGATCATCAGTTCCCGGTGATGTCCCAAGATTTTAAAGTGGTACATGAGCTCCCATCGACCATTGACATCATGAAGAAAGTGGGAATTCACAAATACTTTGAATTGCCAATCTATAAACTCAACTTTCAAAGCTGCACGCAAGTTATGAATACGTTACAACCAGTGCTACACGATCCATTGGTGCCAGAGGCAAGAGTCATGGATGCAGTAGGTGAATGGTTCATAATCCAATTTACACATGATTTAATCAAAGAAGCTTTTGGATGGGAGAAGGATGGCAATACGGTATTAAAAAAAGAAAGTCGAGGGGCAAAAACTAGGACATTTACTGACATTAATTGCACTGATATTGAAGAAGAAGTAAGACTCATTCATCAACACTTTTGTTTTCCTAACATGCATAGATACACTGCTCCTCAGAAAATCATAGTACAGATGTTGTCTCATGCTATTAAACAAATTGGGAATCAAATCAATATGACTCCATATATTCAAGAGAGGCTATTCGAGGCAAAGAAGCAGCGGAATCACAAGAAATTCCTGAATGGCAGTGTGGCATTGACCATATTGATATATCATGCCTTGGGCATTAGAGAGCATTTGCAAGAAATGCCATCACCGGAAGCCATGGCCAAATATGCAAAGGTCGCTACAGTCTAGAGAAAGAAAAAAGGTATCAAAATCATTGAGGAGGCAAAAACTAGCTCCCAAACTAAAATGAGAGGTACAAAACGACTAAGAGAAGTAATGCAAGTAGAAGCAGAAGTCCTAGCCACAAAAAGGGCACGTGTGCTCCTGAAGACAAGAATTGAAGAGCACCGACCAATTACCGAAGAGGAATTAACAAGAGCCCTGGAAGACACACATCAATACACTGAAGGTCAAGTCAATCTACCAGTGCAAGGGCACCATTACCAGCAAGCCCAACAAGATATGGAAGTAAAAAAGAGGCTCACCAAGGTGCATCGGTACAGGGAATTAGGGTTAGTAAATTCAAGCTCATCTTTAGATGCACAAGAGGAACTAGACACCTCCCTATTAAATACAGACATTCGGAGTGAGTCAAAAGATGATGGGCAGTGGGAGGAATTAAATGAAGTGAACTACAATGTAGAAGAAGAGGGAATGAAGGTAAATCAAACTCCCATCAACCCCAATCAAGACACCGCAGGAAAAGAGGTATCCCAAGAGAGAGTACATGTCATCAAATAAATGAAACATCTAACATTCGAAACCATGAGGCTAAGCTTGCAGGAGAGCAATCTTTCAAGAATCCCAAAGAAGAACCAAAAGACACTACGGTGGAAGAATCCGCACCATTCACACCAATAAGGGTTGTGGCAGAACCCTCCAATATGGATGTCACATTTCAAGGGAGTGCCACGAAGATTATCATATAGAAGAAAAAAGCAAAGAACTGGAAGTACAGCTTCAAATCAGACAACCACATAATGAAACTATACATGTAGAGCATGGAAAGGATGTCCTAACAGGAGAAGCTCCTAGCATCCCAAAAACATGGTTGAATGTAGACAGCGCTCAGCTCAAGCCAGTGGTTCAACACATGATCAAGACTGCTATGGATACGCAACAATTAATGCCTGAAGCTGATGCCGACTATGACAAAGCGATGCAAGAAAAGCATTAACTTCATGAAATGGGTAAGAACCTTTCAGCCCAATTGAGTCTAGCACACGAGACATAACACATAAAGAGAACGAAGTTCAAGAGGCCAAGCAGCTATGTAAAACACTAGAAACAGAAAAGGAGAAATTGAAAGAACAATTACAGGAGTTACAGAAGAAATATGATGCTAGCAAGGCCGAGAAGACACGGATGAATGCAAGAAGCAAGATATTGGAATCACAAATAAAAATATACATGGATGATGCAGAGAACATAAGGAACAGAAACAAGGAGCTAATGATAGCTCTTCTATGCAATCAACCTCTAGAAGCTCAGGAAGTGCCAGAAAAGGACATAAAGGCATTGGAGGAAAAGTTAGCTAGGTATAAAGATCAGTTCAAGCTGGAGCAGGCCGTCATTGCAGAATGGGAAAAGAGGTATATGGATGATACTGCGGCACTAAGGGCAAAGTGAAAGAAAACGAAAAATCGGTATATGGCGCAATGTAAAGAAGACAATGAACAACTCAAAGCCATAGGAAAAGAGCTCCTCAAAAACAAAGAAACAATTATGAAATAGTGTGTCTCGTTCTTTTTCTACATCATCATGTGCTTCCAGAAGATCGGCATAGCTCTCAAGAATGGTCTTCATAGTCTTTGAAGGAACAGCTTTGAATCGTTCGGGGTCGATCTCCTAGGGAGAACTCTCCATGGCCACCTCTAAATTTTCTTCATTCTGCTTTTGCAAGCACTTGTTCTCTTTGAGGGCAGTGTCCATGTGCTTTCTGAGTAAGGTTGGGTTGCGACGGACTTTGACATTTTCTGACTGATAAAGTTCAAGTAGAGTTGTTAGTTTTTTAACTTCAGAGGATTCGAATGGCTGAGGAGCTTCCAAAAGGGTCTGGTGGGCCTGTTCGAGTGTGGTGTAGCATTGATTGATGTCTGTGTTTTCTTCTTCTATATTCATAAGCCGTCTTTGTAGTTGCTGGTGGTCCGTAGTTAGTTGACGATGGCGATCTTCAAGAGTTTAATATTCACTCTGTAGTTGATATAGAAATTGATGTAAAGTAGAAAACACATTATTTACATTTAAGAATCCTGGGAAAGGAGATGATGCAGGGGGAATGGGGAAGGGAAAGGGAATTTTGAATGAGGTGGAATCAAGTGGTGATGTGGGTGGAGGGGGTATGGGAGATTGTGGTTGTGTGGGGAGGGAGTGGTGCTGTGGATGGTGATGTTTCCATGGTGTCAAAAGTGTGTGTGACTGTATAGATGGGGACAGTGGGTGGGGTGGATGTGATGTTAGTGAATAGTGTTGTGAATGTGGGCATGGTACCCCCTCTGAATTGGATGCCTGGAGAGAGAGGAATTCCCATGACATATGTGGTGATTGTGGAAGTTGGGGTGGTCGTGTCATGGGGCGAAGTGAATTGTGCAGTGAGAGGTGAGGAGTGTGGTGATGGTGGTGCCTCATGATGTTCTTCCGTCCGTGTGGTATCTCCTGGTGTTGATACATCCATATGGATTTGCTTTCCTGAGCGAGGGGGCCAGGTAGGCACTCGTTTCTCAAAGCGATGAATGTAAGCCATAGCTGAATGAATGGCTTCATCCAGGCCAAGCGCATCCGCATGAAGATTCATGGACTCAATAATATTTCATCTACGCCTTCCCCTCCTAAGATTTGGCTTATCAGCATCTTCCCTGTTTCGAGTGACAACTTGTGATGCTCCTGAAACCGCTCCATGGTTTCATACAGTCTTTTTATTTGTGCCGAATAAGCTGGGGCACCAATTAGTGCTGAGGTTTCTTCGTACTCTTGGTCGTGTTCCTCGTCTGCTTCCTCTTCAGTCTGTTCTTCATCTTCATCTACTTCCACTACTTGAGCTTGTGTAGAAGCTGAAGTTCCTGTGGTTGGTTGCGGTCCCCTGGTCTACTCTTCCTCCATTTCAAGATTGGCCTCATTAATCATTCGGGCAATTTCGTCATCTCTCAAATCGTCTAGGGTGTAGCCCTGTGGGAACTCCAAGTCCGATGGAATCGGAGGGAAAACCAAATTGGGTCCTTCTGCACTTTGTCTGGGTAATAGTAAATGGACGGACACGTCTGATCTGAGGTGGTGTCACCTCTGGTGTGAGGGTGGCACCCCTTGCTTGTGCACAAGGTATTTGAATAGCACCCCTCATCTTCTTTGAAGGTGGCCCTGTTGTTGATAGACTTCTCTGGAATTCCTTAGCTCTGGACCACACTAGTGCTCTTTGAATAGGCACATCATAAGCTAAGCATCTGTAAATGATCCTCGTTAGCGTGCAGCATCCATGAAGCGCATTATTATGTTTCTTATTCCAGCGTTGATGTGCTAAATGGATTTGGTCTATGATCCAATGGGGTAGATTGATTGTGAGGTTTTCTATCTCCGCTAAGTACAAGCTAAACCAAATTCTTTTGGGTGGCATGGTGAAGCGCTCCTGTGCTGGGAAGGCAAAGTTTTGCATGATCCTACGTAGGTGGAGGGCGATGGTCGGCGTCATAGCTACCATATCTTTTAGCTTGTTGAGATCTTTGTGCTTCATTCTCCCAGGAATCAATGTTTCTTTCTCTGTGGGGATGTGCATACCATGCATATCCAAGGCCTCCCGTACTAAATTGAGGGTAAGTTTAAATCTTTTCAATTCATGGCCTGGTGTTAGCGATGGGAGAACAAATGTACTATCTCCCCCTTTGGATCTACTAGGGATGATCGTGCTAATCAAGTAGGATCAGCGTAGAAAATCAGGCTTAGGTAAGAGTGCTCTAAAATAGCTGTCCAAGCCTGCCTTCATCCATACAGATCTCATTACTTTTGCATCCTGATATTTCTAGAATTCACGGGGGAAGAAATGATACCTCCCCCACTTTCCATTAAATTCTAATTCAGCTTCCCACAAGTATGTGCCTTCTCCTAATGGGCCTGTGACATCACTGAACTAGTGTGCATGTTTGCCAACTTGTGACGTGTGCCCTTGCGGAGGGTTCTGAATGGGAAGGGCATGCAGTGCCCTGAGTTCTTGAGGCCTCTCGGTGAGTTGTGGTTCGAGGAGAAGAGTTTCGATATCCACTATTTGGGTGCTGGATCTCGCCTGGGAATTGGTGCCTCCTGCTTCTGCCACGTTATTGCTTGTTTGCTTGTTTTGTGAGAATATAGGAGCATGTGTTAACATTGTAATGGACAAGATAGAACAATCTTTGTCCCCATTACAACATCAACATGAGGTTAGTGATAGGTTAGTCAGTTAGTGAGTGCTCGATGATTGTGTGTGTAGTTAGTGAATGAATAGTCCTATGAGCTAAATGGAAAGATGCAGTGTAAGGATGATGCAGTTAGTCGGTGGAGATGAATTTACAATTGGGGTCGGGGGGTTTGTTACAAGCTTTGGGCTGCCAAACACAGTCGATTGCTTTCGGTTTTGGTTTTGTGGAGACTCTGGAGGGCTTTATAAGAGTGTCTACTTGGAAATGAGGCTTTTTAGGGACCCATTTACAAGCGAGTCTGCTCGTGCTCATGGGTGAATGTGCGTTTGTGCGTGTCGAATAAGAGTGGGTGTCAATTGTCCGAGTGAGTGAACCATGTTGTACATGGTGTGGTCTGTGTGTAGCTATTTGAGCCTGCAAGCAAGCCTTAGGCACCCAAATTTGTTTTGATTGTGGGTCAGCCTTCATTGACTTCTTGGGTACCCAGATAGATTTCACTTTAGTAGACGAATTTTCGAAAGACTTCTTGTTAGTGTCCTGTCGTTGATCACTAATATGAAGTTTAGCCCGTGGTTGTGATCGGACCGCAACAGGTTGGTCGCCTTTCTGCACCCATACTTGTTTTGGTGGCTGAAACACCCTACTTCGTACTTTCATTTGGCTCCGAGCATAGGTCATCTGCTTCTTCTGCATTTGATCCGCCTTCGACTGTCGTATCCCTCTGGCTTTTGGAAAAGAAGGAATTTCCATCGTATCTTTGACTTCTTTGTTGAGACACTCATCCCTCTGCATCACATAGTTTTGGACAAGAATAGCATCGTCATCTTCATGTGTACTCCTAGAAGGACCAGGAGTTTGTGCCTTTCCTAATTCCTTGAGTGCTTCATTTTCTAACTCAAGTGTAATGTGGTTCTGATTTACCCATACCTGAAGAAGTCCAGTTCTTAGGTTTAGGTTGACTGCATGATCATAGATCCAGTCTTGACCCAGGATGAGAGGCTCAGTGAGGTCCTCATCTTGACATACTAGTACTTTAACTGTCATTAGAATTCTTGAATGTAGATGGGAAGTTCCACCTCGCCCATGCAAGGGGTTTCCACACCTCCCAATCCTATGAGATATGCTTCTATAGGATTGACACTCAATTTCAAATTTTGACAGTAAGAAAGTTTAACAGCACTAGTGGTTGCACCTGAGTCAATCAAGGCCCGTACAGTCCTTGCACTCTTTCCTCATCCTATCTCTAAGGTTACAAAGTGACGTCGATCAATTATTCTATGGGGACTTGCACTTGAGACTTCACATATAGCCATATGATACCCTAGGTCTGCATAGTCATCTATCCTAGGTTGATCTCTGCCCTGTCTCCTCAATTTCATTCTTCGGATGTGTTCCAATGCTTCTGTCTGTGCTTCTTCTCGGATTCGCTTTTTCCTCTTCTTTACGCTTCTTTGCAGTATTGAGTCGATTTAACATTTCCTCCGTGAGGGGTTCCTGATATAACTTGAATCTGCATCCACTAATGTAACTAAGGAGGATGTCACCATCTAATGTAGCTAGTTGCACTGCTCCACTCATTCAGATCCTATTTATGATCATAGGTCCATAGCCCCTCTTCTCTAATTTCCTTGCATGTTGCTTCAAAGTGTAGACTAGGACTAGGTCTCCTGCTTTCAAGCCCTTATCCTTCACATGTGCATCAAAATAAGCTTTTTGTCTTTTCTTGGCTGCATAAATTCTTGTTGCAGCTCTTAATCTTGTTTCACCTAGTTGTTCAAGGTCAAAGATTCTAGAGGAGAGCTCATGGCCTGTCCAATCATGCTCGTGTGCTACTTTCAATGTAGGTATCAAGAAGTCCAAGGGTAGCACTGCATTTTGGCCGAACACCATCTGAAAGTGTGTGGCTTGGATTACCGTTTTATAGGAAACTCTATATGCCCAAACAGCATGGTGTAGCTGTTTGTCCCAATCAGAGCGTTTATTATTCACCAATTTATTCATTGCATAGAATCTTATTTGTGCTTTCAACTTGCCCATTAGCTTGTGGGTGATAGGGCGCATACTTCTTGTGTATAACCAAGAACCCTTGGAGAAGATTTTCAATAACTTCATTTACAAAGTGAGTGCCTCTATCACTTACTAGCTCTATTGGTCCCACTTGGTTAGATAGTCTGTGGCCACAATGATATATTCAGCATGTGAACCCTTAGCTGGGGGATTAATAGGACCAACAAAGTCTATTCCCCACTTAGAGAATGCACGTCCACCCATCATAGGTTTCAGAGGCATCTCATCTTTGCGTATAGGATACTGAGTTCGCTGACAAACATCACACCGCCTCACGTAGGTATGTGCATCCATGTGAAGGGTTGGCCACCAAAGACGTGCAAATAGTATTGCCTTGATCACCTGATCTGGTCCAAAATGTCCTCCTGCTACACCTTGGTGAGCAGTTTCCAAAATCTTCAGATATTCGCTCTCATGGACACTAGCCTTAGATATCCATCTTTTCCTCGCTTGTACAGATTATCTCCAATAAGTGAGTAGTCTAGGGCTTCTTGTTCTAAACTTCTTTGCCTAGCCAAATTCATCTCTTGAGGGAATGTTTTTGTCCTCAAAAAGGCTACTAATGGTTCACTCCAATCTGGTACTAGAGACACTTGGTACAGTGTAGCATGCTCCACAGGTGGTTTAAGACTATAGACTAGGCATTCTTTACACAACTTGTGTACATCTGCTTCCATAGTAGGCCAATGCACTCCGAGTCTCCTTAGTGTCTGTAAGGTCCATTGCCTTAAGTAATCTTGCTCTAATGCACCTACATGTGCTAATTTCAACCACTTAGCGTACTCATCCTCTTCCACACAACAAGCTAATATTCCCTGATCGGTATGCTTGTACATACTCCCTGCCATGATATGGTACTTCTGTTCTTTTACTAGCTCCCTATCTTGAGTGTTTATTACTGGGTGATTAGGCCCATATGTCAATACTGGCACTAATGGCTTAGCCCACTGAGGTACAACTTCCAAATTAAACAAGGAAGCATCAGGAAGGTCATCTGATACTCCTTATGGGGCTTCTTCAGATGTGAGCCTAGAGAGATGGTCTGCTCTCAAATGAGTTTTACCTTTCCTCACCACAACCTCAAAGTCATATTCCATTAGTAAAAGAAACCATCTTACTAATCTACCTGTGTTGCATGGCTTGTTTACCAAATACAACAATGCTTGATGATTAGTAAAAAATTTAAACTTATTTGCAAGAAAATAATGTCTAAAATTTTTAACCGCATATACCATGCCCAATCCTTCTCGTTCGGTGGTCATATAGTTTCTTTCAGCTGCATTCAGCTGTCTACTAGCATAGGAAATTGGAAGATCCATATTACCTTCACCAGTAGGTTGTGCAAGCACACATCCAATAGCATAATTGGATGCATCCACATGTACATGGAATGGCTTGTTCCAATCTGGGGTGGTCAAGATTGGTGCTGAACACAATCGTCGTTTAAGCTCATTGAAGGAGTTCTCACATTCTTTAGTCCATGCAAAGTTTATCAAGAGGCCATACAGAGGCTTTGCAATGATGGCATACATGCGTATGAAACGTCGGTAATAGCCACAATGTCCCATGAAGGCGTGTACTTCCTTGACATTCTTTGGCCTAGGTAGTTCTGCAATGGCTCTCACTTTCTCTTCGTCAATGGATATTCCATTCTTTGAAACTATGTATCCTAGAATCTTTTCTTGCCTAACCATGAAAACACACTTTTTTGGGTTCAGGCAGACTTGATATTCTCTACATTTATCAAAGATTTGCCTGAGTTCAGGTACATGGGTCTGTCTAATGTTGGAATGCACACAGAGGTCATCCACATAGACTTCTAAATTCTTCCTCAAGAATTCCTTAAACACATGGCACGTAAGCCTCTGAAAAGTGGTTGGTGCATTGGTAAGACCAAATGGCATTACTTGGAAAGCAAATATGCCCCACTCTGTGGCAAAAGTCGTCTTACGCTGATCTTCTGGAGCAATGGCTACCTGATTGTAGCCAGAAAATCCATCAAGGAAACTGTACACTTCTTGCCTGCTACACTTTCTAATAGATGCTCAGTGATAGGAAGCGGATAGTTATCTCGAATAGTGGCTGCATTAACCTTCTTCAAGTTAATGCACACATGTAGCTTCCCATTCTTCTTGGGCACCACTACAATGGGGGATACTCACTCTGTGTGCTCAATTTCATAGATAAATCCAGCTTCAACCAAGCGATCTATCTCTTCTTTAATCTTGGCAGCATAATTATCATTATATGTGTATGGATTTTGCTTAGAGGGTTTGGCATTGGAGGTCATGGGGATAGTGTGTGAGCATATGTCAGGGTCTACACCTTTCAAGTCCTTGTAGCTCCAAGCGAATACATCTTTGTATTCTCTTAGCAAAGCTACCAACTCTTGCTCTTCTTCTTCCGTCAGGTCGTGTCCTATGTACGTGCATCTTTCCTCTCCTTCTTCTATGGCTACAACTATTTTCTTGGTGGTTTCCTTGTTATCATAGGCTTCTCCTGCTTGTGCATTACATTTAGGCATTCTTATCATGACTCTCCTATTATCTATCTCATATTTCTTAAAGTTTTCGGGGACCTAAAACAAAGATTCTTCTTCTTCTGGTGTGACTTCTCTCTTCTTTCTTTTCTTGCCTTCATTCTTAGGGGTCACTTGCGTGGATAACCTTACATCATTTGTGAGCTCTTCATGTCTCTGAGGGTGAACTTCCACTTCATGGAAGTGTTCTTCATCTGATGCAAAAGGTGGATCCATTATGATTGACTCTAGATCGGATTCACTTGCATCCTCGAATGCATCAGTACTAGGGTTCGCATTCTTCCAGAACCGATTCTCCCATGACTAGCTCTATGAAGAAGACTGAAATGTCATAGCCATCCTCGTCACAGTGGGGTGTCCATTGTTCTTCATTGATGGCTACATCCATTGTTGCTAAAATTTCTGCCTAGCCCTGAGGTTCAAATTCTTTGTCAGGAAATTCTACAGGTGCATAGGCTGGGTCTTGAATTGATCTATGGGTTTCCTTCACACCTATCTCTCTAGCTTTCTCTCTCTTCTCTTCTTCTACTACTACCTTGCACATCCATAAGTGGGTGTCTTCACGCATCCATGAGGATCCTAATCCTATGGAATGCATTGACTCAGTATCATCTTTGGCTCTATGGATGGGATTCCATTGGATGGGAGGGACATCTCGATGAGAGTAATCCTTGAGATTAACTTTGGTCGTGACACCTAAGTGTTGCAAGTATAGAGAATTGGTTCCCCAATCCTGTACCACTTGCAGCTGTCGCATAAATGGTCTTCCCAAAATCATCTCATAGGCAAGATTCTTGTTGAAGTCGCATATAGCAAAAGTATGCTCAAACTCTACACCACATGTAGTGAGAGTGATTCCTTCTAGCAGTCCTAAGGGTCTTTCAATGTGACCATTGGCCATCTCCAATTTCATTCTCGTTGGCCTGAGTGCGGGTTTGCCCCAACGCTTCCATAGGGAAGTGGTAGCAATCGCAACTCCTGCACCTGAGTCCAAAATTGCCTTGGTTGTGTATCCTTGATGGGTAATGGGCAGATAGGTGTTTCCTTCTTCTCCTTCACTCATGTCTCCTATCTTGTCCAAGGGTATTTCTGGCATTGTTCTATGAGATCCTACTTGGGAACAAGGTTTGGCTATTTCAGGCACTTGGTTAGCTCCATGTTTCCATAGTTCTGGCCTAACTTTGAGCAGCTCTTCTAAAGTGAGGTTACACTGCACTTTACTGTTTTTCACTACCTCTTTGTTCCTAGGTATGACTGAGTCTTCATTTCTTACCATGAGAGTGGGTGCCCTCATACAAGTAGACTTAGCTTCCCATGGGCTTGTGAAGTGTGGTAGTTCCTGCAAGGAATTAGACCCAAAGTCTAATCTCTCTTGAGATTGGGTGCTCTCCTGCTCTCCATAAATGGAAGGAAATCTTGTGGGAATTGATCATGCGCGTCATCCACAAGTTCAATGGGAGGAGGGACTTCACTTTCTTTAGCCCATTTCTCTTCTTGAATCTCTCGCAAGAATTCTGGTGAATACTTATTCATAGAAGAAGAGGTGTCTGGTTCAGTGGAATTAGGTACATAAGCTTCCTGGGGAGGAATGCTTATCCTTTCACTTGCCTTGGCTCTTCCTTGGGATATGGCTTCCTTATCCGATCTTGCAATTATGTTGTCCAACTTTTCCAACAAACCATCAAAGTACAACTGGGCCTTAGCTGAACAAGAGTAATTGAAGAGACGACTGGCTTCAAATATGGTCTGAGCCAACGCTACCATTTTAGCACAAAGCTTGGTTCTCTCTATCTCTAGATCAGCTCTAGGGTCTGATATGCTTTAAGCATCATGTTTATGTCCTCATGAGTGGGGTCAGCTAAGACTGATCCTACTCTAGGGGGTGGTGGAGTTGTATGCGGTGGGTTGGAAGGTGGTGAATGAGGTGGTGGTGGTATGTGAGAGTGTGTGTGAGAGTGTGTTTGAGAGGTGAGTTCAACAATTTTGGCTTTTGTTTCTCTTATGCTTTCTTCTAATTCACTCATCTTCTTAGACCATTGTCTTTTCATCCTTTCTCGGCTATCTTTCCAGGCTCTTGTTCGTTTCTTGGTTATGCTCTCAATTTCACTGACTTTGGCACTCTTTTCTAGGCCTGAACCTTCATTCTGCTGCAAAGCCTGAGCTCTGGTGACCACTTGCACTGGCGTAGTGGAGGTTACACTTCTTGTAGAGTCTACTACTAACCCAATAACATTGATAGGAGTGATTTTTGGCATATTATTGGGATTCTTTGGGAATATTTCCTCATAATGAATCCCATATGCCTGTGCATATCCTTTTGCTACTAATCTTGCTTTATACCTGCTTATGCTACCATCAACATCTACTTTACCTTGTAAACCCACTTGCAACCTATGGGTTGCTTTCCTTACGGCAATGGGACCAACTTGCATGTTTTGTTTCCATAAAGTGCATCCATCTCCTCATCCATAGCTTTCTCCCAATCCGTATTCCAACTGCATCTTCAAAACAAGAAGGTTCAACATCTTGTATTACCTTGGTCATGTAGGCATAATGACGAGCCATGTAAGTGTCATATGTCAATCGTTGCACTGAATTCCACATCCTCTCACATCTTCTTGGTCTTGGGTCACTTCTCCTTGTATTATCTACATGTGCCTTTCTTACTGCTAGAGTCTTCGCAGAGGGCAATCTGAGATCCTCATCAAGACTCTTTTCTAAACCCCTTGAATCTCCATCAATGTCTTCAAAACATGTACATGTTTTACTGCCAACAGAAAGCTTTTCTTTACCTTTCTTGGATGTATTTGATGAATTTTCTGATTGAAATTTCCACACAATCTTCCACTCCATGGATTTGAGTTGGAACTATTGCTTGGTGATGCATCTCGTCCACCCAAAACTTGAGATTGTACACTTGATTTTTTAGCATTTTCTTTGTCATTTTGTTCAAGACTAAGTTCTTCTTTGGCATCTGCATAGAAGCTTGAGATTTCATCAAATACCACATCTCTGCTTACCTTCACATATCATGTGAGTGGGTTATAGCATTTATATGCTTTCTGTTCAAGAGAGTACCCAATGAAGTTACATTTTTCTACTTTTGGATCAAGCTTCATTCTCAACTCATCTATAAAATGTACATATGCAGTACAACCAAAAACTTTCATTTGTGATAAGTTTGGCTTTTTACCTATGAACTTCTCTTCAAGTGTAACTTGATGTACAATTGTAGTCAGAGTTCTGTTCATGATGTATACAGTAGTGTGCATAGCTTCTGCCCAATAACAATGAGTCATATTCTTCTCAGCCATCAAGACTCTTGTTATTTCTGCAATATGTCTATTTTTGCATTCAACAACAAATTCTATTCTGGTGCGTACCTGCATGAAAATTGACATCGAACTCCATGAATTTTTAAAAAATTGTTGAACTCATTTGACATGTATTCACCTCCTCCATCATATCTTAATGTTTTAATATACTTCCCCATGTGCTTTTCCACCATAACTTTAAAATTCAAGAAGTGAGTGAACACTTTACTCTTCTCTTTCATGAAATATACCCATACTTTCCATGTATGGTCATCAATGAAAGTAACATAAAACCTACAACCACCCATAGATGTGGTCTTTGCAAGATCCCAAACATCTATATGTACTATTTCTAGCACATTCTCATTAACATGGTTGTCATGCAAAAAGGATGCTCTTGACTGTTTACCAAATTGACATGTTGTCCATACCTTTTGCATCTCTACAGCCTTGAAATTTGGTAGTCCATTGACAATCTCCTTTGACTTCATCAATTTCAACCTCAGAAAATTTTGCATGTCCAATTTGTTTGTGCCAGATCTCTATATCAACAATAACATCTGCACCTTTTGCAAACATGGTTGCATTCATTTTAGGATTTTTCACATTTAAGGTGAACATCCTAGCCACTTTATTTTCTTTGGCAATCAATCTTCCATCCTATTTGTACTCTTCTACATATAACCATCGGCATTGAACCTCACTTGTAATCCTTGGTCAACCATTTGTCCAACAAAAACCAGATTCTTTGTTATATTTGGAACATGCAACACATCAGCAAGATGTTTTACCTTCCCGTCCTCCATAGACAATGCTATGTTTCTTGTATGCTTGATAGGGTGTGATGTGTCATCACTTGTTTCAACATATCCAAGAACTAGCAATTTTCTGTAAACTACTAAACCATTCCACATGACTGGTCATGTGATTTGAAGCAGCTGAATCAACATAGAAAACATTACCATTCAATTTTGAAACACCAGCAGAAATCACATGCTCTTAACTTGTCCACCGTATGATTCCTCTCTAGTAATTATGGAGCATTTTTGTTCTCTCCTTTGATGTACTTCCAATAGTCTTTTCCAATTAGGAAATTCATCATTTTGAATCTCCAAGCATGGAAGTTTTTCTTGTCTAGCTTATCTCTCATAAGCTGACTCATTCCATATGCATTTGCCATTTTTGGAGCAAATCACGACACTAGAAAAACAATACAAGTAGTACTTCTGCCTGAACGCTATCGCACTATGAAGTGACAGTTCGATCCCAAAAAATCACATCTTTTGTGCATCAACAATACACAAAATCTCTTGAAAAATTCTAGATTTGGAATATATGAGTGTTGGCAAATAAGAGGCAGGTTATAGTTTTATAAATTGACCTGGTTTTTCTTGAGGCCTCACCTTCATACCAATTTTCATAGAAATCTGAGGTCGTTTGTGAATCACGCTTTCTCCACACCTTCTTGCATACTCTTCACCGTCAGCCTTCTCCATGAGCATGTAAAATGGGCACCCTCTGTACTGATCAAGGGGGGAAATATATGTCATTCTAATTTTAGTGCATTTCTAGTTGAACATGGGATAAAACATCAATGTACAATGTCATATACACCTCAACAAAATGGAGTTGCCACATAGATTCTGGCTTGAGGTTGTTTTATGTGCAACATATATACTTAACAACTGCCCCAGCAAACCACTCTATCACTCCATATGAGGCTTGGCATGGTTGCAAGCAATCTGTTGCTCATTTGCATGTTTTTGGTTGTTTAACATATGCATTAGTGCCTCAACAACAATGTACGAAATTGGATGATAAAGCAATGAAATGAATTTTTGCTTGGTACAGTTCTGAAAGCAATGGCTATTGTTTGTATCATCCACAAACTAAATGCATTTTGGTTAGCCATGGTGTTCTTTATGTGGAAGATGCAATTCAGCCATTACTTTCATGTACCAAGCAGATTTCTATTAGCTCTAGATATGTCCATGACACTTTCTCGCCTCTTTTTACAAGTGGACAATCAAGTGTAGGTTTGAATGAGGCAATTTTTCAGCCTTTACAAGTTTCATATGATGATGTAGATCATTCCATTTCTAATGCAAATTTACATGATGGGCTTGTTGAAGAGAGGGCTGATATAGAGGAGGCAAAATTTATGCCTAAACAGCTAGTGCAGACTTTGTGAAATAGCAAATTAGATGCACCTTTGCCATATCATACCCATTCATTCTCTCATAGTGCTTCTTTTGCATCAAGTTGATATGCAATGGCTACCTCTAGTCTCTATGATGAGAATGAGCTTGTTTCATTTGATCAAGCACACAATTCAAAAAGTTGATGACTGTTATGCAATCAGAATATGATGCTATTATGAATAATGGTACTTGGTCTTTATGTGATTTGCCTCCTAGAAAGAAGGCCATTGGAACTAAGTGGAACAATAAAAAAACATGATGGAACAGTTGATAGGCATAAGGTGAGGCTTGTTGCAAAAGGTTATGCTCAAGAAAGAGGTGTTGATTTTGATGAGACCTTTGCTACCGCATGTCGAATGGATATTGTTCATAGCATCTATGCACTCGTAGCTAATCATGGTTGGAATATACATCAGTTGGACACTAAAACAACATTTCTGAATGGCAAGCTACATAGAGAAGTGTATGTATTTCAACCCTGTGGTGTTGTGCAAAAAGGGAATGAAAACAAAGTGTGCATGTTGAAAACAACATTATGTGGCTTGAAGGAAGCACTAGGTGCTTGGTATGAAAAGATACATGCCTAATTGATTGCACATGGTTTTGAGAACAATCTAATTGAGAGCACCTTATATGTTAAGCATGTTTACTATCTCTCATATGAGCATGTTTATGCATTGCCCAGATGTTAAGCATCGGCAGGCATTTAAGCACATCTTTTGCTACTCGAGTCCTCCTTGGGTACTTGGATTGTTTTATCCCAAGGGGGGATCATTACCACGAGAGTTGCATGCTTTTTTTGACACAAATTGGGTTGGTTGCTATGACACTCATGGTTCTTGGTTCATGCTTGGTAGCTCATGCATATCTTGGTTGAGCAAGAAGCAGCCTACTCTACCCACTTCTAGTTGTGAGGTTAAGTATAGGGTAGTTTCATAGTGATTGTCAAGTGTGTGGGGCTCAAAGGCCTTTTGGCTGATTTGGGTGTTGGTCAACTTTCTGCCACCACCATCATCACTGATAGTCAGAGTGCATTGGAAATTATGAGGAACCCTATGCTCCATGCTCGTACTAAGCACATTGAGGTGCACTATCATTATGTCAGGGAGAGGTTCTCAATTGGAGAGATCAATTTGGCATATGTGCCCACATAGGAGAACATTGCAAACCTTTTCATAAAACACTCTGCCTAGGGAGAAGTTTCAAGCTTTTTGCAAAGCTTTGGGCTTACTTCCTTTTGTGGATTGATCTCTTTCCACATAGTTGGAGACTTCCTTATACATGAGTGCCAACTACTTTTTCACCATATCACTTCCAAGGGGGATTTGTTGATATATTTAGGTAGTGATGTGTGTGAACACACTAGGAACACCTGGGCACCTTTTTCCCTCTTTAGGAGGTTTTTTTTTGTCGAATTTATATATGCATGTAACCCTTACAGGTTACTTATCTTTGTACATTCACTTGGTATTACATTTAGTATTGTGTGTTGTGCTCCAAGCTTCTTCATCTTCCTTGTGATGTTTGCATGCTTCCATAGACCTCAAACTCCAACATTCCCAATCCTATAAGAGTTTCTTTCAATTGTTTTAAAGTTTGTATTTCTTGTTTGATATAATTCGACAAGAATATCCCAATGATCCTTAATTGTTTTCACGAAAGAATATGAGGGATAATTTCCCACTTGATAGATAAAATGATCAATTCATATGCTTATGCATCTCTACCTGCTTATCAATGTTAGTTTTTTAGCATTTGGGCTTGAGGGTGGTGCATCTAACATATTCAAAATAGGAATTACAAGAAGATTGGAATATATCAATCATTTTGGAGCTAAAACCTACAATATCGTCAAAACCACATTTGGAGTACTTATAGTTGCAATTGGGCTTATTTCAACATCCTACACAAAGTTCCACAATCCCTTTGTAACCAACACATGTCACTTTGGGTACTTGGAAGCATCCAACTTATACTCAACAACCAACATATAAATTACATCATTGTGCTCAACCAACCAATGATTGTACCTTGATGCAAAAAATTGATTGTTTCTTGAAAAAATCAAATAAAATTAACCTATGGCGATTCATTGGTATGTTTTACCCATATATACAATCTTGGATTATGGTATCAACTTATATAACTAAGCCATATTGTGTTACACCTATCCCAGATCATGAATGATGAGCAACTATTCAAGTTATCCCTTGTATATACCCATTAATCTTGTCTTTTGGGACTTCTTGTCATATCTTCATATATTTTAATTATATTCCTATATATGGGATATGCTATTATCAAATATAATGCCTTATCATTGTAGCAAATCTAGTCTTGAGGAGTACAATCTATTAATTCTCTAACATCTTGTGGTGTTTTTTGTTGTCACAAGATGACATTCCAAACTCTTACAAATTTTAGAAGGATTAATTAGACCTTTAGATTGTTTGACATGAGTTTGTTTTCAACTATCCTTTGATTATTGATCAGTTATTTTATCTCTTTTCCTTTATAAAGATTAGTGCTTAATTGAATAAACATAACCAATTTGAAAATGCATGAAAGTGAGCTTAGTACTTGTGGAACTCTTCATAACCCTAAAGCAGTGTTCAAGAAAATCTAAAACATCGACCCTTTCATATTGTTTGAAAGGGCAAAGGCTCATTTGAAGAAGCATCTTCCTTTTTCTCAAAAAATGAGGTGGATGAATTCCCATTTCACCTAAAATAAAATAGAAGGTCTCTACTCTCATCAGATTTTAAAATGCATAACTTTATAATAATGGACCTTTGTTGGTGTACTCTAACACGAGATCACAATCACATGCAAATACATATTCACAGGTATGAAGAACTAAAGTACATAGATAACCACATATGCATAACATGCATAGCTACATACCCCAGACATATATACATACATAAATGATCACATCCACATACATGGATAGCCACTTGTATATATTTCTACACATGTATGTATTTCAACACATGGATAGATACATGTGTATATTTCTACACATATACAACAACCTCATATACATGCTTTCATACATGTACACACACACACACACACACACACACACATATATATATATATATATATATATATATATATATATATATATATATATATATATATATATATATATATATATATATATATATATATATATATATATATATATGCATATGCAATGAGAAACACACTAATAAACAACCATACACACATTAACAAAAAAATCACATACAAATACATTGACATCCACATGCACACATACAAACATAGGAGATCACTTGCAGATACATAATACATTATATACATATATTTAAATGAAAAAGAATATTTATGCATAGTGAGGAGTTTTGCATAATGACTCATCTACATAATGAAGAATGGATCTTTAAAGACAAGTATTCGTCAATGTATGTTGATATATTTAGGTAGTGATGTGTGTGAACACACTAGGACCACCGAGGCACTTTTTTCCCTCTTTAGGAGGTTTTTTTCCCAGGCCTTGTATATACGCCTATTGCCCTAACGAGTTACTTATCTTTGTACATTCTAGTGGTAATACATTCAATATTGTGTGTTATGCTCCAAGCTTCTTCTTCTTCCTTGTGTTGTTCGCATGCTTTCGCAGACCTTGAACTCCAACAGTTGGTATGAGAGTAGGCCGCAGCTTCATCTAGGGCATCATCAACACCCCACTAGTCACAGTCTTAGAATTGCATGAAATTTGGTGAGCATACTCAAGGTGATTAAGAGATCAAAACAGCTTTGTTGTGTGGTTCCGAAATCATGATCTGAGCTCATTTTGGCCTTTGAATGCACTATCACAGTGCTTGTGCATGGTACTTGCTCTTTTTGTGCCAAAGCTACAAGTTTTGGTTCACCAGTATAAGCATCTCAAAGTCTGTTACAGGTTTAGCAGAACTTGATAGGGTAGTCTTGTTCAACTTTTTGAGATATAGTCAATTTTCTGCATCATGCTATTTTAGTCAATGGCCATGGCTAAAAGCATTGATGTATCCTGTATGTTGGTTGTTGAGGATAAGTTGGATGTTACCAATTACCCATTGTGGGCTTATATGATGTGTCATGTATTGGTTCCAAAAGGATTGTGGAATATTGTGCAAGGTGTTGAAAAATGTCCTATTACACTTGCAAACACAATTGCTGAAGGTGATGCGGATGGCATTGAAGATGACGATATTCTTCATGTTCCTGTTCATGCTATGGTTCCTATTGCACCTACTGTAGAGAAAATTTGTTGGGATTGCAGAGATGCTCAGGCACATGCATTGATAGCCTTGTCTATTAAACGTGCCATTATTCCTCACCGTCGCTCTTGCAGAACATCTAAGGATGCTTGTGATACACTTATCACTTTATACCAAACAAGGAATGAGGCTCCTATTGCTTACCTCCAAAAAGGTTGGAGCGTGAGCACATGAATGAAAGTGATTCCATGGATAGTTTTCTAACAAAGATCAAAGATTTGAAGGAACAATTGATTTTTGTTGATGAAGTCTTACTTGATAGTTCACTTGTGCAGATTGTTTTGAATTGTCTTCCCAATTCATATCAGATTTTTGCTTCTGCTCTTCGTTTGATGATGAAAGGCAATCCAAAAGCCTTAACATTTGAGGAGTTAGTCTCTGTTTTGTCACAGGAAGATCAGTCTAGGCAAAACAAGTCCATTATGCGTGTTGCAGGTTAAGCTTTCTTGGCTAGTCAGAAGGGCAAAGGTAAATGGAGCTCTTCTACTAGTAAGTAGAAATCCACTAATTCTACACAATCAAAGACAAATGACATAAATGAGAAGAAAACAGAAAAGTAGAAATTGTTTTTCAAATATTGTAAAGCAAATGATCATGTCATAAAGAGATGTCCAAAACTGACTACTAAAGAGGCAAAGAAAAAAGAGGCTGGAATGGTTGTTGCAGAGGCCTCTACACCAAAAACAAATTCTGCTAACCTAGTGTAGAATGAAGAATGGGTGTTTACTACTGTTTGCAATTTTGACCCATCTTCTCCTGAACATTGTATGCTTGCAGTAGACTCAGATGTTTGGTACTTTGATAGTGGGGCAACCAAACATATTATCACGCATCGTAGTTTTTTCACTTCACTTGAGCTTGCACCTACAAGGAATATTTTCACATGCGCCAACAACTCCTCTTATCCTATCATGTGAGTTGGTAAGATCATTTCAACTACTGCTGATGATAGTTCTTTTACATTGTCCGATGCTTTATTCGTACCAGGGATCAAGAAGAATCTGTTATCGATTTCAGCTTTAGCAAAGACTTGGTTGTGAAATTTGTTGATGATAGATGTATAGTTCATGGTCTCTCAAATGGCGACGTGATTATTGTTTCTGGCATTTTATGTCATGGGTTGTATAAGCTCATAGAGTATGAAAAGTATGTGAGTGATTTGGCATGTGCAGTACATGATTCTTAGGCTATGTTAGATGCAAAGCTTTGACATGCACGCTTTGATCATCTGAATTTTGCTAGTTTGCTACACCTAGAGAAATCTGAAATGGTGTCCTCTCTACCCAAACTTGAGGCAACTGGTAAACATATATGTGAAGGCTATATTTTGGGAAAAATGCAGCATTCCTCATTCCCAAAAGATGGTTCAGCTCGAGCTACTCAAAAATTACATCTTGTTCATAGTGATGTATGTGGTCCTATGTAGACACCCTCTTATGGGAACTATCTTTACTTTGTGACTTTCATCGATGATTTTTCCAAGCATGCATGGGTATATCCATTGAAAGCAAAGTCCAAAGTTTTTATGTGCTTCAAACAATTTTTGGTTTTGGCTGAAAATTTGTCATCATGTAAAATGGGCACCCTCTGTTCTGCTCAAGGGGGGAATATATGTCTTCAAATTTTAATGCATTTCTGGTTGAATGTTGGATAAAACATCAGTGTACAATGCCATATACACCTCAACGGAATGGATTTGCTAAATGGACGAATATGTCTTTCATGGAGATGGTGAGGTGTATGTTTGTAATAGGACTCATTATAAATGTTTGTGAATGGGAAACTCTATGATGTCAAGTGAGACATGCGTGGTGCATATCCAATTGCTCGTCATATTGTATCTTGTGATTTGATAGAATTTGGTAAATAACCCATCATTCGTGAAGTTATGGAAATTCTCTCCTTGTAGATGATTTCGAAGTTCATACTCATGTTGTGTGTGTAGTTATATGAATCTATGTATACACTGTCGAATGTGTGTGTGTTTGTATTAGGCAAATGTGTGTTCAAGTGAGCATCATCTATGTTTTACGCAAAGTTTTGTGCATGTGAACCTAATCTGATAAGTGTGAAAACAAAATAGAAAAGATAAAGTAAGTAATTCAAACCAAATAAAAGAAAACAAATACGTAAAAAAAGAAAACAAATACGTAAAGTTAAAGCAAAGCATAAAAATAGGAAAAGAAAACGCGAAACGCGCACAAAGCTATAAACTAATGCAAATCAAGAAGCGTTGGTCGTCGTGTAATTTTTGGTTTTGTTGTCTGTCTACGAGCTCTTCATGGATTTTTTTGTTATGCCTCTTTGTGCTCCATTGGCTGTCTGTGTTTGGGAAGACGTTGATTCTTCTTTCCAAGAAAAGGGTGGCGAGCAGTAGCATGCATACTCTTCCTCCATCAACATAGCAATGATTGTAATCAAGCGATGATCGTAATCACGCAATCCATACTTTTTGATCTGAGACATTTAAGGACCGCATATGCTAAGTCTTCTTGCATGCAGACTGTCTACATATTTGGCTTCCTAGTCATCATCAACATCACCATCGGAGTCCTCGTCATGTGCCTCCTAAACTTTGATGTGAGGGTCTAGTACAGCATATACTGACAGAATTAGTATCTCAAGACTATTCTTCTTCTGTTTTTCTTTCTATCCTATGGGATGTCAGGTGTGCTATGTACGAGAGATCGAGCAGGAAGAGAGATGTCCAGATTTGAGGAGGGAAATGCACTTCTGGCACCCATACCCGAAATGCTATCATGATTGCTTGTGCAGATCTTTGCATCAACTTTAGTGGCCAAAGATGTGGTCAGCAAACCATCCAAATTTAATGTACTCTCCAGGTTCCAAGAGAGCATTGCTCCGATTCTTAAAGAGCTCCCAGGATGCATTTGATGTTGTTTTTTACCAGTAGGCTATTGGATGCTTGATTTACTTATGCATTACTTGGCCAGATATTCAGTTTTCTATCTCACAAATGAGCAGATTTATGCATTGCCCAGGTGTCATGCATTGGCAGGCAGTTAAGTGCATCTTTCACTACTTGAGTGGTACCCAGCTACTTGGATTGTTTTATCCCAAGGGGCAGTCACTACCACCAAATTTACATG
The DNA here is from genome assembly GCA_020310875.1 of Ceratopteris richardii. Classification (NCBI taxonomy): domain Eukaryota; kingdom Viridiplantae; phylum Streptophyta; class Polypodiopsida; order Polypodiales; family Pteridaceae; genus Ceratopteris; species Ceratopteris richardii. Next base: position 75,381,969 of record CM035439.1, read on the forward strand.
CTTTTTTTTACTATGACTGGGTTGGTTTCTATGACACTCGTGTGTCCACTAGTGGTTTTTGCTTCATGCTTGGTAGCTCATGCATATCTTGGTTGAGCAAGAAGCAGCCTACTGTGGCCACTTCCAATTGTGAGACTCGTTATAGGGAAGCTTTCACAGCGACTATGTACTCACTTTGAGGCAAGTATATGCATCTTTTACTCCTATCATAAGTAATGTGCATGCCAAGAATATGTTTGGCATCCCCCAAATCCTTCATATCAAATGTCTGACTCAACTTCTTTTTGAGAATTGACAAATCATAAGAGGACTTCCCAGCAATCAACATATCATCAACATAAAGCATCAAGCATATCAAGCTGCCATTTGAGCATCTCTTTGTGTAGAGACATTGATCCTCATTGCTTCAAGAATAGCTTTGAGACTTCATAAAAGCATCAAAATTCTGGTACCATTGTCTAGGGGACTGTTTAAATCCATACAAGCTCTTCTTAAGCTTACAAACTAGACTTTCCTTGCCAGGAACTACATAACCCTCTAGTTTTCCATATAGATCTCATCCGTAAGATCTCCATGCAAGAAAGCAGTTTTCACATCCATTTGGACTAGCTCTAAGTCCTCTATTGCAACGAATCCAAGCAACATGCACATGGTAGTCATCTTGACCACTCGAGAGAAGATTTCTTCCAAATCAACACCATGTTGTTGCTTAAAACCCTTTGTAACGAGTCATGTTTTATACTTTGGAGAAGCACTATCTCATGTGAATTTCAGCTTATATACCCATTTACATGGTAAAGCTTTCCTACCCTTTGGCAAAGGTACTACATCCCAAGTACCATTCTTGTGAATAGAATCCAAATCACTCTTCATGGCATGCTCCCACTTGAGTTGAATTCATGTGAGGTAGCTGAGATTCATGATAGAAAAGTTGAATTCATGTGAGGTATACTCACCCCCATTATTTGAATGTAAAGCCTTAAGCTTAGTCCCTTTTTCAGTCTCCACTAAAGCAAGCCATTTTCTAAAAGTAGGGAATACCTCATCCTTCGATTTGATAGGATATACCCAATCTTTTCTAGTAGCATCATCTATGAAGGTGATAAAGTAAAGAGAACCACCTAAGGACCTAGTGGGCATAGGACCACACACATCTGTATGAATGAGATCTAAAGGCTGCATTGAAGAGTCAATGTGCATTCTATGCACATTTCTAATTTGCTTTCCATATTGGGCAATGCTCACAGAATGAAAAATCGGAGAAAGATAAAACAAGTAAGTAGCCAGAACGAGAGAAATTTTCCATTCCACTACGAGATATATGGCCCAAACGACCATGCCAAATACAAGACACAAGTTGTTCAGTAACAGCTAACAAGTGTTCTTTTTGTGATACAAATAAAGGATAAAGTGAGCCAACTTTGCGTCCTTTTGCAACAACCATATTGCCCTTTGATATGCAAAAGGGCTGAGCATAGAAGACCACTTTCTAACCAAGATCATCAAGTTGACCAACTGACATCAAACTATGTGATAACTAAGGTACATGGCGTACATTATGCATAGTAAATTTTGAACCATCAATGAAATGCACAACCAGATCTCCAATCCCCACAACATGACACTGGTAAGAGTCACCAAGTCTCATGGTACCAAGAGACTTTGCTTCATAGTTAGAGAACCATTCTCTGTGTGGTGTCACATGGAAAGAAGCACCAGAATCTAGCAACCATGTGTGGGAAAGAGAATAAGCCATAACAGCCTCAATTGGCATAGTACTATCAAGTGTCAACACATCAACATCATCAGAAATAGCATTAATTTCTTCAATCTTCACAGTCGAAGTAGATGGTGCAGGTAACTGCTTAACATGCCCATCAACATTCTGTGCTTTAGCTTTAGCATTCTTTAATGCGTAATAGTTTTTCTTCATGTGTCCTTTCTTAGGACAATAATGGCATTCAATATCCCTCTTCCTTGATTTACTTCTACTCTTATTCCGTTGACCATTCTTTTCCTTGTTCTTGCTCCTACCACGTTGCTAATTCTTTCCTTAATAAGAATCACGATCATTATATGCATGTTCACTCTGAGTGCCAACCATAGATTTTCTATGAGTCTACTCACTCAAGAGTGCTCCACATATGTCATCATAGACGACTTTACCACCAGGTGCACTATTGCTAGTAGTTGTGCAAAACGTATCCCATGATGACGGTAAGGTGCATAATAGCAATACTGCTTTCATTTCATTATCCATATCCATTTTCTGAGCCTGTAACTAGGAGAATATAACATCAAAATCATTTAGATGGGAAACAACACTCTGTATGTCCTTCATACAAAGGTCATATAATTTTCTCGTTAGATACACTTTATTTGATGCTGTTTCTTTTTCATATGTATTGCATAAATTCTTCCAAAGCTCCTCTACACTTTCACAGTCTAATACTTTAAAGTAACATTATATGTTAGGTGCAAGTGAATGGTAGACCTGGCCATTTCATCTAACTCATCCTAGTCATCTTCATCCATGTCACCAGGCTTCTTTGAAATTCCATTTACTGGCTTCCATTGCCTCCTTTGAATCAACACATCTTTAATCTGATTCTTCCATAGAGCAAAGTTTGTGCCATCAAATTTTTGGATCTCAAAATGGTCTTTGCCCTGTAACTTATAGCTCCTCCTCGGAACACTGGCACTAGACCTTGATCCACAAGAAGTGCCTGAGACCTCCGATGCCATGATGGTGGAGAACTAAATGGAATGATAATGGAGCTAGAAGAGTCCAAACACCAATGAATAAGTGTGTCAAGGAGTAAATCAACCACTGTATAGTTGACTAAATCAAAAATCTGGAAAATTTTTGCCAGAGTATCCTTTGCAAAATGATCATATGACCAGTGTCAAAATATCATAAAACTACAAGTCCTGACATCTTTACCTGCATAGTGAATAACTGACTCCATTGCATATAATTACCCAATAGAAGCCAACTAGGCTTATTGAGCACCTATGAACAACTATCATACATCTCCTATGGCGAGGATGGGTAAGTCTTCCACCTACATCACCGAAGAGACCCTGACATCTAGGTGTCTTCCAGTTAAGAAAACCTCACCACAACCCTCTTTATTGAACGTAAAAGGCTTTATGCTTAAAATGTAACCGCTATATCAATGACCACATGGACGTACATAAGCGGTATCCACAAAAGCATACATGGTGTGTATGTGCTCAATATATGCAGTAAAATGACACTAAAAAGGCTCAATGCACAGCCCAAAAACTAGCCAACAACACCTGCAAGTGTCTGTCAATTCTGATGTTTTGGGCTCAAAAAACCTGCATAAATTTGCAGTAGTTGCTCCCACCAAAATTGAAACCTTTACCCACATATGTGAAATTGAGTAAGGATGATTGCCCCAAATCAAATGAGGAAAAGGAGTTCATGCCCAAAATTCCCTATCAGTCTATTGTTGGTAGTCTCATGTACGCTATGGTAGCTACAAGACCAAACGTTGCATTTGCAGTGGGAGTTGTGAGTAGATATATGTCTAATCATGGCAAGAAACATTGGGAAGTGATCAAGATGATTTTAAGATATCTGAGTGGCACTAAGGACAAGTGTCTATGCTTAGGTAGAGGGAGGCATCCATTTTTGGTTACGTAGATTCTGACTATTCTGGTTGTGTAGACAAGCGTAAGTCTACATTAGGGTACATTTTTCATTTTGCTAGAGGTGCTATCTCTTGGAGATCTTGTCTTCAAGAATGTACAACTGTTTCCACCACAAAAGCAGAGTATGTTGCAGCAAGTGAGGCATGTAAGGAAGCATTGTGGCTTTCTCATCTTGCTTGTGATATGGGTTTACCTTAGTATGTACCTCGTTTGCTCAGTGATAGTAAAAGTGCCATTACTTTGGCTAAGAATCCGGTCTATCATGCAAAGACCAACACATTGAGGTGAGGAATCACTTCATTAGAGATTGCTTAGCCACGGAGCGCATTATTCTTGAGAAGGTTCACACTCAAGATAATGTTGCAGATGCTTTGACTAAAGCTCTATCATAGGATAGTTTTTGACACTGTTGTCACTTGATGGGGGTTACTTGATTCATGCTCTTACGCAATCACTTGTAAACTGTGTAACATGCCCATCAGGTGGGAGGTATAGTTTGTATACTTACACTCAGGTATTCTTTATCATTCTTTATTTTTCTCCCATAGTTACTTTGGCCATATTGGCCTTTAGTGGGAGATTGTTACTGTTAGTGTCCATGTGAAAGGACAAATGGCCATCGAACACTTCTTTGTATATGTTCTTTAATAAAACATATAGTGGCCTGGTCAGTCACAAACTGTAAGTTCGACCGCATTTGTAAGACCTAAGAAGTCTGTCTTGGTGCTCCCTGTGTATTGTGTTTTTTGCGTATTCTATAGCCTCTGTGCAGAGTATTGTGTGTGGCCTAAGGAGCTCAATTTTCTACTCTGGGGATATCATCGTGGAGCTCTCGAGAAGGAGAGCACACTGTGTTGCATCACCATCAACTTACTTCACCTAACACAAGGGGTGTCCCCAAAATTAAATGGGCTATTTGCATAAGCCAAAAAGATCAAAGTGGTTTGTGCATTCTAGGCATTGGATTAATGGCCAAAAAGCTAGCAGCCAAATGGTTACTTAATGCATGGAGCCTTAGGGATGCCTCTTGGGCCAAACTCATTTTTAGAAACAAGGGTGCTCTTACGCTTGTGGGCCTTCCAGGGTGGAAGGGACTTGAACTCCTTACTCTTTTGTTCTCCCCCTATGAGGTGACTCCTAGAGGTTTGATCTTAGTTTGCTTCCTATGGAAGAGTTGGAACAAGGTGAAAAAAATTGTCAAGATCAATGAAGACTAGAAATGGGTGTTGGTGCATTTTTCCAAGACTAGTGCTTGATTAAAACCATATATGTAATGACTTCTTTTGTATGCTCAATAAGAGATGTCATAAAAACTATCTCTTGTAATAGTAGAAAAATGAAATCTCCAAAAGTAAAATGGAGAAAAGAATCCCACGACCTTGTTAGGTACAAATCATGAAATTAAAGTAGGGGAATTCAATTAGATGAGATTCCCCTATGATGGAGGAACTTTTAGTTGGAATCCCACCAAGTTTGAATTCAAATTTCTCTATTAAAACACATGAAGAAAGTGGATCAAAGTAGACTATTGTGCTAAAATTAGAGAAGATTCTAATCGAGATTTGGATCATCATTGAAGCACACATTGTGCTCCTCCTTCCCATGCTTCATGCCCTATGAATTCATGTACCATATGTGCAATACAAACTGATTTCTTAGATCATCTTTGGATTCTACTTCAACTATTGTCTCAGGTTCACATTGCTTTTCAGTCAAATTTGATTTAAAGTGATTTAAATTGGTATAGGTAAAGTAATAAGTCCATTTGCTTCACCTCAATCACATTTGGTTCAGTAGTTTATTAGCTATATCAATTTGAAGGGATCTATGTATGCAGACAAACTACTCCTGAAAAGTCAGGATACACCCCAATGTTCCTAAATTGATTTCTCTCACTATAGTCCATTAAAATTCATCAACTTTGTTGCTTTAGATTCATCATATATTTAATTGAATGTGTGCAAAGTTTCTCTAGTCAATTCTCAGTAGGCTATGAGCTCGAATTGAAATTCAAGAGTGCTTTCCATCCCAAAATAGCAAGTTCTTGATCATGTGTTTTGTGTCAAGTCATCTGTTTTGATGAATCAATTTGAGAATGATCTTCCAAAGCAATAAGGACTTATTAATGCTTTATTAACCAGCTCAAAGTGTCTACTTAGTATTCTTGAAGCAATCTTGGTAGGCGTAGAGCAGATTTTTGCAACATCAAACTCATCTTTGGATTGTATCTCCACCTCTTCTCATAATAGTATCAGAGCATTGCTAAATCAATATGGGAGATGGCTTTGCTTCTACCATTGACAAATTGGATAGAAACAACTACCCAGCCTGGTCTCTGAGGATGGAGGCCTACCTTCAAGGGAGAAATCTCTTTGGATACATATATGAAGATGAAGTCATGCCAACAATGAGGAGCTAAGGGCATCCATCAGTTGAAGAGCAAGAGAGACTTACAACTTGGTGTTCAAAGAATTCATTGGCAAGGTCGTAGATTCTAAACTCAATCTTTGATTTTCTTTTACCTCAAGGGAAAGAATGCAAGACCTTAGGGGAGAGCTGGAATGCACTTTTTGTCTTCTTCTCTTCTAATATTAGAGCAAGGAAGAATCAGTTATGGATGGAGTTTACTACATTGAAGAAAAGCCCCAAGAAAAGTGTGATGAGTATGTCACTAAGATGAAGGACATTTTTTATCAATTAGGAAGCATTGGAGAGGTGATTGAAGAAGAGCGAATCATAAGGAAAATCATCAGTGACATTAAATCTGATGACAAGTCGGAATCATTCACAACTGCCATGGATCTATACATGGACATCAATACTCTGATGGGCCAACTCGTCACACATGAAGCAAAGCTAAACAAACATTGTGAATCCTCAAGAGGTCATCAATCTTCTACCCTATACTCTGATAAAGTTAAAGCCAAGGACAAGTCAAAGTCAATCAGGTGCCTGACCTCAATACTCTGATGGGCCAACTCGTCACACATGAAGCAAAGCTAAACAAACATTGTGAATCCTCAAGAGGTAATCAATCTTCTACCCTATACTCTGATAAAGTTAAAGCCAAGGACAATTCAAAGTCAAAGAAGAATGAAGATGAAGGAAGTTCTTTGCAAGCTAACTTCACAGGTAGAGGAAAAGCTAGAGGTAGGGGCAGAGGAGGAAACCAAGGCAAGGGGGACCCCAAACATCTCAACCTTGCAACATATGTGGTTACTCTAATCACACTACTAAAGAGTGTTACAAGAATCCAAGAAATTTTAGAGGAAGAGGATTCAACAGAGGTGGCTACGGATCAAATAGAGGTAGATACAATGGAGGATATAACAGCAACTATCACAACAACAATAACAACTATCAAAATGGATATAGAGGAAGGACTACAACAATTACACTGAGGATCAAAGTCAAGAACAATCACTTCTTCTCATGAACCTATCACTGAAGCAAGGTAAGGATGATGATCATGTCTTTTATATTGACTTAGGATGCTCTAACCATGTATCAGGAAATGTAGCATTGCTCTCTGACTTGGAAGATCCCAAGAATAAACATGAAGTGCAGATAGGTGATGATACAAGGCGCTCAATGGAAACACTAGGTAATGTCAAGACATCATATGGAAATATGAATCTTCTGAGCAAGGTATTATATGTACCTACAATAACTAAGAATCTGATAAGTGTTGGAAAAATTATGGAGAAGGATTGCATGCTAGATTTACAAGACATGGAGCCTATGTGGAAGACCCAAAGCAAGGATTCTGAAGGATAGTTAAAGGAGAAAAGATAGGAAGATGCTTCACATTTGAAGCGAAAGATACCAAGAACATAGCATTGTTTAGCTATGGATCTCAAACACCCTCTGAATTAGAGGTATGGAATAAAAGGCTTGCTCATATTGGTGAAAGAAATTTTAAACAAATATGCAGGGATCAAAGTGTACTTGGATTGCCCAACATCACAAAGCAACATATGATCTACAAGTGTGGAGCTTGTCAATTTTGCAATGCACATAGAAAACCCTTCAATAGGAAAGGCTACATACATCAAGAGCTATTGGAACTTGTACACACAAATGTGTGGGGTCCAAGCAAAGAACCCTCCATTTTAGGTTTACTATGTATCTTTTATTGATGATTGCAGTAGGTGGACAATCTTATACTTTATGAAACATAAAGATGAAGTTCAATTGTTTCAAAAGATATCTTGCATTTGTAGAGAATCAAACGGATAAATTTCTCAAGAGAATCAGATCAGATGGTGGTGCAGAATACTTCTTGAATGAATTTGATGCTTTCCTTCAAGAAAGAGGCATCAAAAGAGAGGTAACAACCAAGCACACTCTTGAAATCAATGGAGTAGCAGAAAGGAGAAACAGGACCATAGTTGAAGCAACTAGATCTATGATAAATTAGAAGAACCTATGTAATTACCTTTGGGCAGAGGCTATCAACAGCTACATACCTTGTAAGCAGACTCCCATCTAAATCCTTAAATGGTATGAATCCATATGAAGTATGGCATGAAGAAGACCAAGCCTAGAACATTGGAGGATCTTTGGATGTTTAGCCTATGCTCATATTCCTTCTCAAGTAAGAAGGAAGTTGGATCCCAAAGTAGAAAAATGTGTTTTTATTGGATATGATCAAAATCAAAAGGGTTACAGATTGTACAATCCCACTAACAAAGGTTTCATAGTTATTAGGGATGTAGTCTTTGATGAAAATAAATCTTGGTTGATGATGATAGGAAGGTGAAGCTACCATATGACTTGGAAGAGGGGTTTCCATCTCTTCCAATAAAGGAGCCAAAGCACCATGAAGATAGTGATTCTAAAGATGACATGATAGAGTTGGAGAAATTGAAGCTATGGAAAGGGAAAGCTAAAATGAAACAACTAACAACCAATCAGAAGGTCAATGAGAGAAAAGAAGAAGTCAAAAAGATATGGATTTGATACACTCTTAGTTACAAAGCACTCAATCTACATGGCCAAGGATCTCAACCATGAAGAACCTACATCTTATGAAGAAGCTCAAAGCAAGGAGTGGAGAGAAGCAATGGATGAAGAAATGGAAGCTCTCATGGACAATCATACATGGGAACTTGTTCCTAGCAAACCATCAATGAAGGTAATTGGATCAAGATGGATTTATAAAGTTAAGAAGAATCCAGATGGTAGTATCAATAGGCATAAGGCAAGGCTAGTAGCTAAAGGGTTTGCTCAAACCCATGGAATAGACTATGAAGAGGCCTTCTCACTTGTAGATAAAATGTCTACCATTAGAATACTTGTTAGCATTGTTGCATCTAGGAATTGGAAGCTCTATCAATTAGATGTAAAAAATGCATTTCTAAATGGATGGATTTCAAAAGAAGTATATATGGCACAACCACATGGTTATGAAGATACACATCACCCCAATTATGTGTGCAAAATAAAGAAGGCCCTATATGGATTGAAACAAGCTCCAAGTTCTTGGAATCACATGTTGGTAACCTATTTGCAGGATCAAGGTTTCAAGGCTAGCAAAGTAGATACATCTTTATTCATAAAAATGAATGGATCATAAGTTATATATCTCTGTGTATATGTTGATGATATAATAATTACAAGGAATGACATCAATGGAATCAAGCAGGTGAAAGCTAGAATGAAGGATGAATTCAAGATCAGTGATCTTGGACCTCTCACATTTTCCTTGGAGTTGAACTCATTTATATAGATTCTGGTATTTACATCACTCATAGAAAGTATGTACTTGACATGCTTTCTAAATTCAAAATGGAAAACACTAATTGTGTAGGTACACCCATGGAGATGAACCATAAGCTAAGTGCTTATCAAGAAGACTTCATTGAGGACATCACAAGCTATCAAAGCTTGGTAGGAAGCTTGAACTATGCAACTCTTACAAGAGTGGACATATGCTATAGTGTTAGCATACTCAGTCAATTCATGCATAATCCATTACTAATACCATAGGTCCAAGGCTCCATATGTCCAGGATCTACAACACAGATTCAAGAAATCTTCCAATATTGACAAAACATGAACATACCACATTTAATCATACAAATGATGAGACAAAGATAGATAAAGATTAGACAACATGTGTAAAGTGTTACGTAAGCCACTGCTTACTCACACTATCATATATACAAATGTCAATTTACAATGTGGGAGTCAAATTCTCAACCACTCTATGTGAACAGAAATAGATGGATGAGTGAATATACAAATGTAATAAACATATTCAGATGTATGTACAGAAATCTGAATATATATGAGATGTGTAACCTAATAGGTTGTAGAAGAGTGAATATGAGTGACAGAAAGAGGAAGGATCAGTTTAAAATTGATAATCAACAAACCCTCATCTAAACTTAAGCTATGGAAGACCTTAAGTCAGACACGTGTGTGAAAAGATCACATACTTATAAAAGTAGCAAAGAATGCTAACAAGTTTACTGCCAGAAATCCTCAAACTCATATGACCATACCTTCTCAAACACCTCATCCAAATATGCATAAAGCATACATGTATTGATTCTCTTGTGCCTATGCCAAATAGGACTCCTCGTGATATGAATGCCATTGCCTCCATATACTCCAAGTACTACCTATGTGCGTAAAGAGAATATGTACCTGAATAATTAACATAAGATGCAAATCTTATGTTAACCACTATCCAATGTCTTTGAAGTAAATCGAAATCTTCATGTAGAAGATAATCTTCAAATACATCATGTTAATGGCCGATCCACACCACCAAGTTGCTAATAGCCTCTCCATAAGCAAGAGTGTGAGCACACTCTTCTTCTCCAAGAAGAACTCCATAGCCGCTCCTCAACATGCTCCAAAATAGCACCATGGTTGCCCCATGTTCTAGAAGCACCACCTCTATTGAGGTAACAAAGCTTCCAAAGATTGTGTTGAAATAGGTGTTGGATGAATAGATAATGAGACAAGCTCTTCTTATATAGCTTTGTATATCTCTCCAAAAGTTCCTTCAAAAGCACATAAATAAAACTCTACATGAAAATGTAATCGCGAAAAGCTTTCGTAGCTAAATCCATCACCTGTCGCTTTTTTTTTAACATGCCAAAAATATCCTTCGCTCCTTCGTCGCGCTGTCATCCGTGGGTATCGAACCCTGGTGGATGTTTAAAAATTGATTTACTCCAACCAATGTGCCAGTGCGTTATTGATGTAGAGGGACTACTAAAAAAGAGCTACTCATGCTATAAAGTCTAGACAAAATGGACCAATGGACATTGTTTTCCAACAATCCCCCCTGCAATGTCATATTGGTACAATCTGGAATGGATCTGCAAACTTCATAATCTTCAAACTTGTACTCCCAAATTGATCTTCAAATCTTTTCTTCAAAGGTCTTCTTCAAAACTAAATTTGACTTTCCTTCAAAAAACCTGAACTTGCTGAATATGAACCATAATACCTGAGAAAATATGAAAACTAGATATCCAATAATGTACTCATCAAGCAATCATTTGGTTGACAACATATATAGCATGCACTGATTCTAAACCTGCTATCTCTTGTCTTCTCAAACCTGTAAACATACACTAGGATCCACATATTTGCATTTACCTTCCAAAAAGGTTTTTCAACGTACTTCTGTTGCATCATGTAAATACACTAAACATAATCAAGAACTGAATCTTGGAATGTGTGACTGACAACTCACAACTTAGTGTATTATGAACACTATTGGTTCATCTCTGATTGTACTCTAGTCAACTCAACTCATGAGTCTCATCAAAAAATCTATGATGTCATCATGTCATCATCCTTGTTCAATCTGTAAATCCTTCATACCTCTTTCCTTCAGAACCTGGTATAAACATAAATGTGTGCACCTCTAAAACATACCTCTTTGAAATATCAAGCTTCTCTTCAATAGAACTCTGGAACCTTCTCCTAAACAGGAACACCTAACAAGAACTTTCTCCAGACATTCTCCTTCTTCCTTCTTCTTTCAAAGCTGGAACATAAAGAGAAACAGACAAAGGAAATATAGGAATACATGATATAGGAATACATGTAGGTATGACTCTGTATTCTTTTACATAAGGCTGAAAATAAGTCTTCAAGTTTCATCACCCCCCTGGATGATTTAACACTAGTATCTAAAATTTTTCAAATATATCAGACTTTATGAAATTTGGAACGTCTTCCTTCTTTCAATAAATCCGATCTTCAGTGATCAATACCTATATTTGGAACAAAATCTATGAACCCTTTTTATTAGCACTTGTACACATGCCAATAGCTTTCCCTGTTTCTTCCTCAGTTTTCCATATTAAAGAATAAGGTTATCTGATCTATTACATGATAACAAAAAACCTTATTGAAAGCATTTTAGGATCCATAATCTTCTGCAACATAATAAGTATCTTCTTCTTTTTCTCTGCAACAAAAATCTGATAGAATCTGAATCTTTACTTCTTCCAATGTTAAGAATCTTCACAAACAAAGGATAGACAACTGATTCATAAATACTCAAAATCTTTCATGATCATTCAATATCATCCAAGATCATACAAGATCTATGATCTTTTCAACAAAATACCTGTGTAGAATCTGCTCTCATCAAACCTTCATGATTGAATGTTTGATTTGCTACTTGAATGTCTTTAAGTGTCCATGCTTCTCACATAAAGTTGTAAAACTTTTCTTCAAACAAATCCTTCCCAAGAATCTGCAACTCCTACTTGAAACATAAGTGGAAAAACTCTCACCTTGAGAACTCCAAAAGTTGCAAGTTGATACTTCATCTTTTCATAGTATACCCGAGTGAAATGTGATAGTATCTGCTTGACTTTCTTTGGCTAACTCCACTTCTCAATCAAGTGATAGGATCTAATGGAACACCTTTTTGAATACAAGCATGTATCCAAAAATTTAGACAATCATAGAAAGTAGATTCTTCAACTGACTGGTCTAAAGTTTTATGAAAATACTGAATATGAGGTAACCTTTCCAAACATAAAAACTCTCTTTAAGTCTCCAACATCTTCTACAAATACTCTTTTACCTCAAGAGTTAGATAAAGAAGAAATATACTTCTCTGCAACTTGTCATATACCAAGTAGCTCTGTATTGACACTCCAAGAATTCTTTGAGGGAACATATAAGCTGCCTGCTTAAAATCTTCAGCTTATACATAGCTCATACACATATGAGTCAAAATATACAAGTTGTCTTCAAAATCTGCTGCTTTTCTTTCTCTCAATGCAATTCTTTGTCAAATCTACTAAAACATGATCAAGTATCATGCAAAACAAGAAACTGCTTCTTCTTTAAACTTTCTTCACACAAGATGTTCTCGTAGACTTGTCTTTGGATGTAGAGGATAAAGTAGGAAAATTATATGGAAAATATAAGAGAAAAGGAAGTCTTACTCTTCTTTTGGAAATATTGGACTTTCTTCTTCTGCATCTTTCTTCCACCTGATGATGATGTCAACATCTTCAAACTTCTCTTCCATACCTTTTGTTCTCTTCATCTTGAAGTAGCAAGCACTCTTGACTTCTTCAAATGAACTTTTCTCTTCCTCCAGTGCTAAGAGTAAGAGACAAAACAACATGGTATACAAATGGAAGTGAACATAGAATCATGTTTTACCATCTCCTCATATCTCTGAATCAAAATTTTGCTTCAAATGACTGATATGACTAAATTAACCAACCTTTGGTCTGAATGATGAATTACCTTTCTAGAGATACAAAATGTGAGCAAAAAACTTCCAACCAACTTACAAGACAAAATTGGCTTGTTAGCTCAAGAAATGGTTGGTTTTGGTGCACTAACATGCTTCCAATTTTCAGATTATATGTTGATTGCAGGTATCTGGCAAGGAAAGATGTTGGTCGATAACAATAAATTCTGATTAAATGTGGTAACATCAAGGCTGAACAAAAGAGAGCATGGTCTTTTTATCCCAATCCATAGGAAATGCTATCAAATGGTTCGGTACTGATGATTTTGAACAAATATTGAATGCTTTGAGTTTGCATTACGAAGAGGAGGAGAAGCGAGTTGTGGGTTCTGTACCTGAGCAAATACATAAGCATATCCCTAGTGAAAGTCCATTTAGAAATCTTATGCAGAATAAAGCAAAAAAATAAAGGAACCTTTCTCAAAACGTGAAGCACAAATCCTGACTAAGTGGACATGCAATATGGAGAAATTATGGTGCTCGTACATAGGGAAAAACAAGAGAAAAGTGAGTTCTTCTCCGCTTAGATCAGATGATAGCGACGCGGATATTTTGGAAAGTACTTGGGAGGAGAGCCCTCCAACATCGAAAGCGAACACACAGAAGATGGGATACCAAAATTTAAAGATAACGAAAAACTGAAGCTTCTTCTAGGAAAGATGATGGGATATGGAATCCCGGGTTGTTTTATCCGGCTGGCCAAAACCATTACCGGAGGTCATGTGTGGGCCCCCATATTTCTACTTTGAGAATGTGACAGCTAGCTGCACGCCTGAAGGTTATTTTTGTCAGAAGACTCCCCCCTCCTTTCCGTTTTTTTTTCCAGAAAAAGTGGGTGCGCCGTTGTACAGATAAGAAGGGGACTCGTCAGAGATCACCGAAAAAAATTACTTCCTGGTCGCTGGGATGTGGTGGGACTAGGGCAGGCAATGGTATTTCTGGATGTAGTATTCTTGTCACCTAGGGGGGCAAGGCCGTTTTTTCAGCAGCTCTAACGGGGGGGGAAACGAAAAAGGGGAGCTTTTGCGCTGATTGTACAAATAAGGGGAGGAGGTCGCCATGAGTAGGGGGAGGTTCATCAAATGGGTGTCTCAAGCGCTACGGGGAAAACAGAGTTATACCAGAAATCCGGCTATGGACGAAAAGAAAGGAGGTCTATTCTGTCGAGATACAATCTATGAGGATCCAGTCATTGCTACTTGTGAGTTAAGAATAGAGAGCTGAGCGGGGTTGTTGGGGGGAGCAATTACATCTCAGAGAGTTGTCTCCCTCTCTCAGACACACACAGAGATGATGCAAGAGCAGAGCTTCGGAAGGCTTTGAGAAGTAGCTCTTCCTATCACTGCGAAGGGTGGCAGAGATCTGGACACAGAGAAAGAAGGGGAAGCTTCGAGGGGGTCTCGTGTGTTCGAGTTGAAGATGGATGGATGTTGAAACTACGACAAGCATTTTGATAGGACTTCATCTGCAGAAGTTACGAGAAATTAAGGGAGTGTTTGCTTTGTAGAGATAGCAGGCTGGAGTGTTAGCGACATGAAGGGGGCAAAAAGCTTTAGCTACGTGATTTTTGACAGAGATGGAATCTGAAGGTCAGTGAAGGTCTGCTTGTTATATGAGCCATATGTTCTTCATATTGTTGATGCGGATTTGTTTTGACATAGCAGAGGGATGATAATTATTCTTGCAATATGCTTGATCACTTGATTGATTAACAAAGAAGCTTATGAGTGAACTTTTGTGCTTGAGTTTTCTTCTCTGGCATTCATGTTCAGTGCTGTAGCAATTGGTTCTCTTTTTCTGGCCATGAGTGATATGATTTGCTGACGAGAACTCAATCATTAATACTGTGAATTTATAAGTCATAACGTGCTAAAGTGATACATGCAAAAAATGCGATGCTAGGTCGCTTCCATTACATGCATAATTCTGAAATGCATTGACATAATCTAGAATTGTGTTGTGTGATTATACCCTGAAACATTCTATGTTCAACCATCGAGGAACTCTCATAATCTGTGTTCCTATGTGCTTGGATTGAACGTTACAAGAGAAAAACACACAATGGCTTCTCTGGTTTTTTTTTTTCGAATACATTTGACTATTCATATCATGTTTACTTATCGCTTGTTTGAACATTCCAGAAATGTATGGTAAGCTTTTGAATGATTTTTTTTATATACACAAACGTTTCACGAGAACATTATACAATCTATAAGTAACTTTCAAAAGATTGTTGGTTACTGCTTAGCTGATGGTTCCAGATATTATCTCTGCGATAAAGGTTCAGAGTTTGATGTTTTTGTTCTAAACTGTTGACAAAGAAAATGAATTTATTTGACTGCAAACCTTAATGCTTTGATGGGCGATACACTTCTTATTGTTATAAACCATATGTGCTCTTAAGAGAGCTTGTCGAAACGACATACAAACCTTATTTATTATTGCAAGGAACATCGTGAGTATGAAACATGAAGAGCAAAGTTGATATTGTATACGTGACATCATTGACTGCAAAAATGTGCATGTATTTTCCCGTATCCTTCATCAAAACTTTGGAGTGAAATTGTGGACTTAGGGAAACCCAAAATTGACCTAGTATCAGGAAAGTTGGGCAAAATATCATTGAGAATAGGCGCTTTCCCTTGGACCAAAAGACTCAAACATTTTGGTGCGTTTGCCGGGAAGCATATGAACTAGTACATATACAAAGGGAGGATTCCTCGAGGGGTAATTATGGGCTCCAGATGATCCAATTGGACTGATTCCGAGGGGTTTGAACAAAATAAAGTCTCGTATAATCACTTTTTCCTTGGGCATTAGGACTAAACATGGCTGAAAACAAAACTCATTCCATCTCCAACACAAAAATTGGCTGAAAACAAAACTGATGCTCTCCACATTTGTCTTCTTGTATAGCTTTCTTGTCATGAAAGAGATCTCTCAAAACTCTCTAGAAAAACCTCTAGATACTTGTTTTGATGTAACCTTTAACTTTCAAATAATGAAAGCGTATAAAAAGCACTCCTTGAATCCTTCAAATCTCTTCATAACTGCTCTTCTAAGATATGACCTGCAAATGATAATTTGATAGTAGAAACTGATACCTGTGATTTGATGTTGATCTGATTCCTTCATCTTCTCCAAACCAATGAATTTGAAGTAGCCTTCTCTTAATCAAGTCTTGGTCTTCAAATAATAATTTCTGTAAAGTGTTTTCTTACTCTTCCAAAAGTATTTGACTGCTAACAGATCATCAACTTCATACTTCACACTGATGAATAAACATGTGACCGAATTATCTAATTTCAAATCTCTACTCATCTAGATTAAGTGTGTATGTCAAATGTCAAATGATAGAAGATGCTCTTAAATCATATGTTGTAAATGTGGAAGTTCAGGAACCTGGGAATCTGAATGAGCCTAAGTGCACTGATGCCAAAGCCCTAAAGCTCTAATACCAAATGTTGGAAATTTAGTAGGCCCATTACTAATACCACAAGTCCAAGGTTCCATATGTCCACGATCTACAACACAGATTCCAGAAATCTTCCAATATTGACAAAACATGAACATACCACATTTAATCATACAAATGATGAGACAAAGATAGAGGAAGATTAGACAACATGTGTAAAGTGTTACGTAATCCATTGCTTACTCACACTATCATATATACAAATGTCAATTTACAATGTGGGAGTCAAATTCTCAACCACTCTATGTGAATAGAAATAGATGGATGAGTGAATATACAAATGTAATAAACATATTGAGTTGTATGTATAGAAATCTGAATATATATGAGATGTGTAACCTAATAGGTTGTAGAAGAGTGAATATGAGTGACAGAAAGAGGAAGGATGAATCTAAAACTAATAATCAGCAAACCCTAATCTGAACTTAGGCTATGGAAGACCCTAAGTCAGACACGTGTGTGAAAAGATCACATACTTACAACGTGCAATGTGCATATGATCAAAATGTTGAAAAGACATAATATATTCGATATATATGCAAGATATACGTCATTCAATACATATATACAATCATTATGCATTCTATCCTTAAGTGTTACAGGTTGCAGACAAAGGCTCATTCGGGCACAGAACAGTGAATCGATGAAGCCTGCATGATGTGTATGACAAAGATTAACATGTATAGACATCACATAGAAGTTTTAGATCTGAAGTGCTATGATCTTGGAGACATCTCTAAAGACTATAGACGAACCTAGAATAAGCTAAAGGAAACTGGTCATTGCTTGAACACACATGCCTATGTGCACATGAGTCATTCACTTATGTCTTATATGTAATATATGCAAGTTGCACAAGTTCACTTGCGTATTCTTTCAAATGTTGGTAGCACATGATGATTTCAATGATTTAATGCAAGGTGAATTAACCATTATAGTTCTTTTCGGTGATACATTCCCTTCTCATGAAAATGCATTCATGGAGAACTCTACACACACTTGAAAGAGGTAGACTGTCCACCTGTAAAAAGAGGCAGCAAAGTATCATACATGTCTTTGGAGCTAATAGATGTCTCCTTAGTACATGAAAGCAATGGCTGAATAGCATATTCCACAAAGACAACATCACGGCTAACCAGAATGTGTTTGGTCTATGGAAGATACAGACAATAGCCTTTACTTTCAGAACTGTACCCAACAAAAATACATTTTACTACTTTATCATCCAATTTTTTGCAATGTTGTTTAGGCACTAATGCATATGCCAAACAACCAAAAACACGTAGATGAGCAACACATGGCTTGCGATCATTCCAAGTCTCATATGGAGTGGTAGATTGCAACACTTTAGTGGGACACCTATTAAGTACATATGCTACGCACATGATAGCCTCAAGCCAAAAACTATGTGGTAAAGCCTGACTCTTGACCATACACCTTGCCATCTCCATGATTTAACTGTTCTTTTCTTCAGCAACTCCATTTTGTTGAGGTGTATATGGCATTGTACACTGGTGTTTTATCCCACGTTCAACCATAAATGCATTAAAACTAGAAGACATATATTCCCCCCCTCGATTAGAAAGGAGGGTGCCCATTTTACATGCTGACAGATTTTCAGCCAAAACCAAAAACTGTTTGAAGCACATGAACACTTTGGACTTTGCCTTCAATGGATATACCCATGCATGCCTGGAAAAATCATCGATGAAAGTCACAAAGTAAAGATAGTTTCAAAAAGAAGTGTCTGCATAGGACCACAGACATCACTATGTACAAGCTGCAATTTCTGAGTAGCCCAAACTGAACCATCTTTTGGAAAGGAGGAACGCTACATTTTGCCCAAAATATAGCCTTCACAAACATGTCTTCGAGATACCTCAAGTTTGGGCAAAGAAGACACCATTTCAGATTTCTACAGGCGTAGCAAACTAGCAAAATTCAGATGACCAAAGCATGCATGCCAAAGCTTTGCATCTGACATAGCCTGAGAATCATGTATTGCACATGCTGAATCATTTACAGATCTTTCATAGTCTATGAGCTTATAGATCCGATGACATAAAATGCCACTAGCAATAATCATATCGCCACTTGATAGATCATGAATTGTACATCTGACATTAACAAATTTCACAACCAAGCTAATCTTGGCTAATGCAGAAACTGATAATAGATCTTTCTTAATCCCTGGCACAAACAAAGCATCTGACAAAGTGAAAGAACTACCATCAGAAGTAATCAAAATGATCTTACCAACTCCCATAACAGGATAAGAGGAGTTGTTGGCGCATGTAATAGTATTCCCTGTAGGGGCAGGCTCGAGTGAAGAGAAGAAACTGTGTTGCAAGGTTATATGTTTGGTCCCCCAATGTCAAAGTACCAAACATCTAACTCTACTGCAAACATGCACTACTCATGAGAAGATGGGTCAAAACTGCAAACAGTAGTAAACGCCCATTCTTCTTCCTGCACAAGATTAACAGACTCTGTTTTTAGTGTAGAGGCCTCTGCAACAACCATTCCAACCTCTTTCTTCTTTGCCTCTTTAGCAACCAATTTTGGACAATTCTTTATGATATGATCATTTCCTTTATAGTACTTGCAAAACAATTTCTATTTTTCTGATTTCTTTTCATATTTGTCTTCCCTCTTCAATTGTGCAAAATTAGCAAATTTCTGCTTACTAATTGAAGAGCTCCATTTTCCTTTGCCCTTTTGACTAGCCAGGAAAGCTTGATCTACAACATGCATAATGGACATGTTCTTCCTGGACTGATCTTCCTGCAACATAACAGAGACTAACTCCTCAAATGACAAGGCATTTGGATTGACTTTCATCATCAACCCAAGAGTAGAAGTAAAAACTCTGATATGAATCAAGAAGACCATTCAGAACGGTCTGCACAAGTGAGCTATCTGGTATAACCTCATCAATAGAAATCAATTGTTCCTTCAATTCTTTGATCTTTGTTAGAAAATTGTCCATAGAATCACCTTCATTCATGTGCTCACTCTCCAACTATTTTCAAAGGTAAGCAACACGAGCCTCATTCCTAGCTTGGTACAATGTGGTAAGTGTATCCCAAGCATCCTTTGCTATTCTACAAGAGTGAATGTGAGGAATAATGGCACGTTTGACAGACAAAGTTATCAATGCATGTGTCTAGGCATCTTTGCCATCCCAACAAATTTGCTCTGCAGTAGGTGCAGCAGAAATTGTAGCACAAATAGGAATATGCAGAATATCATCATCTTCGACACCTTCTGCATCAACTTTAGTACCTACAGTTGTAACAATTGCAGGTGTGATAGGACGTTTTTCAACACCCAACACAATGTTCCATAGTCCTTTTGTAACCAATACATGTTGCATCATATAAGCCCACAATGGGTAGTTGATACCATCCAACTTATCCTCAACAACCAACATATGAAATACATCATTGCTTTCAGCCATGGCCATGCAGAAAATTGAGTATGTCTCAAAAAGTTGAACAGAACTGCCTAGACAAATTCTATTAAACCTCTAGCAAACTTTGAGACACTTATACTAGCAAACTGAAACTTGTATATACCTTTGGCACAAAAAGACAAAATAACTGGCACAAGCCCTGCGATAGTGCATTCGGGGGTCGAAAAGAGCTCAGATCGTGATTTTGGCATCATAGAACAAAGCAGTTTTGATCTCAGAAACACGCTAAGTATGCTCACCAAAATTCATGCGATTCTGGGACAACAGTTGGAGAGGTGTCGATGACACCCTAGATGAAGCGGCGACCTGCTCTAATACCAATTGTTGGAGTTAGATGTCTACAAAAGCATGCAAACAGCACAAGGAAGAACAAGAAGCTTGGAACTCAACACATAATACTGAACGTATTACCACTAGAATGTACAAAGATAAGTAGCCCATTAGGGCAATAGGCATATATACAAGCCGGGGAAAAAAACCTCCTAAAGAGGGAAAAAAGTGCCTCGGTGGTCCTAGTGTGTTCACACACATCACTACCTAAATAGCCATGTAGGAAGAAGTTGAAGCACTTCAGGAAAACAACACTTGGGATTTGGTTCCCAAGAAGCCAAACATGAAGGTAATAGGATCTAGATGGATATATAAAATCAAGAAAAATTCTAATGGTTTTATAAACAGGTACAAGGCAAGGTTAGTGGCAAAAGGGTTTGCTCAAACTCATGGAGTAGACTATGAGGAAACCTTTTCACCTGTGGTTAAGATGCCAACAATTAGGGTTTTGGTAAGTGTTGCTACTTCCAAGAATTGGAATCTATATCAGTTAGATGTTAAGAATGCATTCTTAAATGGATGGATCTCATAAGGAGTGTACATGGCTCAACCACCAAGATATGAAGAAAAGGATAAATTAGGTTTCGTATGCAACCTAAGAAAGGCACTCTATGGCCTAAAGCAAGCTCCTAGAGCTTGCAACCATAGGCTTGTTACTTATTTGAAGGATCAAAGTTTGGTGGATAGCAAAGCAAATTCTTCTTTATTTATAAAGAAGACCAACTCAAAAGTTATATACTTATGTGTCTATGTGGATGACATTATCATTATAGGGAATGATGCTAATGGCATCAAGCAGGTTAAAGCTCAACTAAAGGAAGAAATTAAAATCGGTGATCTTGGTTTGTTAACATACTTTCTTGGTCTAGAACTTTTGTATACATATTCTAGTGTGTTTATCACTCAGAGAAAGTGTATCCATGATATGTTAGTAAAATTCAAGATGGAGAACACCAAAATTGCAAGAACACCCATGAAACTCAATCATAAGCTTAGTTCTCATGAAAGAGAACTCTTTGAGGATGTTACAACTTACCAAAAACTTGTTGGGAGTCTCAACTATGCAACCCTAACAAGAGTTGACATTGCTTATAGAGTAAGTACATTAAGCCAATTTATGCATGCACCAAGAAAGCCTCACATGGAATCTGCAAAGAGGGTGCTAGAGTATCTAAAGGTTACCATAAATGAAGGTTTGTTTTACTCTTTCACTTATAACTTGGACATAAAGATGTATTCTGATGCATATTGGGTTGGCTCCAAGGATGATAGGAGGAGCACATTAGGATACTTGTCTTTTGCAGGTCATGTAAGAAGCAACCAACTGTGGCATTGTCATCTACAGTCCAATAGCTCCAGGATTTAGCTCATCCACCAGTCATCGTGTCCTTGCACTCTAGCCTGTGCTATGTTGCTTGATTTGGCACTTTAATCCAAAGGAGTTGACTGAGCAATAATGAACCACTATTGGCCCAATAATTATGAATCGAGCCCTTTCATGCATACCATCCTTCTTTACTGCCAAGAACTGCAAGTATAGCTCAGTTTGATAGAGCAACTTCATAACTTTGTTGAACCTCGTATCGGCCAGTTTTGGAGCAGGCAACAATAGCTTTTTCTCAGATTTTCCTGAGAGCAAAAGAAGATGAGCTGCAAATCATTCAAGCCTACCGTTGCACTAGCTTGCCCCGATCAAATCTTGCAGACATTTGTCATTGATACATCTTTACGACAAGTGTATCTATAGTCCAGTCCCCTAGATTTGCAGCTATGGCCATTGTAAACCATGGAAGCACACTAAGTTATGACAAAAATGGCACACAATCAGAACCCATACTGTAACCTTTGACAACAACAACATCCAAGGAATCATTTAGCAAATACCTTTGGATCTTCTAGAGGAGAACTTGAGGCCAGATGTTGCCAAGCAAGGTATCAGTGAGCCCTGTTTTCCCCTAATTTGAACTGCTCAAATTCCTCCAATCTGAGTAAGAGGAAATCTCCAGAAAAAAGAAAATTATCCTAATTTCAACAGTTGTATGGTTCCAGCAGATATGGGGAGAATCAACATGCTCATGTTTATATGATCCAGAAATTGGGTCCTGCTTAGGCATTGGGTTATCATGAGACACCCCAACTGTCCTTCTCCTGAGAGGTCCTATCAAGTGCTGCCGTAAAAGATAGTGAGTTTATCATGTCCCATTATCCTAATAGTAGCACTGCTCTCAGGCTCACATTTGAGAAAGCGTTTTATCTCAACTTTGAAATACTTTGGAAGAGTCTATGCTTGAGCCTTGGAGATATCGCAGTAGATATGGGCTCCTCCTAGCAGAGTGGTTTACCTAACCAGATCATGGCCAAGCATGACAATAGCTGTGGGTGACATGTTAAAATTCATTGGCCAAGTGGTGCCCATCATCTTGAATGATGACCATACAACAAACTTCTCGACTTCCATTTTATTAAAAATGCAGCCTTGCCTGGGATCCAGCTATTGCAGCATTCATAATCATTGTCTTCTATTGAGTACCCCTAATCATTAAAAAAAATGTCCTCAAAGGAGATGCATTGTTGGCCAGATTCAAATGGCCAATCGATCTGATCTTTGTCCCAATAGCAAGGAGTTTCTTTCGTTAGCAAGGGATATCAAAATTGCATCTATGACCTCCATCCATCCTGTGCTTGTTGGTGAAGCTAAATTTGTGGTACAGTAACATTTTGCTTCTTGCTTATTAGTCCAGCAGGTGATAGCACCATTGATCACAGCAAATAGGTCTGAGAGTTAGGTCCTGATAAACTGCACTTTTGACTCTCAAATCTGACCATATGAGCAGATGCAATTGCATGAGAGTGGAGGGCTCAATCTGAGAATCAGCTGTCTGTGGATCATTACACTCATCATATCAAGGAAGACATGTAATCATATCAATAGTGATTAGTAGAACCCTTCAATCATGTAAGTTTCATTCATCTTGATTGCAATACAAACTTTATGACCGTCATTGTTGAATTGTCTCCTTCAAAAAGGTGCTCCCCTTTTGATTTGCAAAAGCTTTAATAAAGTATGGATGAGAAATGGTGGACCAAGCTTCAAACCTCGTGTAGGACATGCATGGATAAAGCATTGATTCCCACGTTGATGCATTCAGAGCTCTTGAAGGAGCAAGTTGGCTATATAGTGCCATGGAAGCTTATGATGAGTCATGGGGCCGCTGCCAAAACTAGAGCCTAAAAGCTTGGTAATTGTTGATTGTGACAATGAACAAGCATTGACGATGAGCCAACTTGTTTCTGAATGCTTGGTGGATACAATTTCAGGCCGCAGATACTCTTGAAGAAGATGAGTGAGCCTCGTTCATGTGGACGCATGAGTTTGAATGGATGGGGGTGCGACTGTTTTGATTATGGCACCAAGTTTGTCAGCACTGAGGACTTCAAGAATGTCGAGAGCCTGCTTCAGTGCATCTCCTGTTGTCATGGAGCAGCATGGGGTATTGGCAAATGCCTGAAATGAGCAATTCTTCATGCCAAGTAGTATGGAACCAAGGGGGAGCAAGAGATGGCTTGATCCATTCAACTGAACTTGGAGTACATCTTGACCTTCAACTTTAGTTCAGCAGAAATCCATGCGAACTTCTTTCAACACAACAAGTGCATCTGGTATCTATCACTCCCAAGTTTACACCAAAAATACAGCTCGTTTGGTTGCCTAAGTAGGTCTTCTCAAAATTGTTGTTTTTTCTTCATAAGCAAGCTTGCATCCATTAGAGTAGCACTCTGATGGATGGATGATGATAGAGCAACCGAAAAAATCTGAGATCTTCAACTGCAGTGACAAATGTGGTGGCTTCTCATTGTTGCCTATCATTGTTCATGGAATCCTTTTTTCAAGACTCCCACACAGACCACCCCTTTCTCTAGCTTCCCTTCATCGATTGATTGTGAGATTGACACAGCTTTCGCTAGAAGGTAGTACCTGTCTACTTTCACCACATCCACGCTTCAACTTGATGCAACAGTGAGTCGAAGAGAGATGGGCAGGGAAATAGACACCCATCTCAGAATGGTTGCTGAGTATGTCATGAACTCCAAGAAGATAGTGGGAGCACTGAGGCCATTTTGCAATAGAGAGGAGCTGGGAGCATAGCTTGACCTGCAAGTAAAATGAGAAGGAGGGAAACCATGGCGTGAGAGAAGAGTAGTACACCCCTCCCTCCCAAGCATGAATCCTTCTGCCCCAAGCACCCATTCATGACAGGTCGAAGAACATCTAAAAAGCAGGAGTTTTGACTCAATCGCAAGCATAGGTGACTGAGAGCATATTCTTAGCAAAAGGGCTTGAATACGGCAGCTCCCATGATCGGACAAACATCATCTATCACTGCAAAGTATTCTGGAATCCATAAATTGATCTTGCATAGTTCAACTTCAGAGGTTCATGAGCATGAAATCAAGAGACACATTAGACGAGATCGATGGAAGCCCTAGGCTGAGCCCATAAGTCATGGCTAAATGTCTGTAGAGGTGCACCTAGTCGGCCATCCACCCAACAGTATAGTCATCAACAGGAGAATTTTATTGGTGCATCCAAAAAGAGGTGCATAGACATGCTCTGAGCCAAGCATCTCCAAACCCCGAGGGGGGGGGGGCATCACAGGGCTGTTGCTGCTACTGAATCTTCAGTAAATTGATGGTTATGAAGGCACAGTGGAGTAGGAATGAGCCTGCAGAGGGTCGAAATGCCATCCCACTCGCACCTTACGTAAGTAAAATGAGAGCATCAGATACGCTCGACCACAGTAACGTAAGGAGCAGAGAATGGAAAAAGCCACATTGATCGTCTTTAATCTTTGTGCTCAAAGAGAACACCACCATAGCCCATCCATTGAGAGAATCACAATCTCTTCCTTTCAGCCAAAATTAGCATCAAACATTGCTTCATCTGCCACATAAAAGATCAAAAGGCAACCTCGCATAGAGAGAAGTTGGGGAGTGAGCCCAATGCTTGTGAGGATAATCTTCAATATCTCCTCATGGTCAGGTGGCATTCAGGATGAACTTCCTCGCATGAGAAGCGGTCTTCAGAAGAAAAAGCCACCGAATGGATTGACTCCATAGCCACGTCCAAGAAGGGAAAGCTTTGCACAAGCTCATCCACCCCGCAGGAACGAATTGTCCACGAAGTTTCACAGATCTCCATTTTGACGAGAAGAGAACTAGCCAAGGGAGCATAATTCCCCCATGGCTGCAGGAGATGCCCCACGGATGAAGAACATATGTCATGCCTTGCGACTGAAGAACACTTGCCTAGAATACATGCCGCAACCTTGTGTTACAGATTGAAGGGGGAGCACAGTCGTTTTCAACCCCAAAAGGGGCTAGAGAGAGAAAGGGAGGTAGAGGATAACTCCCCCTCCCCCCAAAGATTCATGCTACCAGATAGGGAGGGCACATGCAAGTTTTCTAGGGTGACCGGATTACACTTTTTGGGTCACCCAACGGAACATTAAGGGCACATGTAAATTAGATCCAGTGAACTCCGGTCACCCGAATTATGGGCACATGCATGGCAATAATCTAACTTCCGATGACCAGGATTAAAAAACACAAATTATTTCAGTTTGAAATGCTTAGTTCGAGTCAATGTTTAAACCCTCCAAATAAGTTCGAGTCAGTGTTTAATCTACTATTTGAAAATGAGGACAACGTTTTTTTAAGCAAGCTATCTATAAACATTGAATATATATCATTTATGATGACATCATCATAATTGAGCATAACTGGGCAATCATGTATGTATGCAAAACAAGGAAACATTTTCAGATGCCATTACTTTCAATCGAACCATTACTTTCAATCGAACGGCAACAAAAACTTCGTCATAAGTTGCCTAAATCCATTATTACTTCATATTATTTGATATTACTATAGATGATCGTAGGCATACAAATCAATAGTTCTTCAACGTTATCTTATTCTCATAATGCTCATTTGAGCACATTCATTTATGAACTGCCATACATATGAAATATTGATGTTAAGTGTGAAATAATCAAACATCAGCTCAGTGCATATGTCTCTCAAACAATCAAACATCAGCTCAGTGCATACATATGAATTAGCTCGTGCAATAGTTAACACATCATGACAAGTCAATACGAGCGCAGCTAACACATCGTGAGAACTAAGTCAATACAAGTGCAGTTGTACTGTCATGTAGCGCAGCTGTATTGTCGTGTATGTAAACAATGTTTTTAATCCATTGGGTGACCCGAACGGACTGGCGCCAGTCCGTTCGGGTGACCCGATGATTTACCTTACAAGTAGGATTGAAGCTTTACACGTCTGATGAAACTATGGCAAAAAGTACATACTTCACCGTACTTCAGGTGGCCGCACTATGCATGTGCCCCCCGTAAGAGTTGTGGTAGAGGGTATTAACTCCTCACATGCATGACGCGAGTAATGAACGGCCGAGTAAAAAAGTGATTTGAGAATTACCATCAACTATGATTTTCGTGTGATTTTTAACTAAGAATTGAACAGAAGGAGGGGACCAGAAAGAAAATACCCCCTCCCCTCTACCCAAGGCAATCAGAGGTGACAGAGATGGTGAGTGATGTCCAATTTGAGTGTGAGAGTGTGTATGTGTGAAGAAGTGAGAGAGAGAAGGGGGTTAGGGGATGTTTTTGTGCAACAACTGAAATGAACTAAAACTACACTACTAAAAACAAGAAAATGGGGAGCAATTGGCCCAAAGGAAGGGTGAAAGCTCCATGCAAAAATTCAAATCCTATGCAATTGAGTAAAAAAAATTGTAACACAATACTTTACCACATGTTCTTGAGCTCTCCAAGTGATGAAAGGCCGACCATCGCTGGCAACGGCGCCAAAGAGTGTTGAGGTTGTAGCAAGGAATGCCCAAAACCCACACCACCTTGCATGGAAGCAAGTAGGAAAGCTCAAGAGAGACTCTCCTCTCATCCACCCCTATCTCCCACATGTTCAAGCCATTGGCAATAGCCCCATGCTTTGCCACATGCTTGAAAACAAGGAGAATAGGGGGTCAAGGATCCTTGTCCATGAGGAAAATACAAGCAAATACAACTACTCTACTCATGCAAAGGAGAGACATGCATAGACACACACACACCACTCTCACACACTCACAGGACACAATACATGTAAATGTAAATAGTCTTCTTGGAGTAAATGAGAGCATCTTCCATTGATAAAGGATTTTACATGAGAGCACGTCGACCAAAAGCCCCCCTCTTTTACAAAAATGAGCTTCTATTTATAAGCTAAGCTCTATTCCCCATGTGCTTCTTTGAAATGTCAAAAAGTGGATCTCTCTCTAACTAACATATCTTCTAGGATATTCTAAAATCAAGTCTTGTAACAACCAAATCCCAAGAAACTCATGCGTGGGATTTTTACGTAGGAATGTCCTACAAGAGCCAAAAAGGAGAGAGATTCTCAAGTCTTCTATACTATGGTATGAGGAAATATTAAAAAGTGCTCTAGGAGAGTGTTCACATGTGACACTCTGTCATGTGAGTGGGTTGTAACATTTATCTTTCGCTCAAGGGAATACCCAATGAAGATATATTTTTCTACTTTTGGATCAAGATACCCAATAACAATGAGCCATATTTTTCTCATCCATCAAGGATCTTGCTATTTCTGTAATATTTTTATTTTTGCATTCACCAACATCATCTATTATGCTGCAATAAGACCTGCACCTTTTGCAAACATCGTTGCACTCATTTCATGATTTGCAATCATTTTTCCATTACGTTTGTACTCTTTCACATATAAATTATCATAGTTGATCTTGACTTGTAATCCGCTGTCAAAAAGATTTTCATCTTCCAGTTGACGACCAGAAAAATTAAAACAATTTTATTGGTGATCTCTAACCTTTTATATCACTGTTGATCAGTTGTTTTGGTTTAATCAACTACTTTGAAAGTGTTTGCAGGTACAATTAATGAAGAAGAAAATGTGTCCATATTTGTGTTTACATAAATTGCTCATTTAATGTGTGTTTGAGCCATTTCAATATTAGAACATGGGAATTAAACCCTAGGTTTACATTAATTTATGTGTATTTAAGTTAGAACATTAATTCTTGGGTTAATGCTACGGTTAACGCTAGGTTTCCAAAGGGTTTCAATGGGTTAATGATATGGTTCAATAGGATTTTAATGGGTTTCAAAAGGATTTTAGGGGTTTTAGTGTGTTTTAAGGGTTAAAACAACTGACATTTAATTAAATTAATCTATAAAAAAGGAAAAAAATATGTTTTCCTGCTCTCGCTCCATGGCGCTGCACGCGACAGGGGCGCAAAGAGAGAGAGAGAGAGAGAGAGAGAGAGAGAGAGTACAGAGCAGAGAGAGAGAGGTTCTCACTGAGGTTATATATATATATATATATATATATATATAACTTATTGTTTTTCTCTCTGTCTGTCAGACATTGGTCTACAGAGACCATTCCATGTGTGTGTGGGACAAGGGCTAGTTAGCCAAGGTCCTAAGCTCGAGGGTATATCCTAAGGTATTTGATGGTTAGTGGGGATGAGTGTTGCATGCTGGCCACATGGCGACGCTAGATCATTCCAGATCACTGCTATTTTAGATACAAGAGGATATAAATGGATGGCAGGAGATGGTTGAACCACACCCTAAGAGGGAGGATTAGGAAGTAATCCTCAACCATGGCTTTTGGGGCAAGTGGTTAGCCCATCATACTCCTAGCTGGTAGGTCTTGAGTTCAAATCCCACAATTGGAATCAGAGCATGGTTTGGATTTTGAGAGCGTGAGTATTTGTTTTTCTCGAAAGTTGTCTGTATTGTTTTCTTCATCGTGCATCGTCGGCGCATCCGCGTTCTGTAGCCCATCGACGGACATGGAAGACCATAGGACCCCGGCCTTGGACTCAGCGCGCCATACGACCACCCGTCAGAGGTAGCTATTCCCAGGGTTAGGCGTTGTCCTCTCCTCTCCTCTGCCCACGACTCTAAAGAGTGCTGCTCACGCATAAAATATCTGCCCGAAGGCAGATATTCTACCCTCCAGTGGTGCCAGCTGAGAGAGATTCAAGGTGTTTTTATTTCATAGTATGGAGTGTTGCGATAAGGACGCCAAATCACGTGATCTAGTCGAATTCTCAGGCGCATGCTCCTACTTAATGATTTCTTCGCTGATAGAACACGGGGGGCCACCCTTATGGGTTACCATCTCCGATATGACAGTCTTTCGAACACTGCGTCCAGGAGTTTATCGCCTCTATATATAGGATTTCACTGTGTAACAGGATATGTGGGATAATCTGCACCCTCCTGCACACTACTGTGATCCGTGAGAGGAGAGAATCAACTCAGAGGGTGCCGATTTTTGTGGATTTACTATAACTTGGTTTCTGCTCCTCTTATGGGATATATGACCTGTTATGCGTGCCTTTGAGGCTGACAGAGGAGAGTTCTCGTGCGAAAAATTTCGAGTTTTGTTTTGATGCTATCACTCGAAGTTTGGCCATAACTTTGGCATCCAACCTCAAATTTTAGAGTTTTTTGTCGTTTTGGAAAGTTCTCTCAGAGCTCTTTCCAGAGAGTGGCTACAAGCCATACTTTGGGATTATTTCTTTCCTGCAACAGAGGTTGGAATTGGATTGTTCTTCATCGAGCACCTTCAACGAAACACTTTTTGAAGACTTATGCGATCCACGAACCAAAGGGAGTGAATGGTCTACCGTAGCTCTTCAATTGGATGCTTCAAGAATATCACAGGAAATTTGAGATAAGTATTTAGTCAATATTTGGTTGTCTATTCTGTTAATTGGGCATGTTAGAAATATTCTTGCATACGTGTAGAATGACGTAAGTAGAGATGTATTTTCGGTGCTTGAGCTTTTCTTACAGGTGGTAAGTATCGGCAGGTATCGACAAGAGAAACATTTTGATTGAGGCCCTGTAGAGCCCAACAGCATATTTTGGAAAAGTTTTCAATTGCAGGTGTTCGTTGAGAAGATAAAAAGAATAGATTGTGCCTGCCGGCACATGATTTGATTTTGTTGAATGCTTGACGTTTTTTTTATTTTCTTCGAAATTATTTCGGATTTCAAAGTGACACCGTTAGGCTGCCGAAATTTCTAAAATATTAGCATGCATGTGCATCAAAATTTAGAAAGCATATTAAATTTTCTTTCTATTGTCTTTTCCTATTTAGCAAAGGCTTTGATTGGTTCTTTTTCCGCTTGCCACTAGTATTTATGATTGTTTAGTCTTTTAAAAAAAAAAAAAAAATTCTTGCCTAGCATGGAACCCGAACCTTCATCACCTGTTAGGACAGAATCCTTTATGCCTGAACCTCCAGTTGATCCCATTCAAGCTATGAACAATAGAATTTTATCCTTAGAAAGTTCTCTTCATGATATCTTGGAACACGTGCGTGGTTCTAAGAAAGAAGAAGAGCCGCTTGATTTTGATTTTCTAGAGATGGAGGTAGATGCTCCAGATGAGCATCAAACTTCAAAAGTCCTTAAAGATAAGATAGTGTCTTAGTTAGAGAAGCCAGATGGCAACTTAAGGATCTTAAGCCGCCAAGATAACATGGTTCAGCTAGTGCTAGGACTGTTGACGTGGTTGAGCAGTGGCTCAGCAAGTGGAAACAGTATTTCCGCCTGTGTCATATCACTGATGATAGGCACAAGATTCAGCAGGCCATAGAGACGGCCTTGGTTTATGAGGATGGCCATAGGAGCATAGGTTCCCAGGGCCAGAGATCCCCATGGAAAGAGAAGGCAATGAAAGAGGGTTTATGCTATGGTTGCTTAGGGCAGCACTTGTATAAGGATTGTCTTAAAAAGAAAAGGTAGCAGCCACCATAGTCATAAATCCGAATCAGGCAGGGGATGGGAGTGAGGATGAGTTTGGGATTCCCCATCTCCATTATCATCTCCCATAGTGGCCATGACGGTCACTAAAAAGGTTCCGACTGTGCCAGATGCTGTGCTTTCGCCAGTGGCACAGAAAGGATACCGGTTCCCAGATACTGCCAGCTTATTGTTATGAGAGGAGTCGTGGCAGGACAGCCTATCAAGGTACTCTTTGACACAGGTTCAACTCATAATGTTATTAGTTCCTGATTAGTCAAGAGATTATGCTTAGATACGGTACAGTCAGATTATACTTATACCGTAGAGTTAGCCGATAGAAAGGGAACTGAGACTTGGGATAGACGAGTAGTTGATCTTCCTATTCAAATCGAGTCCTATGAGGACAGATTGGATATTGAGATAGCGAGATTAGCTTGTTTCGACATAGTTCTTAGTAAGAAGTGGCATGCGAGGAAGAAACCAGTCATTGATTCTGCTTCGCATGTGTATCAGTTTGAGCATGAGGGAAGGAGATTATTGATCCGTGGAGAACCAGATCTCCAAGAGACGTGATTGGTGACTACCACCAAGTCGCTCAAAATTGATTGAATATAGAGCATAGAATCGAATTGGTATCAGGAGCGAGTCCGACCACTCGGCCACCATTTCGAATGAGTTTGCAAGAGGAAAATGAAGTCCGCAAGGTTGTGGACGAGTATCTTCAAAAAGGGTTGATTAGACCCAACTATTCACCCTTTGCTGCATCAGTTCTTCTTGTGAAGAAGAAGGATGGATCTTATAGGATGTGTGTTGATTATCGAGCACTCAATAAGATCACTATTAGGCATAGATGTGGTTACAAGTTGATGATGTCATCAATGATATCATCAACTAGAAACAAGACCTCTAGGTGTCACAATTAAACAAATAGAGAGTCGATCCTGGGGTTTTGGAACATTCCGGATGCAATGGTAGCATTAGTTTCTCCAAAATCTTAACCAAACATGAGATATAGGAAATTCACATGGAAACTAAGGTTTAAGATGGTTTTCTTTGTGCCCATGACATCACCTCCCGCTCAAGTGACGAGTTCCACGAGGAGCGTCCATTTTCTCTAGCTTCGGTTTCATTGGATTGATCTTATGCAATTCATGAACCTTGATTTTTGCTCTCTGAATATTTCAGTAAGTTCCCAAGTATGATCACTGATGTCATAAGCTTTCCAATGAATAAGGCATTCCAATCTTCTTTGAGAGATCCTTGAATCTAATACATGCACAACCTCAAATTCTTCATGATCCTCAATCCTGATAGGTGGTGAAGGAATAGATCTCTCTTGAGCTTCCTTGGGTTTTTCATGCGATAGATCCTTTGAGCTTCTAGTGGAATGTTGTGGTGTTTCCAAGATCTTTAATGGAGAACATTGAGTAAGCACACCTCCTTGATTGAACATGAACTCCTCCTTATCCTTTACCTTCAAGATATCTTCATAACATGTATACTCCATATCATATGTAATGACTTTTTGGTCTTCAAAGATTCTTGATTCAGATTCTTGAGGAATAGTGTCTTCATTATTCAAGACTTCTGATTGTTGGACTTGTCTTTCTTTTATCAACTGATTCTCACACTGAATTCCTTGATTGATAGCCTCATCTAAAGTATTTAACTAAGATGTAGAGGATAAGCAACTCTTTATTTAATCTCTAAGACCACTTTGAAACTGATTAACTAGATAGTCTTCTTGATATCTGGATCCTTGAAATAAGTTTTTGAAGTCTGATGCAAATTCTACAACTGAGCGATCACCTTATTGTAGCCTCCTTTCCAAATTCTTGGAGTCTTTGAAATAATCATTCAAAGTAAACTTGATATTTTTGAGTATGGATATGGAGTCCATCATTCTTGACACGGTCTTGATGTCGATAGTCTTGCCAAAATGTTAGGGGAGCACTACATTATGCTCTCTGACTTCACCACACAAGATTTTGGAAATACACTTATGATTACAAGAAGAACCACATAGGGATAATGATACAAGGATACATAACGCATACAAGACATCCCACAACCTGTGACCAATAGGTGTGGAAAACTAAACTAGAGATGATACAAGAGATCCCACAACCGAGGACCATAGATATGGAACAAGATATCTCGATTACAAGAATTCCCTTCAAGGAGATGATCTAGATACAAGAAATAACTCAAAAGGATCTCGTACTACGAGATTACAATGGGACAAGGAAGGATGTCCACGATACAAGACTAGAAAAGAATAGAGCAAGAGAAGACTAGAACTTGAACTCAAACTTGAAAGTACTTACTTGGTGATCATGACCCCTTAAGCTCCCAAGACTGGTATCCATAAGACTGAGAATGAATGTGGCCAACCCCTCCTTATATAGTTTTTCCAAGGGTGGTTCAAGGGTAGTTACGAGTTCATGATGTCATCAATGATGTCGTCAACTAGAAAAAACACCTCTGGGTGTCAGAATTCAAGAAATAGACAGTTGATCTTGGGTTTTGGCACATTCCAGATGCAATGGTAGCATTACTTTCTCCAAAATTTTAACTAAACATGAGATATAGGAAATTCACATGGAAACAAAGGTTTAAGATGGTTTTCTTTGTGCCCATGATAGGTTGTTATAGAGGGATCTACACCTAAAACATAGTCTAATAATCTTGTTCAGACAAAAGAATGGGCATGTTCACTATTTGTAGTTATGGCCAATCTTCTCATGTGTAGTGTATGTCTACAATAGACTCAAATGTTTGGTACTTTGATAGTGCCACAACCAAACATATTACCTACTAGTGATGTTATTATTGCCTCTATCATTTTATATTATGGTTTGTATAAGCTCATAGACTATGTGAAATTTGTGAATGATCCAACTTGTGCAGCTCAAGATTGTCAGGCTATGTCACATGCAAAGCTTTGGCATGCATGCTTTGCTCATCTAAATTTGGCTAGTTTGTTTCACCTTCAAAAATTTGAAATGTTGTCATCTCTACCCAAACTTTAGGCACCTTGTAAAGATGTCTATGAAGGCTATATTTTGGGCAAAATGAACTTTTTCTCCTTCCCAAATGATGGTTCAATTTGAGTTTTTCATAAATTGTAGCTTGTTCATAACGATGTTCGTGGTCCTATGCATTTGGGAACTACACGTACTTCATGAATTTTATTGATGAATTATCTAGGCATGCATGGGTGTATCCATTGAAAGCAAAGTTCAAAGTGTTTATGTGCTTTAAACAATTCCTAGTTATGGCTGAAAATGTGTCAGCATGTAAATTTAACACCCTTTGTTTTGATTGGGGTTTACATGTCTTCTAATTTTAATGCATTTCTGGTTGAACATGGGATAAAACATTAGTGTACAATGTTGTATAAACCTCAACAAAATGGATTTCTTGAAAGAAACAACATGTCCCTCATGGAAACAATAAGGTGTATGGCATCAAAAGTCAGCCTTTACCACATAGCTTCTAGCTCAAGGCTATTATGTGTGTAGCATATGTACTAAACAGGTGTCCCACAAAAGCACTACAATCGGTCACTCCATATGAGGCTTGGCACAGTCGCAAACCATATGTTGCTCATCTACGTGTCTTTGGTTGTCTAGCATATCCATTAGTGCCTAAACAACAACAGAGGAAATTGGATGATAAAACAATTAAATGTATTTTTGTTGGGTATAGTTCACAAAGAAATGGATATCATCTATTCATCCACACACTAATTGTGTTTTGTTTAACCATGATGTTGTTTTTGTGCAAGATGCAATTCAACCATTACTTTCATGTACAAAGAGACATTAATTATCTCGACAAATGTGTATGACACTTTGATGCCTTTTTTTACAGGTGGATAGTTGAGTGTTTGTCCAAATGAGGCAATTTCTCAGTCTTTACAGTTTCCAAATGATGAAGTAGATCATTTCATTTCTGATGTAGATTTACATGATGCACTTTTTTATGAGAGGGCTGGCATAGAAGAGGCTAAAACTATGCCTAAATGGTTGGTGTAGACTTTGAGAGATAGAAAATTAGATGCACCTCTATCACATCCTACTCCTTCAGGCTCTCATAGTGCTTCGTTTGCATCAAATTGCTATGCAATGGCTGCCTCTAGTATTCGTGATGAGAATGAGCTTGTTTCTTTTGATGAAGAAAAAGATTCAAAAAATTTGATGGACATTATGCAATCAAAATATGATGCTATTTTGAAGAATGGTACTTGGTCTTTATGTGATTTGCATCTAGGCAGAAAGTCCATTGGAACTAAATGGGTATACAAGCTAAAACATAAGCCTAACGGAACAATTGACATGTATAAGGTGACGCTTGTTTCCAAAAGTTATGCTCAAGATAGAGGCATTGATTTTGATGAGACCATTGCTCCCACATGCCAAATGACCATTGTTCCTAGTATTTCTACGCTTAACAACTCATCATGGTTGGAATGTGCATCACTTGTATATTAAAAATGCATTTCTAAATGGTCACTTACATGAAGAAGTGTATGTATTTCAAAGCCATGGCTTTGTGCAGAAAGGGCATGAAAACAAAGTGGTTTTTGCTTCATTCTTGGTAGCTCGTGAATTCTTGGTTGATTAAGAAGAAACCTATTATGGCCACGTCTAGTTGTGAGGCTAAGTATAGGGCAGTTTTCATAGCAATTATCAAGTGTGTGTGGCTCAGATGCCTTTTGGCTTATTTTAGTGTTGTTCAATCTTTTGCCACCACCATTTTCATTGCCAGTTAGAGTGCATTGGCAATTGCGAGGAACCCTATGTTCCATGCTTACACAAAACACATTGATGTGCACTGTTATTATGCCAGGGAGAGGTTCCCTACTAGAGAGCTGATTTTGGATTATGTGCCTACATACGATGATTTTGCATACTTTCTTACAAGACTTTGCCTAGGGAGAAGTCTAAAGCTTTTCACAAAGCTTTGGGCTTACTTCTTTTTGTGGATTGATCTCTTTCCACATAGCTTGACACTTCCTTATACATGACTGCCAACTCCTTGTTCACTGCATCACTCACAGGGGGGATTTTTTGATATTTTTTAGTAGCAATCTATGTGATCACACTTAGGACTACCAGGAAATTTTTTTTTCCTCTTTACGAGGTTTTCTTCCCTAACTTGTATTTATGCCTATAACCCTGATGGGTCACTTATCTTTGTACATTCATTCGGTAATACAATCTATCTTGTGTTGTGCCTCAAGCTTCTTCTTCTTCTTCTTCCTTGCATTGTTCGTGTGCTTCTAGAAACCTCAAACTTCAATGTAACTTGCATCTATTGGTATCAATGCTAGGAATAAGAAGATCTAGGAGAATGTGAAACCTAGTGCAACAATTAACATATGATAGTTACATGGCACACCATTGTGCTTATATGACTAAGATAATCCAAGTTGTTGACCCATCTTTTTTTGAAGCCAATTGGAGATGCAAATTGAGAGAAAGCTACGGATGAAAGAAGTCTTTGTATGGGGTTAAACAAGCCCCTCCTACTTGACATGTAATGATTATTGATTACTTAACTTCGACTGGATTTTCTCTATGTGATCATTGTCTATAAGAGTATTTATATGCCATTGGATTAGAATTTGAAGTTGAATGTTGGCTCAAGTGAAGCATTGGAAAATGCTATTATGTATATGCTAGTATATTTTGGGAGTGATGTATTCGAACACACCTAGGAATGTCGCGACACTTTTTTCCCTCTTTACAAGGTTTTCTTCCCCCAGCTTGTACATACACCTATAACCATAATGGGTCACTTATCTTTGTACATTCACTTGGTAATATGTTTAGTATTGTATTGTGCTCCAAGATTTTTTTGTAGAGTAGGTTGTCGCTTCATCTAGGGCACCATCAAAACACATTCAATCATAGTCTCATACTCGCATGAAAATAGGTGAGTATACCCAAGGCAATTAGGAGTTCAAAACATATTCGCTATGTGGCATTAAAATTTTGATCTGAGCTTATTTCCACCTTCAAACATACTATTGTCACGATTGTGCGGGGAATTTCATCCTTTTGTGCCAAACATATATATATGTTTTGGTTTGCCAATACAAGTATCTCAAAGTCTACTATAGGTTTAGTAGAGCTCAACGAGGTGTTTCTATTCAACTTTTTAAGATATAGTCAATTTCTTGCATAAGGCTATTTAGTCAATAACCATGGCTGAAAGCAATGATGTATTTTGTATGTTGGTTGTTGAGGATGAACTAGATGGTACTAATTTTTCCATTGTAGGCATATATGATGTGTCATATATTGCTAGCAAAAGGCTTGTGGAATATTATGTAGGGTGTTGACAAACTTCTTATTACATCTACAAATACAATGCTTGAAGGTGATGCAAATGTTTTTGAAGATGATGATCTTAATTTCCTCA
Organism: Ceratopteris richardii; assembly: GCA_020310875.1. Lineage (NCBI taxonomy): Eukaryota > Viridiplantae > Streptophyta > Polypodiopsida > Polypodiales > Pteridaceae > Ceratopteris > Ceratopteris richardii. The sequence goes on from CM035439.1 coordinate 75,419,998, forward strand.
TGGTGTTGCAGTTCTTGTTGCACCTACTATAGAACAAGTTTGTTGTGATGGTAGAGGTGCACACACACACATGCATTGTTAGCTTTGTCTATCAAGTGTGTCATTATCCCTCATGTTCGCTCTTGCAAGATAGCAAAAGATGCTTGTGATACTCTTATAACATTATATCATGCAAGAGATGAGGCTTGTGTTGCTTACCTTTGACAAAAATTGGAGAGTGAGCATATGAATGAGGAGATTGAATGGGCAGTTTTTTGACAAAGATAAAAAATTTGGAGTAGTTGATTTTTTATAATAAACTTTTCTAGATTGTTCACTTGTGAAAACTGTTCTTAACACTCTTTCAAATTCATATTAGAGTTTTGCTTTCACTTTTTGGTTGACGATGAAATCAGAATCCAAATGAATTAACATTTGAGGAGTTAGTATGTTTTGTTGCATGAAGATCATTCCAAACAAAATAGGTCAACTATGCATGTTGCAAATCAAGCTTTCTTAGCTATTTAGAAGGGAAAATGTAAATGGATCTCATCTATTAATAAAAATAAATTTGCTAATGCTACGCAATCAAAGAAGGACGACAAAGATGATAAGAAAATAGAAAAGAAAAAATAGTTTTGCAAGTACTATATGGCAAATGATCACGTCATAAAGAGTTTTCCAAACTAGCTACAAATGAGGTAAAGAAGAAAAAGACTAGAATGGTTGTGGTAAAGGCCTCTACACCTAAAATAGAGTTTGCTAATATTCTTTCAATCAAAGCTTAATCTCCCTTGCTAGTTGCAAAGGAGGCAAAGAAGAAAGAGGTTGGGATGGCTGTGGCAGAAAACTCTACACAAAAATAGAGTGTGCTAATCTTGTTCGTAATGAAGATGGGTATTCCCTACCACTTGCAGCCATGGATCATCTTCTCATGATGATTGTATGCCTGCACGAAACTCAATGTTTGATAATTTGATAGTGGTGCAACCAAACATTATACATCATATTGCAATTTCTTCAATTCACTTGAGCCTACTCCTATAGGGAATAATATCACATGTAATATCAACTCCTCTTATCATGTAATGGGAGTTGGAAAGATAATTTCAACTACTTTTAATGGCAGTTCTTGGACATTTTCAGATGCCTTATATGTGCTAGGGATGAAGAAAAATCTATTATCAATTTCAATATTAGCTAAGATTGGCTTGGTTGTCAAATTTGCTGATGACAAATCTGAAATTCATGCTCTCAAATGGTGACATTATTATTCGTTCTCATATTTTATGTTGTAGGTTGTATAAAATCATAGATTATGCAAAATCTGTGAATCATTTAGCATGTGCAGTTCATGATTCTCAAGTGATCTCATATGCAAAGCTTTGGCATGCATGCTTTGTTCATCTAAGTTTTGCTAATTTGCTTTGCTTGTAGAAAACTGAAATGGTGTCCTCTTTTCCCAAAATATAGAAATCTGAAATGGCACCTTGTAAGCATGTCTATGAAGGTTATATTTTGTTCAAATGTAGTGTTCTTCCTTGCCAAAAGATGGTTCAATTAGAGCTACTCATAAGTTATAGTTTCTTCATAGTGATATTTGTGGTCCTATGCAAACACCTTCATTTGTGAACTACCTATAGATTGTGACTTTCATTGGTGAATTTTCTAGGCATGCATGGTTTTATGCATTGAAAGAAAATCTTGAATTGTTTATATGCTTTAAACAATCCCTGGGTATGGCAAAAAATCTGTCAGCATGCAACATGGGCACCCACCATTCTAATCGAGGGGAGAGCATGTCTTCTAAGTTTAATGCATTTTCATTAAGTGTGGCCTAAATCATCAGTGTATATGTCATATACACCTCAACAAAATGGAAATGTTGAAAGAAAGAACAAATATCTCATGGAAATGGCAAGCTGTATGGTCAAAAGTCATGCTTTACCACATAACTTCTGCCTTGAACCTATTATGTGTGCAACATATATACTTCACAAGTGTCCCACCAAAGCATTACATTCTATCACTACATATGAGGCTTGGCATGGTCATAAACCATATGTTTCTCATGTGTGTTTCTTTGGTTGTCTGGCATATGCATTAGTGCTAGAAAACAATGCAAAAGACTAGATGATAAAGTAGTGAAACATATTTTTGTTGGGTATAGTTTTGAGAGCAAAGATTTTTTCCCATATCATCCACATAATAAACTAATTCTCATTAGCTATGATGTGTTTTTTGTGCAAGACACAATTCACTCCTTACTTTCATGCACCAAGGAGACATGAGTTAGCTCAAAGGATGTGTATGAAACTCTGCTGCCTCTTTTTATAGGTGGAAAGTCAACTATTGGTCCAAATGAGGCGATTTCTTAGCCTTTAAGAGTTCCAAATAATGATGCAAATTTACTCGTTTAGGCCCTCATAGTGCTTCCTTTACATCAGATTGTTATGCAATGGTTGTCTCTAGTCTTTGTGATGAGCATGAGCTTGTTTCTTTTGATGAAGAATAAAATTCAAATATGAAAATAGAATATGATTCTATTATGAAGAACATACTTGGTCTTTATGTGACTTGCATCCAAGCAAAAAGGCCATTGGCACTAAATGGGTATACAAGCTAAAATATAAGCTTGATGGAATAGTTGATAAGTATAGGTCTAGGCTTGTTTCCAAGGGTTATGCGCAAGATAGAGGCATTGTTTTTTATGAGATATTTGCTCCCACATGTTGAATGACCATTTTTTTTAGGATTTGCGCACTTGCCATGGTTGGAATGTGCATCAATTGTACATTCAAATTGCATTTCTGAATGGTGATTTACATGAAGAAGTGTACGGAATTCAGCCCCGTGGTTTTGTATAGAAAGGGCATGAAAAAAAGTGTTCAAGTTGAAAAAGGCATTATATGGTTTGTAGCAAGCACCACGTGCTTTGTATGAGAAGATACTTGCCTACTTGCTATTGCACGATTTTGAGAACAATCCAACTGAGAGCATCTTATACGTTCAGCATGCGGATGATGTACTTCTTATCATTCTTGTATATGTTGATGATATGTTGCTCATTGGTCCTAATGAGAAGCATGTTGCTGAATTTAAGGTTCATTTGCATGTCTCTTTTGAGATGTCAAATTTGGGGTAGTTGCATCATTATTTGGGCATTCAATTTATGCAAGTTGATGGGGGAATATCATTGTGCCAAAAAAATAAATTGAGACATCATTGTGGAGTTTTGGCCTTGAAGATTGCAAATCTATTGCCACTCCCATGGAAACAATCTTATGCTTGAGTCATCATGATGTTGGAGATACAACAGATGTTGTCTTCATATTTAATTTGCTATCACTTAGATGATCAGGTTAATGCATTACTAGGTGCCAAGCATTGGCAGGCAGTTAAGTGCATCTTTCACTATTTGAGTGGTACCCAACTACTTTGATTGTTTTATCGCAAGGGGGTAGCATTACCACTAGATTTACATCCTTTTTCTGACTCAAATTGGGTTGTTTTTTATGAAATTTCATGTGTCCACCAGTGGTTTTTTGCATCATGCTTGGTAGCTCATGCATATCATGGTTGAGCAAGAAGTAGCCTATTGTGGCCACCTCTAGTTGTGAGGCTGAGTATAGAGCAACTTTCACAATGAATGTTGAGTCTATGTGGCTTAGATGCTTTTTGGCTTATTTGGGTATTGCTCAATGTTCTACTACCACAATCTTCACTGACAATTAGAGCCCATTGGTATATGTGAGCAACCCTATGTACCATGCTTAGACAAAGAGCATTGAGGTTCACTATCATTATATCAGTAAGATGTTCACTAATAAAGAGATCGGTTTGGCTTATGTGCCCACATAGGGTACTGTTGTAAACCTTTTCACAAAGGCTCTACCTCAGGAGAAGTTTGAAGCTTTTTGCAGAGCTTTGGACTTACTTCCTTTTGTGGGTTCATTTCTTTCCATATAGCTTGGCACTTCATTATACACAAGTGCCAACTCCTTGTTCACTTCATCACTTCCAGGGGGGAATTTGTTGATATATTTTGGTAGCGATGTGTGTGAACATATTAAAGACCATCGGTGCACTTTTTTCTCTCTTTAGGAGGTTTTTTTACCCCCAACTTGTATATATGCCTCTAACCCTAATGGGTCACTTATCTTTGAACATCCACTTGGTAATACATTTAGTATTATGTTGTGCTTCAAGATTCTTCTTCTTCCTCCTTGTGTTGTTTGTGTACTTTTGTAGACTTCAATCTCCATAAATTAGGAGAATTGCAGGAAGTTTTACTATTTCACAATTAGATTGTGGGACTTCAAGGTTAGTCTATGCAAGTTCATGGGAAAATACATTTAAATGACTTTATGCAAGTTCATAGGAAACCACATTTAGATTCTTTGAGCATGCACGCTACATTATGTGAGTTCCAATTTGGATTATGCATTGTCTTATGGAGTAGATAAAGAATTATAGGCTCATGGATACACTCATGTAGATTGGGGTAACAATGTTTGAGATAGAAGATCTACTAGTGGTTTTCTGTTTTCACTTGGGAATGTACTACTACATGGAGTAGTAAGAAGCAACCCACTGTCATTTATCCAAGTAAAGAGGTTTATTATAGAGATGCTACAATGGCAACACATGAGGCATCATGACTAGAGATGCTACTTGCAAATTTAGGTGTAGAAGTGCAAAATCCTAGTGCCACTTACAGTGATAATCTCAGCATCATACAGTTAGCATGAAACCCTATTTTCCATGCTGGAGAATGTTGGGAGAAATGGTTGGATGCACTCAAGAGATTGAGTTGGTGCTGCTATACCTGCTTCACACCAGCCCTCCTTTGATTCCAGATATGCTTAGTACACACCTTGAGCTTCCAAATGATACCAAGAAACCATATATGTACTTTGCAAATGATTTGTGAAGTGATCAAACCAAAACAGATAACTTGGTTTCTTCACAAATCCAAAAACTAGCTATTTTTGTAATGATACCTGCTAAATGTTAAGCTCAGTGTGACCAGCACACTTGCAATTGAAGCAATTCCTTTTGGGGAAATTAAAGTACCTTAATAAGCTACCATTTGCAAGTGGAATGAACAGAAATGATAAACCACATCCAGAGAAATTGATTTAGCAAACTTAGGAGCACTCCTGACTTTTTAGGAGTTGTGCAGAACAATACCCGTGACTACTTCGAGCGCGATTTCTCCCAAATCGCTGAATGAAATCTCCTGAAATTTTGTATGCTTGTAGAAGACCTTGAGCTGGTTCCAACGAGCTCTTAAGCTCTTGATTTGGTTCAGTGAACACTGAGAAATGCTCCTTGGAAGTTGACAGACTTGAAGTAGAAAACACAGAGAACCAGATATGATGAATGTGTAAATATCTATTGATTGATATGATTTTACAAGCTCATTAGCATGACAAGCATAGCTAATTGAGGTGTGGTGGTGTAGGCTATGATGTAGCACTAACACCTGCTCATTTACAATGGCAATAAGCCTCGGGAGTTGAGCTACAATAACAGGACTCCAGCCGCGACTTTTTCATAGTTTTTATAGAAGTTAACTATGATTTGAATTTGAAATTCAAATGTAGGCTCCCTAGAATATCTCTACTAAAAGTAGGGAGATATTCTCTCCATTAAATCAACTTAGAATCCACGACTAATCAAGTTGGTGAGTGGTTACATAAAACTCCAAGTCATTCTTGACTTTTACAAGAAGTAAATAGTAATAGCCATAGATATGTGTTCCTATGCTTTTTCCCTTAAGTGAAACCTTCATGAATATAATCAGATCAAGCTTCCAAGCTCCATGCCAAGTGTGAAGGCTTGAAATGCACCAACGGCTCCCCCTCAAGCCAAACACTTTGGCTCAAGTCTTCTTCTTTAGTCTTCAATCACATCCTGTAATCCAATCATGGATTTAAATCTGCATAACTTGTTTCCATCCAATGCTTTAGTGAGTCAATCTGCACATTGCATAGTTGTAGACACATATGTCAATTGAATGTCTTTACTAAGCAACTTCTCTCTCACATAATGGTAGTGAATCTCTATGTGTTTGGTTCTAGCATGATATATTGGATTAGCTGCAAGGTGAAGAGAGCTAGTGTTATCTCCAAATATGATTGGTGGTCTAGTGTATAGACCTAACTCTGTATACAAGAGCTTCAACCAGATAGCCTCTTGAGTGGCATTGGCAAGCCCTCTATATTCTGCTTCAGTGGATGACAATGCCACTGTAGGTTGTTTCTTGGCTGACCAAGAAATAGGCTTATCTCCTGCAAAACAAATGTATCCTGATGTGCTCCTCCTATCATCCTTGCAACCTGCCCAATCTGCATCTGAATAAACTTTAATGTCAATATCTGATGTATAAGGAAAGTATAAACCATGGTTCTGAGTTCCCTTCAAATACTTCAAGATCTTCTTTGCTGCCTCTAGGTGAGGTACCCTTGGTTTGTGCATGAATTGACTAAGCACACTAACTCCATATGCTATGTCAATTCTTGTCAAGGTAGCATAGTTCAAACTGCCTACCATACTTTGATATCCTGTGATGTCTTGAACTTCTTCCCCTTCATGAGCACTTAGCTTTAGGTTGACCTCCATTGGAGTAGTAGATACTTTAGCATCCTGCAAACCAAACTTCTTGACCATATCCTGTACATACTTCTTTTGAGTGATATATATACCTGAGTTGGTGTAAACTAACTCAAGACCTAAGAAGTACTTCAATAATCCAAGATCATTGATCTTGAACTCCTTCATCATTTGTCCTTTGATGTGTCTAATCCCATTGACATCATTGCCTGTAATGATGATGTCATCAACATAAACACACAAGTAGATTACCTCTGTACTACTTCTCTTTATGAATAGAGAAGTGTCTGCTTTACTCATCACAAATCCTTGATCTAGGAGGTAGGTTGTCAACCTGTAATTCCATGCTCTAGGTGCCTGCTTCAAACCATATAGAGCCTTCTTCAATTTACAAACATAGTTTACCTTCTTGGGATCTTCATAGCCAGGTGGTTGTGACATGTAGACTTCTTCAGATATCCATCCATTCAAGAAAGCATTCTTGACATCTAATTGGTACATGTTCCAATTTTTGGATGCAGCTACACTCACCAATATTTTGATAGTTGGCATCTTAGCCACAGGAGAAAATGTCTCCTCATAATCAATGCCTTGGGTTTGTGCAAAACCCTTGGCTACCAACCTAGCTTTGTACCTGTTGATTGTTCCATCTGAATTCTTCTTTAGCTTGTAGATCCATCTGGATCCTATCACCTTCATAGATTCCTTCTTGGGTACCAAGTCCCAAGTATCACTCTCCTTGAGAGCTTCCATTTCTTCATCCATAGCTTCTTTCCATTCTGGTTTGGTGATTGCTTCTTCATAGGTACCTGGTTCTTCATTCAACAAATCCTTTGCAAGATATACAGAATGTTTAGTTACAAGTGATGTGTCATACCCAAATCTGATTGGTCTTTTGCTTTCTCTCTGAGATCTTCTAATTGCTTGAGTTGAGGATTCTGGTATATCCTCTAGCTTCTTCATCTTCATCTTTCCTTTGGACTTCCATGCCTTGAATTCCTCAAGGTTAATTGTATCATCATCATCTGAGCTTGAATCTTCTTTCTGAATTGATTCCTCCTTGGTGAGCCTTGGAAAATCTTCTTCCATATCATAGGGTAGACTAACTTTCCTGCACTCATTCTCATACCATGAGTCATTCTCATCAAAGATTACATCTCTGCTTACCTTGAAGCCTTTGTTTGTTGGGTTGTAGAATCTGTATCCCTTTTGGTTCAAATCATAACAAATGAAGATACATTTTTCAGCTTTAGGGTCTAGCTTTCCCCTTACCTGTGAGGGAATATGCACATATGCTACACAACCAAAGATTTTGCAATGATCCAGAGAAGGTCTCTTACCATGCCAAGCTTCATATGGTGTCATGCCATCAAGTGATTTGGATGGCAACCTGTTTATGAGATAGGTGGCAGTGGATACACTCTCTGCCCAAAGATAATTTGGCAACTTCTTTTCATTAAGCATAGACCTAGCTGTCTCTACTATGAGTCTATTCCTTCTTTCAGCTACCCCATTTTGTTCAGGTGAGTACCTTGTAGTAATTTCCCTTTTGATGCCTCTTTCCAGCAAGAAATCTTCAAACTCATTGGAGAAGTATTCTCCTCCACCATCTGACCTTAGCCTCTTCAAGCTTCTTCCTGTTTGATTTTCAACAAGTGCAAGATACCTCTTGAAACAATTAAACGCTTCATCTTTATGCTTCATAAAGTATAAAATGGTCCATCTGCTATAATCATCAATGAAGGACACATAATACCTTGAACCTGAAATGGAAGGGTCCTTGCTAGGTCCCCAAACATCTGTGTGTACCAAGTCTAGGTAGTCTTTATGCATGAAACCTATCCTTGAATAGGGCAACCTGTGAGACTTAAAAACTGACATGCTCCACACTTGTAAATCATGTGTTGCTTGGACACATTAGGTATCCCAAGCACACATTGATCCCTGCACATTTGCTTTAGGGTTCTTTCACCTATGTGACCTAACCTCTTGTGCCATATCTCTAACTCTGAAAGTGTTTGATCCTTGTAATTATACAAAGCAATGTTCTTGGTGTCTTCTAGCTCAAAAGTAAACAATCTACCTGATTTCTCCCCTTTGGCTATCCTTCTGAATCCATGTCTTGGGTCCTCCACATATGCTCCATGTTGTGTGAATCTGACCTGCAAACCTTTCTCCACAATTTGGCCAACACTCATTAGATTCTTGGTGATGGTTGGTACATAGAGTACCCTGCTCAATAGGTTCTGGTTACCATCACATGTCTTCACATTTCCAATCTTAACAACAGAATGTTTAGTATCATTACCTGTTTGTACCTGATGTTTGCCCTTGGGTTCTTCCAAATCAGAAAGTAGTGCCACATTGCCAGCTACATGGTTAGAACATCCTGAGGCAATATAAAATAAATGATCATCATTTGTACCTGCCTTGGAGGTCATATTCATGATCAATAGGGAGTCATCTTGCTCCTCTGTATAATTGTTGTAATCCCTTCTATTTCTGAATCCACCTTGGTAGTTACCATTGTGATTGTGGTTGTAATTGTTGTTGTATTGATTGTTGTATCCATTGTAGCTTTGATGTTGGTTGAATCTGCCTCTCCCTTGAGAGTATCCACCTCTTGAGTAGCCTCTTCCTCTCTGATTCTTGTAGTTCTTGTAGCATTCATCTGTGGTATGATTGGACAATCCACAAATGTTGCATGGTGATGAGTTGTAGGGTCTCCCCCTACCTGACTTACCTCCTCTGCCTCTTCCTCTTGAAGATCTACCTCTCCCTGCATAATTAGCTTGGGAGGTAGATCCATCTTCTTCCTGCTTCTTCCCTTTACCTTTATCCTTAACTTTCTTATCAGTATAGAGAGCAGAGGGGTTGTTACCTTTTGATTGATCTCCTGCCTGTGTAAACTTTGCTTCATGTGTGAATAGTTGGCCCATGAGTGTTGTGAGATCTGGGGTATGCATGTCCATATAGAGGTCCATTGCAGTGGTGAAACTTTCCCACTTATCATCTGCCTTGAGTCCATTTGTTACTTGCCTGACTATTTGCTCCTCTTCAATCTTCTCTCCAATGCTTGGTAATTGGTCTGCCACATCTTTAATCTTTGTCACATACTCTGAGACTGATTGCTTGGGCTGCTTCCTGAGGGTTGTGAATTCAATCCACAGTTGATTCTTCCTAGCCCTTGTGTTGGAAGAAAAGTATGTTGACAAGGTTTCCCAAGTCTCTTGGGAAGTCTTACAATTCCTTACATGAGGTAAAAGAAAGTCAGATATAGAGTTTAGAAGGTAAGACCTTGCCAAAGCATCTTTTGCACACCATTGGTTGAGCTTCTCATGTTCATCCTTGGTGGGTAGTCCTCTAGTTTTGAATGAGGGCAATTCCTCATCTCCTGATATGTATCCAAATAAGCTCCTTCCTTGTAGATAGGTCTTCATTCTCAATGACCAAGCTTGGTATATGTTCCTGTCCAATTTGTCAATGAATGAAGGAAAACCATCTCCCATGTTTACCTTGTTTGCTCTGATACCACTGTTGGGAGAAATGGTTGGATGCACTCAAGAGATTGAGTTGGTGCTGCTATACGTGCTTCACACCAGCCCTCCTTTGATTCCAGATATGCTTAGTACACACCTTGAGCTTCCAAATGATACCAAGAAACCATATATGTACTTTGCAAATGATTTGTGAAGTGATCAAACCAAAACAGATAACTTGGTTTCTTCACAAATCCAAAAACTAGCTATTTTTGTAATGATACCTGCTAAATGTTAAGCTCAGTGTGACCAGCACACTTGCAATTGAAGCAATTCCTTTTGGGGAAATTAAAGTACCTTAATAAGCTACCATTTGCAAGTGGAATGAACAGAAATGATAAACCACATCCAGAGAAATTGATTTAGCAAACTTAGGAGCACTCCCGACTTTTTAGGAGTTGTGCAGAACAATACCCGTGACTACTTCGAGCGCGATTTCTCCCAAATGGCTGAATGAAATCTCCTGAAATTTTGTATGCTTGTAGAAGACCTTGAGCTGGTTCCAACGAGCTCTTAAACTCTTGATTTGGTTCAGTGAACACTGAGAAATGCTCCTTGGAAGTTGACAGACTTGAAGTAGAAAACACAGAGAACCAGATATGATGAATGTGTAAATATCTATTGATTGATATGATTTTACAAGCTCATTAGCATGACAAGCATAGCTAATTGAGGTGTGGTGGTGTAGGCTATGATGTAGCACTAACACCTGCTCATTTACAATGGCAATAAGCCTCGGGAGTTGAGCTACAATAACAGGACTCCAGCCGCGACTTTTTCATAGTTTTTATAGAAGTTAACTATGATTTGAATTTGAAATTCAAATGTAGGCTCCCTAGAATATCTCTACTAAAAGTAGGGAGATATTCTCTCCATTAAATCAACTTAGAATCCACGACTAATCAAGTTGGTGAGTGGTTACATAAAACTCCAAGTCATTCTTGACTTTTACAAGAAGTAAATAGTAATAGCCATAGATATGTGTTCCTATGCTTTTCCCTTAAGTGAAACCTTCATGAATATAATCAGATCAAGCTTCCAAGCTCCATGCCAAGTGTGAAGGCTTGAAATGCGCCAACGGCTCCCCCTCAAGCCAAACACTTTGGCTCAAGTCTTCTTCTTTAGTCTTCAATCACATCCTGTAATCCAATCATGGATTTAAATCTGCATAACTTGTTTCCATCCAATGCTTTAGTGAGTAAATCTGCACATTGCATAGTTGTAGACACATATGTCAATTGAATGTCTTTACTAAGCAACTTCTCTCTCACATAATGGTAGTGAACCTCTATGTGTTTGGTTCTAGCATGATATATTGGATTAGCTGCAAGGTGAAGAGAGCTAGTGTTATCTCCAAATATGATTGGTGGTCTAGTGTATAGACCTAACTCTGTATACAAGAGCTTCAACCAGATAGCCTCTTGAGTGGCATTGGCAAGCCCTCTATATTCTGCTTCAGTGGATGACAATGCCACTGTAGGTTGTTTCTTGGCTGACCAAGAAATAGGCTTATCTCCTGCAAAACAAATGTATCCTGATGTGCTCCTCCTATCATCCTTGCAACCTGCCCAATCTGCATATGAATAAACTTTAATGTCAATATCTGATGTATAAGGAAAGTACAAACCATGGTTCTGAGTTCCCTTCAAATACTTCAAGATCTTCTTTGCTGCCTCTAGGTGAGGTACCCTTGGTTTGTGCATGAATTGACTAAGCACACTAACTCCATATGCTATGTCAATTCTTGTCAAGGTAGCATAGTTCAAACTGCCTACCATACTTTGATATCCTGTGATGTCTTGAACTTCTTCCCCTTCATGAGCACTTAGCTTTAGGTTGACCTCCATTGGAGTAGTAGATACTTTAGCATCCTGCAAACCAAACTTCTTGACCATATCCTGTACATACTTCTTTTGAGTGATATATATACCTGAGTTGGTGTAAACTAACTCAAGACCTAAGAAGTACTTCAATAATCCAAGATCATTGATCTTGAACTCCTTCATCATCTGTCCTTTGATGTGTCTAATCCCATTGACATCATTGCCTGTAATGATGATGTCATCAACATAAACACACAAGTAGATTACCTCTGTACTACTTCTCTTTATGAATAGAGAAGTGTCTGCTTTACTCATCACAAATCCTTGATCTAGGAGGTAGGTTGTCAACCTGTAATTCCATGCTCTAGGTGCCTGCTTCAAACCATATAGAGCCTTCTTCAATTTACAAACATAGTTTACCTTCTTGGGATCTTCATAGCCAGGTGGTTGTGACATGTAGACTTCTTCAGATATCCATCCATTCAAGAAAGCATTCTTGACATCTAATTGGTACATGTTCCAATTTTTGGATGCAGCTACACTCACCAATATTCTGATAGTTGGCATCTTAGCCACAAGAGAAAATGTCTCCTCATAATCAATGCCTTGGGTTTGTGCAAAACCCTTGGCTACCAACCTAGCTTTGTACCTGTTGATTGTTCCATCTGAATTCTTCTTTAGCTTGTAGATCCATCTGGATCCTATCACCTTCATAGATTCCTTCTTGGGTACCAAGTCCCAAGTATCACTCTCCTTGAGAGCTTCCATTTCTTCATCCATAGCTTCTTTCCATTCTGGTTTGGTGATTGCTTCTTCATAGGTACCTGGTTCTTCATTCAACAAATCCTTTGCAAGATATACAGAATGTTTAGTTACAAGTGATGTGTCATACCCAAATCTGATTGGTCTTTTGCTTTCTCTCTGAGATCTTCTAATTGCTTGAGTTGAGGATTCTGGTATATCCTCTAGCTTCTTCATCTTCATCTTTCCTTTGGACTTCCATGCCTTGAATTCCTCAAGGTTAATTGTATCATCATCATCTGAGCTTGAATCTTCTTTCTGAACTGATTCCTCCTGGGTGAGCCTTGGAAAATCTTCTTCCATATCATAGGGTAGACTAACTTTCCTGCACTCATTCTCATACCATGAGTCATTCTCATCAAAGATTACATCTCTGCTTACCTTGAAGCCTTTGTTTGTTGGGTTGTAGAATCTGTATCCCTTTTGGTTCAAATCATAACAAATGAAGATACATTTTTCAGCTTTAGGGTCTAGCTTTCCCCTTACCTGTGAGGGAATATGCACATATGCTACACAACCAAAGATTTTGCAATGATCCAGAGAAGGTCTCTTACCATGCCAAGCTTCATATGGTGTCATGCCATCAAGTGACTTGGATGGAAACCTGTTTATGAGATAGGTGGCAGTGGATACACTCTCTGCCCAAAGATAATTTGGCAACTTCTTTTCATTAAGCATAGACCTAGCTGTCTCTACTATGAGTCTATTCCTTCTTTCAGCTACCCCATTTTGTTCAGGTGAGTACCTTGTAGTAATTTCCCTTTTGATGCCTCTTTCCAGCAAGAAATCTTCAAACTCATTGGAGAAGTATTCTCCTCCACCATCTGACCTTAGCCTCTTCAAGCTTCTTCCTGTTTGATTTTCAACAAGTGCAAGATACCTCTTGAAACAATTAAACGCTTCATCTTTATGCTTCATAAAGTATAAAATGGTCCATCTGCTATAGTCATCAATGAAGGACACATAATACCTTGAACCTGAAATGGAAGGGTCCTTGCTAGGTCCCCAAACATCTGTGTGTACCAAGTCTAGCTAGTCTTTATGCATGAAACCTATCCTTGAATAGGGCAACCTGTGAGACTTACCAAACTGACATGCTCCACACTTGTAAATCATGTGTTGCTTGGACACATTAGGTATCCCAAGCACACATTGATCCCTGCACATTTGCTTTAGGGTTCTTTCACCTATGTGACCTAACCTCTTGTGCCATATCTCTAACTCTGAAAGTGTTTGATCCTTGTAATTATACAAAGCAATGTTCTTGGTGTCTTCTAGCTCAAAAGTAAACAATCTACCTGATTTCTCCCCTTTGGCTATCCTTCTGAATCCATGTCTTGGGTCCTCCACATATGCTCCATGTTGTGTGAATCTGACCTGCAAAGCTTTCTCCACAATCTGGCCAACACTCATTAGATTCTTGGTGATGGTTGGTACATAGAGTACCCTGCTCAATAGGTTCTGGTTACCATCACATGTCTTCACATTTCCAATCTTAACAACAGAATGTTTAGTATCATCACCTGTTTGTACCTGATGTTTGCCCTTGGGTTCTTCCAAATCAAAAAGTAGTGCCACATTGCCAGCTACATGGTTAGAACATCCTGAGGCAATATAAAATAAATGATCATCATTTGTACCTGCCTTGGAGGTCATATTCATGATCAATAGGGAGTCATCTTGCTCCTCTGTATAATTGTTGTAATCCCTTCTATTTCTGAATCCACCTTGGTAGTTACCATTGTGGTTGTGGTTGTAATTGTTGTTGTATTGATTGTTGTATCCATTGTAGCTTTGATGTTGGTTGAATCTGCCTCTCCCTTGAGAGTATCCACCTCTTGAGTAGCCTCTTCCTCTCTGATTCTTGTAGTTCTTGTAGCATTCATCTGTGGTATGATTGGACAATCCACAAATGTTGCATGGTGATGAGTTGTAGGGTCTCCCCCTACCTGACTTACCTCCTCTGCCTCTTCCTCTTGAAGATCTACCTCTCCCTGCATAATTAGCTTGGGAGGTAGATCCATCTTCTTCCTGCTTCTTCCCTTTACCTTTATCCTTAACTTTCTTATCAGTATAGAGAGCAGAGGGGTTGTTACCTTTTGATTGATCTCCTGCCTTTGTAAACTTTGCTTCATGTGTGAATAGTTGGCCCATGAGTGTTGTGAGATCTAGGGTATGCATGTCCATATAGAGGTCCATTGCAGTGGTGAAACTTTCCCACTTATCATCTGCCTTGAGTCCATTTGTTACTTGCCTGACTATTTGCTCCTCTTCAATCTCCTCTCCAATGCTTGGTAATTGGTCTGCCACATCTTTAATCTTTGTCACATACTCTGAGACTGATTGCTTGGGCTGCTTCCTGAGGGTTGTGAATTCAATCCACAGTTGATTCTTCCTAGCCCTTGTGTTGGAAGAAAAGTATGTTGACAAGGTTTCCCAAGTCTCTTGGGAAGTCTTACAATTCCTTACATGAGGTAAAAGAAAGTCAGATATAGAGTTTAGAAGGTAAGACCTTGCCAAAGCATCTTTTGCACACCATTGGTTGAGCTTCTCATGTTCATCCTTGGTGGGTAGTCCTCTAGTTTTGAATGAGGGCAATTCCTCATCTCCTGATATGTATCCAAATAAGCTCCTTCCTTGTAGATAGGTCTTCATTCTCAATGACCAAGCTTGGTAATTGTTCCTGTCCAATTTGTCAATGAATGAAGGAAAACCATCTCCCATGTTTACCTTGTTTGCTCTGATACCACTGTTGGGAGAAATGGTTGGATGCACTCAAGAGATTGAGTTGGTGCTGCTATACCTGCTTCACACCAGCCCTCCTTTGATTCCAGATATGCTTAGTACACACCTTGAGCTTCCAAATGATACCAAGAAACCATATATGTACTTTGCAAATGATTTGTGAAGTGATCAAACCAAAACAGATAACTTGGTTTCTTCACAAATCCAAAAACTAGCTATTTTTGTAATGATACCTGCTAAATGTTAAGCTCAGTGTGACCAGCACACTTGCAATTGAAGCAATTCCTTTTGGGGAAATTAAAGTACCTTAATAAGCTACCATTTGCAAGTGGAATGAACAGAAATGATAAACCACATCCAGAGAAATTGATTTAGCAAACTTAGGAGCACTCCCGACTTTTTAGGAGTTGTGCAGAACAATACCCGTGACTACTTCGAGCGCGATTTCTCCCAAATGGCTGAATGAAATCTCCTGAAATTTTGTATGCTTGTAGAAGACCTTGAGCTGGTTCCAACGAGCTCTTAAGCTCTTGATTTGGTTCAGTGAACACTGAGAAATGCTCCTTGGAAGTTGACAGACTTGAAGTAGAAAACACAGAGAACCAGATATGATGAATGTGTAAATATCTATTGATTGATATGATTTTACAAGCTCATTAGCATGACAAGCATAGCTAATTGAGGTGTGGTGGTGTAGGCTATGATGTAGCACTAACACCTGCTCATTTACAATGGCAATAAGCCTCGGAAGTTGAGCTACAATAACAGGACTCCAGCCGCGACTTTTTCATAGTTTTTATAGAAGTTAACTATGATTTGAATTTGAAATTCAAATGTAGGCTCCCTAGAATATCTCTACTAAAAGTAGGGAGATATTCTCTCCATTAAATCAACTTAGAATCCACGACTAATCAAGTTGGTGAGTGGTTACATAAAACTCCAAGTCATTCTTGACTTTTACAAGAAGTAAATAGTAATAGCCATAGATATGTGTTCCTATGCTTTTCCCTTAAGTGAAACCTTCATGAATATAATCAGATCAAGCTTCCAAGCTCCATGCCAAGTGTGAAGGCTTGAAATGCACCAACGGCTCCCCCTCAAGCCAAACACTTTGGCTCAAGTCTTCTTCTTTAGTCTTCAATCACATCCTGTAATCCAATCATGGATTTAAATCTGCATAACTTGTTTCCATCCAATGCTTTAGTGAGTAGATCTGCACATTGCATAGTTGTAGACACATATGTCAATTGAATGTCTTTACTAAGCAACTTCTCTCTCACATAATGGTAGTGAACCTCTATGTGTTTGGTTCTAGCATGATATATTGGATTAGCTGCAAGGTGAAGAGAGCTAGTGTTATCTCCAAATATGATTGGTGGTCTAGTGTATAGACCTAACTCTGTATACAAGAGCTTCAACCAGATAGCCTCTTGAGTGGCATTGGCAAGCCCTCTATATTCTGCTTCAGTGGATGACAATGCCACTGTAGGTTGTTTCTTGGCTGACCAAGAAATAGGCTTATCTCCTGCAAAACAAATGTATCCTGATGTGCTCCTCCTATCATCCTTGCAACCTGCCCAATCTGCATCTGAATAAACTTTAATGTCAATATCTGATGTATAAGGAAAGTACAAACCATGGTTCTGAGTTCCCTTCAAATACTTCAAGATCTTCTTTGCTGCCTCTAGGTGAGGTACCCTTGGTTTGTGCATGAATTGACTAAGCACACTAACTCCATATGCTATGTCAATTCTTGTCAAGGTAGCATAGTTCAAACTGCCTACCATACTTTGATATCCTGTGATGTCTTGAACTTCTTCCCCTTCATGAGCACTTAGCTTTAGGTTGACCTCCATTGGAGTAGTAGATACTTTAGCATCCTGCAAACCAAACTTCTTGACCATATCCTGTACATACTTCTTTTGAGTGATATATATACCTGAGTTGGTGTAAACTAACTCAAGACCTAAGAAGTACTTCAATAATCCAAGATCATTGATCTTGAACTCCTTCATCATCTGTCCTTTGATGTGTCTAATCCCATTGACATCATTGCCTGTAATGATGATGTCATCAACATAAACACACAAGTAGATTACCTCTGTACTACTTCTCTTTATGAATAGAGAAGTGTCTGCTTTACTCATCACAAATCCTTGATCTAGGAGGTAGGTTGTCAACCTGTAATTCCATGCTCTAGGTGCCTGCTTCAAACCATATAGAGCCTTCTTCAATTTACAAACATAGTTTACCTTCTTGGGATCTTCATAGCCAGGTGGTTGTGACATGTAGACTTCTTCAGATATCCATCCATTCAAGAAAGCATTCTTGACATCTAATTGGTACATGTTCCAATTTTTGGATGCAGCTACACTCACCAATATTCTGATAGTTGGCATCTTAGCCACAAGAGAAAATGTCTCCTCATAATCAATGCCTTGGGTTTGTGCAAAACCCTTGGCTACCAACCTAGCTTTGTACCTGTTGATTGTTCCATCTGAATTCTTCTTTAGCTTGTAGATCCATCTGGATCCTATCACCTTCATAGATTCCTTCTTGGGTACCAAGTCCCAAGTATCACTCTCCTTGAGAGCTTCCATTTCTTCATCCATAGCTTCTTTCCATTCTGGTTTGGTGATTGCTTCTTCATAGGTACCTGGTTCTTCATTCAACAAATCCTTTGCAAGATATACAGAATGTTTAGTTACAAGTGATGTGTCATACCCAAATCTGATTGGTCTTTTGCTTTCTCTCTGAGATCTTCTAATTGCTTGAGTTGAGGATTCTGGTATATCCTCTAGCTTCTTCATCTTCATCTTTCCTTTGGACTTCCATGCCTTGAATTCCTCAAGGTTAATTGTATCATCATCATCTGAGCTTGAATCTTCTTTCTGAACTGATTCCTCCTTGGTGAGCCTTGGAAAATCTTCTTCCATATCATAGGGTAGACTAACTTTCCTGCACTCATTCTCATACCATGAGTCATTCTCATCAAAGATTACATCTCTGCTTACCTTGAAGCCTTTGTTTGTTGGGTTGTAGAATCTGTATCCCTTTTGGTTCAAATCATAACAAATGAAGATACATTTTTCAGCTTTAGGGTCTAGCTTTCCCCTTACCTGTGAGGGAATATGCACATATGCTACACAACCAAAGATTTTGCAATGATCCAGAGAAGGTCTCTTACCATGCCAAGCTTCATATGGTGTCATGCCATCAAGTGACTTGGATGGAAACCTGTTTATGAGATAGGTGGCAGTGGATACACTCTCTGCCCAAAGATAATTTGGCAACTTCTTTTCATTAAGCATAGACCTAGCTGTCTCTACTATGAGTCTATTCCTTCTTTCAGCTACCCCATTTTGTTCAGGTGAGTACCTTGTAGTAATTTCCCTTTTGATGCCTCTTTCCAGCAAGAAATCTTCAAACTCATTGGAGAAGTATTCTCCTCCACCATCTGACCTTAGCCTCTTCAAGCTTCTTCCTGTTTGATTTTCAACAAGTGCAAGATACCTCTTGAAACAATTAAACGCTTCATCTTTATGCTTCATAAAGTATAAAATGGTCCATCTGCTATAGTCATCAATGAAGGACACATAATACCTTGAACCTGAAATGGAAGGGTCCTTGCTAGGTCCCCAAACATCTGTGTGTACCAAGTCTAGCTAGTCTTTATGCATGAAACCTATCCTTGAATAGGGCAACCTGTGAGACTTACCAAACTGACATGCTCCACACTTGTAAATCATGTGTTGCTTGGACACATTAGGTATCCCAAGCACACATTGATCCCTGCACATTTGCTTTAGGGTTCTTTCACCTATGTGACCTAACCTCTTGTGCCATATCTCTAACTCTGAAAGTGTTTGATCCTTGTAATTATACAAAGCAATGTTCTTGGTGTCTTCTAGCTCAAAAGTAAACAATCTACCTGATTTCTCCCCTTTGGCTATCCTTCTGAATCCATGTCTTGGGTCCTCCACATATGCTCCATGTTGTGTGAATCTGACCTGCAAAGCTTTCTCCACAATCTGGCCAACACTCATTAGATTCTTGGTGATGGTTGGTACATAGAGTACCCTGCTCAATAGGTTCTGGTTACCATCACATGTCTTCACATTTCCAATCTTAACAACAGAATGTTTAGTATCATCACCTGTTTGTACCTGATGTTTGCCCTTGGGTTCTTCCAAATCAAAAAGTAGTGCCACATTGCCAGCTACATGGTTAGAACATCCTGAGGCAATATAAAATAAATGATCATCATTTGTACCTGCCTTGGAGGTCATATTCATGATCAATAGGGAGTCATCTTGCTCCTCTGTATAATTGTTGTAATCCCTTCTATTTCTGAATCCACCTTGGTAGTTACCATTGTGGTTGTGGTTGTAATTGTTGTTGTATTGATTGTTGTATCCATTGTAGCTTTGATGTTGGTTGAATCTGCCTCTCCCTTGAGAGTATCCACCTCTTGAGTAGCCTCTTCCTCTCTGATTCTTGTAGTTCTTGTAGCATTCATCTGTGGTATGATTGGACAATCCACAAATGTTGCATGGTGATGAGTTGTAGGGTCTCCCCCTACCTGACTTACCTCCTCTGCCTCTTCCTCTTGAAGATCTACCTCTCCCTGCATAATTAGCTTGGGAGGTAGATCCATCTTCTTCCTGCTTCTTCCCTTTACCTTTATCCTTAACTTTCTTATCAGTATAGAGAGCAGAGGGGTTGTTACCTTTTGATTGATCTCCTGCCTGTGTAAACTTTGCTTCATGTGTGAATAGTTGGCCCATGAGTGTTGTGAGATCTGGGGTATGCATGTCCATATAGAGGTCCATTGCAGTGGTGAAACTTTCCCACTTATCATCTGCCTTGAGTCCATTTGTTACTTGCCTGACTATTTGCTCCTCTTCAATCTTCTCTCCAATGCTTGGTAATTGGTCTGCCACATCTTTAATCTTTGTCACATACTCTGAGACTGATTGCTTGGGCTGCTTCCTGAGGGTTGTGAATTCAATCCACAGTTGATTCTTCCTAGCCCTTGTGTTGGAAGAAAAGTATGTTGACAAGGTTTCCCAAGTCTCTTGGGAAGTCTTACAATTCCTTACATGAGGTAAAAGAAAGTCAGATATAGAGTTTAGAAGGTAAGACCTTGCCAAAGCATCTTTTGCACACCATTGGTTGAGCTTCTCATGTTCATCCTTGGTGGGTAGTCCTCTAGTTTTGAATGAGGGCAATTCCTCATCTCCTGATATGTATCCAAATAAGCTCCTTCCTTGTAGATAGGTCTTCATTCTCAATGACCAAGCTTGGTATATGTTCCTGTCCAATTTGTCAATGAATGAAGGAAAACCATCTCCCATGTTTACCTTGTTTGCTCTGATACCACTGTTGGGAGAAATGGTTGGATGCACTCAAGAGATTGAGTTGGTGCTGCTATACGTGCTTCACACCAGCCCTCCTTTGATTCCAGATATGCTTAGTACACACCTTGAGCTTCCAAATGATACCAAGAAACCATATATGTACTTTGCAAATGATTTGTGAAGTGATCAAACCAAAACAGATAACTTGGTTTCTTCACAAATCCAAAAACTAGCTATTTTTGTAATGATACCTGCTAAATGTTAAGCTCAGTGTGACCAGCACACTTGCAATTGAAGCAATTCCTTTTGGGGAAATTAAAGTACCTTAATAAGCTACCATTTGCAAGTGGAATGAACAGAAATGATAAACCACATCCAGAGAAATTGATTTAGCAAACTTAGGAGCACTCCCGACTTTTTAGGAGTTGTGCAGAACAATACCCGTGACTACTTCGAGCGCGATTTCTCCCAAATGGCTGAATGAAATCTCCTGAAATTTTGTATGCTTGTAGAAGACCTTGAGCTGGTTCCAACGAGCTCTTAAACTCTTGATTTGGTTCAGTGAACACTGAGAAATGCTCCTTGGAAGTTGACAGACTTGAAGTAGAAAACACAGAGAACCAGATATGATGAATGTGTAAATATCTATTGATTGATATGATTTTACAAGCTCATTAGCATGACAAGCATAGCTAATTGAGGTGTGGTGGTGTAGGCTATGATGTAGCACTAACACCTGCTCATTTACAATGGCAATAAGCCTCGGGAGTTGAGCTACAATAACAGGACTCCAGCCGCGACTTTTTCATAGTTTTTATAGAAGTTAACTATGATTTGAATTTGAAATTCAAATGTAGGCTCCCTAGAATATCTCTACTAAAAGTAGGGAGATATTCTCTCCATTAAATCAACTTAGAATCCATGACTAATCAAGTTGGTGAGTGGTTACATAAAACTCCAAGTCATTCTTGACTTTTACAAGAAGTAAATAGTAATAGCCATAGATATGTGTTCCTATGCTTTTTCCCTTAAGTGAAACCTTCATGAATATAATTAGATCAAGCTTCCAAGCTCCATGCCAAGTGTGAAGGCTTGAAATGCACCAACAAAGAAAAGCAATCAAGGTACATTATCACTTCATCGGACAAAAGGTATAGGCAGGTGATAATGATCTTGTCTAGTGCTAATAATTAAATAGGTTGTTGATATTTTCACTAAAGAACTTGGAGAGAATCTAAAGAAGTTTTGAAAGATCTTGGGACTACAAGACATGATGTTGAGCTTGAGGGGGAGTGTTGAGATATCAAGTTCAACATGTGATGATCTAGGATGACATGTACCACTTTCATTGCCACCTCACTCGTTCATGGTCAATAGGGTTTTCTTTATGTATTGCTCTTTATATATTGTACTTTTTGTATTGTTGCATTTGATCATTCTTGTACATTCTCTTTATCTAATGGAAGAAGAAGACAAAGAAGATTAATCTTCCTTGCCTCAGTCTACTTGTGCTCCTCTCTTTCTATGTGAGAACTCTCTTCCTTATCTCCTTCCTCTTCACAATATTAGTAATCACCACACTCATAAAACTACAAGTTTCTCAAAAGGTTTTCAGTTTTGGTGGGAGCAGCTGCTACAAATTTATGTAGGTTTTTGAGCCTAAAACATCAGAGTTGATAGACACTTGTAGGTGTTGTTGGCTAGTTTTCGGGCTGTGCATTCATCCTTTTAGTGTCATTTTATTGCATATATTGAGCACATACACACCGTGTATGCTTATGTGGATATCCCTTATGTACATCCATGTGGTCATTGATATAGCGGTTACGTTTTTGCATAAAGCCTTTTATGTTTAATAAAGAGGGTCATGGTGAGGTTTTCTTAACTGGGAGACACCCAGATGTCGGGGTCTCTTCGGTGATGCAGGTGGAAGACTTACCTAGCCTCACCATAGGAGATCTATGATAGTTGTTCATAGGTGCTCGATAAGCCTACTTGGCTTCTATTGGGTAACTAATTATATGCAGAGGAGTCAGTGATTCACTATGCAGATAAACATGTCAATACTTGCAATTTTATGATATTTTGACATTGTTCATATGGTCATTTTGTTAGAGGATACTCTGGCAAAATTTTCCAGATTTTGGTTTTGTCAACTATATAGTGGATGATTTACTCATTGATAGACTCATTCATTGGTGTTTGGACTCTTCTAGCTCCATTATCATTCTATTCAATTCTCTACCATCATGACATCAGAGGTCTCATGCACGTCTGGTGGATAAGGGTCTAGTGCCAGTGTTCTGAGGAAGAGTTATGACTTGCAGGGCAAATACCATTTTGAGATCTAAACATTTGATGGCACAAACTTTGCTCTATGCAAGAATCAGATTAAAGATGTGCTGATTCAAAGGAGGCAATGGAAGCCAGTAAATGGGATTTCAAAGAAGCCTGCTGACATGGATGAAGATGATTGAGATGAATTAGATGAAATGGATAGGTCTACCATTCACTTGCACCTAGAAGATAATGTTTACTTTAGAGTATTAGACTTTGGAAGAAGTTATGCAATACATATGAAAAAGAGATGGCATCAAACAAAGTGTATCTAATGAGAAAATTATATGACCTTTTCATGAAGGACACAGATAGTGTTGCTACTCATCTAAATGAGTTTGATGCTATATTCTCCCAGTTACAGGCTCAAAAAAAGAATATGGATAATGAAATGAAAGCAGTATTGTTGTTATGCACCTTGTCATCATCATGGGGTACATTTTGCACAGCTATTGGCAATAGTGCACTTGGTGGTAAACTCGTCTATGATGACATATGTGGAGCACTCTTGAGTGAGGAGATTCGTAGAAAATCTATGGTTGGCACTCAAAGTGGAGATGCATATAATGTTCATGATTCTTACCAAGGAAAAAATCATCAATGTGGCAGGAGCAAGAACAAGGAAAAGAATGGTCAATAAAATAAGAGCAGAAATAAATCAAGGAAGAGGGATATCGAATTCCATTATTGTCATAAGAAAGGACACGTGAAGAAAAATTGTATGCTCAAGAAAGAGGCATTGTTTTTTATGAGACCTTTTCTCCTACATGTCGAATGACTACTATTCGTATCATCTAAGCACTTGCAACTCATCATGATTGGAACGTACATCAGTTGGACATTGAAAATTGCATTTATGAATGGTGACTTGCATGAAGAAATGTATGTTTTTCAACCGTGTGGTTTGTGCAGAAAGGGCACAAAAACAAAATGTGTAGGTTTGAAAAAGGCATTATATGGTTTGAAGAAAGCACCACATGCTTGGTATTAAAAGATACATGGCTACTTTATTGCACATGGTTTTGAGAAGAGTCCAACTGAGAGCACCTTATATGTTAAGTGTGCAAACGATGTGCTTCTTATCATTATTGTCTATGTTGATAACATGCTGCTCACTAGTCCTAATGAGAAGGATATTGCTAATTTTAAGGATGATTTTCATGCCTCATTTGAGATGTCAGATTTGGGGCATTTGCATCATTATTTGGGCATTCAGACTATGCAAGTTGATGGTAGAATAGCTTTGTGCCAATCAAAATATATTGACACATTATTGTAGCATTTTGGCCTTAAAGATTGCAAACCAATTGCCACTCCTATGGAGACAGGTTTATGGTTGAGTCTTCATGATGTTGGAGATGCATTTGATGTTGTTCTCTATCATCATGCTATTGGATTCTTAATTTACTTATGCATTAATGGGCTAGATATTCAATTTTTTGTCTCACAAATGAGAAGGTTTATGCACCACCCAGGTATCAAGCATTGGTAGGCAGTTAAGTGCATCTTTCACTTCTTGAGTGGTACCTAGCTACTTGGATTGATTTATCCAAGGGTGGATCACTACCGCCAAATTGACATGCTTTTTTTAACTCTGATTGGGCTAGCTACTATGACCTTCATGTGGTCAAGTGGTCAAGATGACTACCCTACACATGTTGCTTGGATTCGTTGCAATGGAGGACCTAGAGCTACTCCAAATGGATGTGAAAACTGCTTTCTTGCATGGAGACCTTACAGATGAGATCTATATGGAACAACTAGAGGGTTATGTAGCTCCTGGCACAAAAAGTCTAGTTTGTAAGCTCAAGAAGAACTTGTGTGGACTTAAATAGCCCCCTAGACAATGGTACCAAAAGTTTGATGCTTTTATGAAGTCTCAAGGCTATTCTCGAAGCAATGAGGATCATTGTCTCTACACAAAGAGATGCTCAAATGGCAGCTTGATATGCTTGATACTTTATGTCAATGATATGTTGATTGTTGGGAAGTCCTCTTATGACTTGTCAATTCTCAAAAAGAAGTTGAGTCAGACATTTGATATGAAGGATTTGGGGGATGCCAAACATATTTTGCGCATTACTCATGATAGGAGTAAAAGATGCATATACTTGCCTCAAGGTGAGTACATATCCAAAGTACTTCACATCTATCTATGTGTATATGTAGATGATATTATTGTGATAGGTGATGATCTAAATGGCATTCAAAGGTTCAAGAGACACATGCAAGAGGAGTTCAAAATCACTGACCTAGGTGAGCTCACATATTTCCTAGGTATGCAGGTGATATACATAGATGAAGGAATGTATTTGAGTCAAAGAAGATACATTCAAGATCTACTTCTCAAGTTCAAAATGGAGAACACTAAACCTACAGGTACACCTTTGGAGATGAATCATAAACTTAGTGTTTATGAAGGTGAGAAAATCGAAGATATTAAAGAGTATCAAAGCTTGGTAGGTAGCTTGATATATGCTACTCATACAAGGACAAACTTCTCATATAGTGTGGGAGTGCTTAGTCAATTCATGCACTCATCGAGAAGACCGCACATGGATGCAGCTAAGAGAGTACTTAAGTATCCCAAAAGTACAATCAATGAAGGTATATTCTATCCTTACTTTCTAGATTTGGATACCAAAATCTATTCAGATGCAGACTGGGCAGGAGCTAAGGATGATAGAAGAAGTACTTCTGGTTACTTAGCATTTGCAGGTTCAAAGCTAGTGTCATGGAGTTCTAAGAAGCAACCAATAGTTCTTTCTTCTTGAAGAATGTAATCGAGTTATTGAGAATCAAATCTTCCATTGTTCCTATCTTTGGCATCTTTCCTTGTGTGCATGTGTGTGTGCATGCATGTATGTGCTTGTCACTCACATTTGCTTGCCATAATTGCTCACAATCTTCATATCCTCCTCACATCTCCGTAGATTGACAAGTAAAGGAAGAGGTGCTCATCCTTGGGCTACACCAAATTTTGGTCCCATTTCTGGGAAGCATTGCTCAAGGATGAGCATTGTGACGGTAAGATCATAGATTTTTTATGTTGGAAGGTAAAAAATAGTCATTTTCTATTAATTTTTTGTTTTTTTCCTCCACCTTCATCATCGTCATCACTATCTTCCCCCATCTTCATCTTCACAGAAATTTTTTGTTATTGATTGTAGTAAACGCCCATTCCTCTTCCTGCACAAGATTTGCAGACTCTGTTTTTGGTGTAGAGGCCTCTGCAACAACCATTCTAGCCTCTTTCTTCTTTGCCTCTTTAGCAGCCAGTTTTGGACAGTTCTTTATAATATGATCATTTCCTTTACAATACTTGCAGAACAATTTCTGCTTTTCTGATTTCTTCTCATCTTTATCCTGGTTCTTCGATTGTGCAGCATTTGCAGATTTCTGCTTACTAGTAGAAGAGCTCCATTTTCCTTTGCCCTTCTGACTAGCTAGGAAAGCTTGATCTGCAACACGCATAATGGACCTGTTTTGCCTGGATTGATCTTCCTGCAACAGAACAAAGACTAATTCCTCAAATGACAAGGTTGTGGAATATCACCTTCGACACCATCTTCATCAGCTCCAGCACCTCCAACACCTGTATTTGTAGTACTCGCAGGTGTAACAGGACGTCTTTCAACACCCTGCACAATGTTCCACAGTCCTTTTGCAACCAGTACGTGTCACATCATATAAGCCCATAATGGGTAGTTGGTACCATCCAACTTATCGTCAACAGCCAACATACGGAATACATCACTGCTTTCAGCCATGGCCGGTGACTAAAATACCTTGATGCAGAAAATTGAATGTATCTCAAAAAGTTGAACGGAATTGCCCAGACGAGTTCTGCTAGACCTGTAGCAGACTTCGAGACGCTTAAACTGGCAAACAAAAACTGGTATATACCTTTGGCACAAAAGGACGAAATAGCCTGCACAAGCGCTGCGATAGTGCGTTCGGAGGCCGAAACGAGCTCAGATCGCGATTTCGGCACCAGACAACAAAGCTGTTTTGATCTCGGAAACACCCTGAGTATGCTCACCAAATTTCGTGCGAATCTGAGACTGCAAACGGAGGAGTGTCGACGGTGCCCTAGAAGAAGCAACAACCTGCTCTGATACCAATTGTTGGAGATAGACGTCTGCGGAAGCACGCGAACAGCACAAGGAAGAAGAAGAAGCTTGGAGCACAAACACACAATACTGAATGTATTACTAGAGAATGTACAAAGATAAGTAGCCCATTAGGGCAATAGGCGTATATACAAGCCGGGGGAAAAAAACCTCCTAAAGAGGGAAAAAAGTGCCCCGACGGTCCTAGAGTGTTCACACACATCACTACCTAAATATATCAACACTTTGAACTAACTTTTAATCATATAAAATCTATGAAATTTTCCAGCATTATGTATCTTTGCTCAAGCTTTCATTAGGCTCAAAAATCACTTGATTTGGATATTTTCTCAAGGTTTTATAACCATTTCATTGGAAGGGTCAAACACTTGTTGACCAACTCTAAAAATGTATAGGGTCATCTTCTTGAAGCCCTTCGACTGACCAATTAAACTCCAAATTTCATTTTCTTTGTGGCTAAATCTAGATCCACATACCTAGTGTGGTCTCAAAAAAATTCAATTCAAAATTCAATCAAATACTCATTCAAATGTATCATTGTAGCTCTACTATACTTGTGCTTAGGTGAGCCGAAAAACAATGTTGTTGCACTTAGAGAAACTCTTCTAACTATGAAGATAAATTCCAAAATCTTTGAATTTTGGATATATCATAGGGTCTATACTGGAGTAGCTTCTCCAAGAAAAATTTTTGAAATTGGAGCTTCCAATATGAAATAACCATGTGTTTGGCAGCACATGTACCACTTTTTGGCAAATCCTCGCCAGCAACTGTTCTGAGAAGAATAGGTCCTTTGACCTACCAATTGATATCCAATTTCTTTCAAATTTTCATAGCATATACTTCATACTATCTAAATTCATTGATATAAATTTCATAGTATTTTCACATTTGAGATGTTCACAATGACCAAAATACTAAGCCTCTATACCTGCAATATTTTAAAAATTTGCAAAGGCTAACGTTTACTCTTTTCTTTATATCTCCTAAATGGAGAAATATTTCATCTTGAAATTTTTTACACGCCATCTGGAGATATTTATCTAATGTTGTAAAGAAAAATCATCCAATTTGAGTAGATGCGCTAAGAGAACCAATCACCTCTAGGTGACATGGTCTCTGGCCATTTCATAAATTCCAAAGGCTGCATTTTGATGTGTAGAGATTCTTTGACCTATCAAATGATCTCTTAAAATAATTAAAATTTATATGCATTTTATTTCCAACAAAATCCATTCAGTTTGGATCTACCAGTGAAGAGAAATGCCCTTTGTAACAGGCCTATGTCACTTGTTTCAGGCTTCTACCTCTATCAGCAGCACTTCTAGTGTAGAGGTCATTTGACCTTTGTAAAAGTATCCAAATTACTTGGAAACTGGTCAGCTTAAAGAAAAGCCTATGGTCTACTTGCATTCCAAATTTCAATAAATTTGGGCATTCCCTCAAAGAGTAGCATCGAAATCTCTATGAGGCTTCTACCTCACTAAGTATTTGCTCAATTATTTTTTTAAATCTAAAAATGATGAGACATGTTAATCCTTATGATTAGAAATACTTATTCATTTTCTTGGATGGATTATGAAATGGAGATATATCCATGCATATAATGATCATCTAGATCAATGCAAACCAATTAACAATCTAAATCATCTCGTGGAAAATAGATTCTTTACAATATCCACTTTTCAATGAAAGTGAATATGTATGGATGTCATTCTATTCATTGTACTTCTTGCACATTCATTAACCTCATCACAACCAATCATATACAAGCATTTAATAATTGTATTGATGATCATAACTATAGCACGAACTTGTGCCTAGTAGGGATAATATTCCATATCAAGCACATAGATTCATGTGCTCATGAGTTACTAAACAAGAACACATCTTAATTGTTCTTGAGGGATATATTTTTTTCATTTAATTTCTAAATGCAAAATTAGCCTACACATGGTACTTGTATCGCATACCTCATGCTCACCCTAACTCATCATGTCGATACATAAAAATGATCTTCTATAGACAGAACATGCATCCTCCACTTCATCTCTCTATAAATCATATCATTTGTGTATGCATGCATCCACTCATGTATCTCCTTCTCTACTTCAATCACTTTATATGCTTTCAGTTATCTTGCACACATAAGACTTCCTCTCTCTTACAACACAACATCACTCTAGTTCTCACGTGGCATATAATGCCATATGGCTACAAAAATTTTGATAGCACTTCCCCAAGAAAATGAAGCCTGAAAAAAATAATAACCATGAGACAATGATAGGCATCAGCCTAGTGGTTGGAAAACCACTTTCTTTACTCCAAAAACCTACAAATAAGAGACTTTTCCAATATGTGTTGTTCGGCATTACACGCCCTCATAACAAGGTCTTTTCTCGCTTCAATACCTACACAAAGTTCTTGAAACACTCAACAAAAACCTGTGCATGCTTTTATGAATCAACATAAGTTAGTGTAACTTCATGTGCATAGATAAATTCATGTAAAAACTAACTTTCATGCACATTCCAATGTTGGTTTCATAAAATTGGAAGAGAATAGAATGCAAAATTATAAACTTTTATGCAAAAAGTATTCAAATGAATATATTTAAGAGCAAAAATATAATGCAAAGGTATGCAAATCAATTCATTCCTATCCAAAATGGTTCAAAATATGATTAGGAACTCCTAATTATCATAATTAAGTACTCAGTTCACTCAAAAAGAGTTTCTCTCCAATCAATAGCCATCTAAAAGCTTGTGTAGAGATGGCTTGAAATGATCAAATTATGGCATCTAACCAAAAGAAAGGGTTTGAAGTCTAGAATCCATACCAATTTGAATTCTTGATTTGGATATTGTTAGAGGAAGTTATGGCCAAAACAATGGAGTTAGATGAGTGGGCAACATACCTCTTTGAAGAGATATGCAGAAAATTAAATACTCTCTACATGTGGTTTTTAATTATCAAATGATAGCTTACAGCCATTCATTGGAAAGCTCGTGGAGTCTAATTTCTATAACAAGTAGGATTATCCCATTTAGACATTATATGAGAGAGTTATGGCCAATTTAGTAAAGGTAGATATGCTAACCTTGCTCTTTCTCTTACTTCCTATCTTTCTTTTTCTCTTTCTTTACTCTTCTCTCTCTTTCTAATCTTTTCCTTCTCTCTCTAATCTTCACTTTCATCTTCTCTCTTCCTCTTTGTTCATATATTTTCTTGCTCCTTCATATTCTTTTATCTCTCTCTCTCTACCTCTCTTTTTCTATCTCATTCTCTATCTCTCTCTCTATCTCTTTCTTTTTCTCTATCTCTCTTGGCTTCTCTCTTTCTATCTCTCTCTTTTCTCCTTATTCTCTTTCTCTTTCTTCTTTCTCTTTCTCTCTTTCCTTCTTCTTTTTCTCTTTCTTTCTTCTCTTTCTTTCTTTCTCTTTCTCTCTTTCCTTCTTCTTTTTCTCCTCTCTCTATCTCTTTCTCTCTTTCTCTTACCCTCTCTCAATAGTTTTACCTCTCAGAAAATCGGATATAATAATAAGAAATTTCATGAAATCATTGTACAACAATTTGGCAAGGCTTTGTGTGTAGGGCATGCACTTATGGAGTGATAGGTGATGGGTTCAACTCCCCTGTTCAGCACCCCGCTGCTCCTTCTAATGTATAAGAATGCACCTAGATATGCTCCATATAATGATGAAGAAGCCATCAAAATACTTCATTTTTTTGCATTTGCGTTGTCCTGTACTTGCCTTCTACACACCAATGGATGCCCGAAAATCTATTATGCACAATAGCTGCCATCAAGATGATGACCCAACTCAACTTGCCCTCCATGGATCCCGCCATCAAGATGATGACCAAGCTCAACTTGCCCTACATGGATCCTCCACAATGCTCTGACACCAAATGTGGGCAGTGGAGAATGACATGCCTGGGACTCACCTCCCAGCCTATTTATAGCCCTTGTCTAGTCACCATCTAGAGTTATCTCTAAGGTCTCTCTACTCATCTAGCCATCATGAGTAGGTACCTCGTATGAACTCTCTGGCTTTTGGCCTTGTCTATCCCCCGAGCAAGGAACTTCTCGTTCCTCCAAGCATGTACATCTCTGGAATATAACATTCAAACAGAATGTTGTGTTACCATTAGACTTCCTTATCCTCACTTTAAAAGTAGCACTCAAGCACGAGTGGAATGGACATGAGTTGTCCTCCAGGATATTTGATCTAGAATGCTTAGGTGAAACCAGGCTACTAGCGGTAGCAAGCATCTATGCTGCAAAGAAAAGACAAAAGTTAACTACAACATATGAGGGGTATACCGGGGCTTCTACCAGTGCAAATGCATGGGTGCCATTTTTCCTTGACACCAGTGTAAGCATCAGTATAGGTGTCGATACCAAAGCACCAATATAGGCCTTGATATATGCATCGATATTCCACTAGGCAAAAGCATTGGTATGCACCTGGGCATACCAACACTCATACCCGTGTCTATACTAACAACCATATCAGCAAATTTTTTTTTGGGCAGAGTGTGTTGTCTCTTCCTGCAGCAACATGTTATTGTATAGCAAAAGACAATACACTCTACCAAGAAAAATCCCAGTACATTTGACATGCACTCTAGTGATTGTCGATTTAGTGTTTAGATGACCGGCAACAGAAAACATGATTTGATAAAGAAAAACACTATCGGACACAAAAGAGATGAGTAGAATGAACCATGAACCATGTACAAAAGAAATATCCCATAAATGAATCATGTACAAAAGAGATATATATTCCATAAATGAGCCATGTATAAAAGTGTGGCAAACC
The DNA here is from genome assembly GCA_020310875.1 of Ceratopteris richardii. NCBI lineage: Eukaryota > Viridiplantae > Streptophyta > Polypodiopsida > Polypodiales > Pteridaceae > Ceratopteris > Ceratopteris richardii. The sequence continues at coordinate 75,452,159 of CM035439.1, forward strand.
ACTACCATATATGAGCCAAATACAAAATGTGGCAAAGCACTTCCATATAGGAACCAAATACAAAATTATGGTGCACCACTGCCATATATGAGCCAAATACAAAATGTGGCACACCACTACCATACACATGCCTAGAGGGATCAAAATATCTATGTCCGCAGTCCTGCAATAAAGCACATTCGTGAAATGAGACAAATTGACATGATATTTATAAACAAAAACTAGAAACACCAAACCAAGTTTATAAGCTAACCTCATCATAGATGCTCCCATGAAATGACCGCACTGCATCCCTCCAAGTCCTCCAACAGTGCAACCAATCCATAACGATATCCATAAGCCTCCTTGGTTCATGTCAGAGGACCACCCACTGCCAACTCTTGCAACAAATATGCAAAATGTTAGATGAACATACATGACATGCTTAACACAAGCAAATTCAATGATCAAAATGATACTTCCAAACTCATGATGCATAGTGTCGTATCCGTTGCTACCCAAATGTGATGGTCCGACCATATCTAGATGTGTGGCTGCTGCATCTCACTGTTGGTGATATTGATCAGGACTCTACTACTGCTCATCATGAATCATATCCCACTCCTCAGTGTCTAACCATATAGGCTTCGATAAGCCTGCTTTGAAAGCATGACGAGCCTCGGATTGTCAATGGAACATCACCTCACATGCACTGTGTTGAATCCACTTTGAGCTGACAATAGGATGCCCAGGTGCTGGCCGGTACTCTTGATAGATCATCTCTATGATATAATTTTTGTGATCTTTATCCTAATCACTCCATTTTAACATGACAGAGTGTCCAAACTATATGGTGCAAAGCTATTATGTGTTGATGCATGGCCTTTTTTGCCGCATCCATCACTAGAGCTCCATCATGTATACTATACACCTTGGAGTCGTCATGGTCAAAAGCACCCCAAGGTGTACGTGGTGTACCATGTGGCGTGCCACGTTGTCGGGAAGTTGCGGACATAAGGCTGGTGGATCAGTCAGCCACTAAATCCCTCGGCACACGCAGGGTGTATGAGACAATCGTAGGCTTAAGAAAATAAGGGTTCTAATGACTCAATCAATATAAATTATCTAATTCTATGACTGAAGCTAAAGTTTTCTTACCAAAAGTAAATAGTTTTACCTAGCTATGGACCGTAAGGATGGCTAGCCCTGTATCTTTCTATCGCTTCTATTTGATAAGGTGAAACTAAGTTCTCACGGGTAATTTGATCTTTAATCATATCATTTTCTTCACTTTCAATTTGATCTGAGCTCGGTTTTCGAACTAATTGGGGTGGGAATAAGTCTTCGTTTTCCTCTAGTTCTAGCAAAACTATAGTAAATAACGGTAACAGTCGAGAGACAAGACGATCGTATTCTATTGGGCGTAAAGACTCGTTCACTATTTTATCTTTAATAATTTCAGGTTCTATATTTTTGTTATTATATGAATTCTCAATTGGAGATGGTAACAATGTTCCTATAATTAGGTGATCTAATTTGTGCTTAATATCAGACTCATTTTTAGAACTACTGGTAGGTCCTATTCCTTTCGACATACGAATGAAAAATTAAGATCTCAATAAAGTTGCAGAAATAAAGTTGCAGAAATAAAGTTGCAGAAAAACAATGTGAAGAATGTCAATATCAAACTATTTCAGTCTATACAAAGGCATATATTCAGTGCTCCTATAATCTTCTAATCCTATACAACTTAGTAAGTTTGAAATCGTGAAATCTTGTATGCTTGTTTCTTTATCAGCACTGCTTGACACTTCGCAATGGTTTTAATTGGAAAATAAGATTTAAATGAATCTTCAATCTTGCTGCTTCTCTTCACTTTACTTCAATTGCTTTGTAATCTTCAACGTTTCTGAAAAAAAAAAACATTAGGAAAAACTGGAACTCATCACACACATAAATACTTACACAAGTCCTTCAAATCCACTCTTTTGGTTTTAACTTTTAATCTACAACCACACTTTAATCTCCTTACTTTCACCACACTTTAAATTGACTTTATTTACGCAACTTACTTTCACCTCTCTTTTGATCTACACTAATTCTCACCATTCCTTTTCATTAACCAACTTTTTCACTTTAAGTGCATCTTCCTTTCAGACCACTCCTTAATTCACTTTAGTTACACACTTAGCTCACACCATTCTTTTTTCTAGCATCCACATAGACCACTATATATTTATCCTTTTAATTAATCATTTTAATTCTATTTAGCCTATATTTCTTATTTAAATAAATCATTTAATTTAAGCTTAGGTTAAGCTTTTAAGTAATTAGAACCTTAGTATTAAATGCACATACATGATTAAATAATTAATTAAACCATATTTTAATTTTTGTTAATGAACCAATGTTTAGATATAGATTAATTTCCTTCAATATTAATTATTTTAACCCTTGAACCATTCTAAAACCCTAAAAAACCTACTTAAAACCCATCAAAACCCTATTGAAACCCTTTGGAAATCATTGATAACCCCTTAAAATCCTTCTGAACCTATCATTAACCCACAAACTCTTAATTAAACTCTAACATGAATCCATTAAATCTTTTGAGACCCTTCAGATGAACATAAAATCATGTGAACTTAGACAACCCTAGGGTTAAATACCCATGAATCAAGCATGTATAAATATGTTATTAGGTAATGAACATAAAATCATGTGAACTTAGACAACCCTAGGGTTAAATACCCATGAATCAAGCATGTATAAATATGAAATACTCATTAAATATGAAATTAGAGTAAACCCTAATATGAACATGTATTCTTTATCATTTCCTGTATCTGCAAACACTTCAAAAGTAGTTAATTCAATCCAGAACAATTAATCAACAGTGATATAAAAGGTTAGAGTTCACCAATAAAGTTATTTTCATTTTCTCTGGTCATCAATTGGAAAGTTGAAAACTTTCCGACATTCGCCCCGGCCAAACCTGCACATCGTCCTCGATGGGCCAACCTGCAGATCATAGAAAGCAATATCAAATTCTTTTGAAACTTATTCATGACTCAAATTCAATTTCTCTGTATATAAAAATGCTTCTATCATTAGTACATCTTCAAATAGCAAAGAAAACTTATAAAATTATGTAAACTTGAATTTAAACCATTTCGTTCAATGCATGAATTGGAAACAGGTTTTAGAAAGAAACTATAGAAGTCATTCAAATAGTGTTCGTACTAACTCTTCTATTAACTCTATTCATAAGTAAAGCATATGTTATATAAGCCTTCTATCCTCATTTCCTAACCATTTGCCATTAAGATACAAAAAAACTAACTCCCCTCTAGCATACATCCGCCTTATATAACCCGCTTTTCAAATCAGAAGTGATTTCGAGACCACAACTGATTTATTTGATTTTTCTTTTATCTCTTTTTTTTTTTTTTTTAATCATAATTTTTCTTTGTGTCTTTTTTTCCCTCTTTTCATATGCAGCAACCATTAATGTACTACTTTCAATTTTTCTTCGCAACTTTTTTGATGAAGGGGAAAGGCTTAACCCCTAATCAGAGCAAAGGATCTAGAGGTAAGCTAAAGCAGGAACTAGGATCTCTTTTAGCGAAATGGGTCAGATTTAAGGAAGCTTACCTATATAAAACAAGTCTACTTCTACTAGGAGTTGCAAGTTAAGGGTTCCTTCAACTATTTATATGACAGCCATAGGTCTCTAATTCCTATCTTCACTTCAAGCACATCCCTACTTCAGTGTAAATTCTATTTTTCATAATTTTAAGAAGTTTCTTAACCTAGCTGAAGAATGTACATATCTAATTATGATAATGCAGGGAAAAACAAAACTTAAAACATTAATTAGGGTTAGAACTGTTTCACCTGATCTATATTGATTCCATCTTCAACATCGCCTTCCATCTTCAGCATCGCCTTCCATCTTCAGCATTGCCTTCCATCCAAATATTGCTTTGATTACTTAATTTTTAAACTGCATGTACTATCTTCAATCTCCTACGCTTTATCTTTATCATAAATCATTCTTTAAAAACATTTTCAACTCCTGCTATCAAACAACAACACGTAAACTCACAAGAAAAATTAGTTTAAATAAAATTTTTATTTTTATACATAGAAAAGAAAAAATATATTTAACAAAAAATTTTAAACATTATTTTTATTAAAACATTCATTCATCATTTTCTTCATCAGATAATAAATCATAATATTCTTCATTTCTTTGTTTAAATATCTTAACTCTTTTACCTGCAATTAAATTTTTAAGCGGGGTTCCATCTAACTCTCTTAAGGCATACGTTCCATTTTCATAGATTTTGACCACCACATAAGGTCCAAACCAACGCTTTTTTAATTTTCTACGGGCATCATACTGTATATCGAATGTGCTATCATATATCAATACCCAATCATTAATTTTTATTGGCTTTGGCCTTAACCTATGTGATTTATCAAAATACTTTTTATTTTTAAGTCGAGAAGTTTTTAATTTAGCTATAGCTTCATCTAGTCTTTCATTCCCTTGCTCAAGCTGCTGAATCCTTAAAGCTAATAAGTCTTCAGTAGATAAATTATCTTTCCAAGGAAGTGTAGTCCAAGTAAGAATTTGGGTATTTACTGGAAAAATTGGCTTTTGGCAGTACATTAGCTCTGCCGGCATAAACCCCGTCGTTCTAGTACAGGTCATTCTATCAGCCCACAAAGCGAATGGCAAAAATTTTGGCCAATTCTTTAGTTCACCTTTGCAAGCTTTAGAAATCGCTTTTATGATAGGGGAATGCCCTCTTTCAATTTTTCCGTTAGCCTCAGGGTTATATGCAGTCGTAAGAGCTAAACGAATTCCATGTCTAGCAAAGAATTCCTTAGCCTCTTGTGCGTCTAATTCGCCCCTATCGGCTACTATTTTTTCAATATACCCAAATCTTGAAATCACTTCTTCAAGAAGAAATTTGCATGCATTGAAAGTAGTTTTTGATCTAAGAGCTCGGCCTTCCACATGATTAGTAAGATCTTCTCGAGCAAGAACTATGTATCTCATTCTATCGATACCTTTGGGCATGGTTACTAAGTCTACTACCCACATATAGTGTATGCATGGTGGATACGTAGGATGTAGTGGATCCCTATGCTTAAACCGATGAATAAACTTGACATACATCGCAAGAATCCACATAATTCTTTACATTAACATAAATACCTGGCCACCAGTAACACTCTCTAATTTTTTCGTAAGTGGCAACAAAACCTTTATGCCCGGCCCATAAAGTATCATGCATGCTCTTCAAGACTTGCATCTGAAGATTCTTAGTACCTAGTACTCTTTGTGGCATTTTGATCTTCCCCCTTGCATGTCTCCAAAGTAATCCATTTTTTAAGAAAAAGTTAAATGCTCTTTTTCTAATATTTCTAAATCTATTTGAAGACCATGAAGGTGATCTAACTAAAGTACTAAGATACTTTCCAATCTCTAGCCACTCTCCTTCATATTCATTTGAATTAAATTTTTCATATACATAAACTTGGGAATCATAATTTATCATATTAGTATCTACTTCGGCTTCATCATTCTCATCATACCTAGCTCTTGAGAGCATATCAGCAACAGAGTTAGATTTTCCTAAAATATGAATTAAAACTGGATTTATAAATTTAATATAAGAAATCCAACGAAGCATTGCAATATCTGGTGAAGAACAGTTTGTGATCATTCCAATTAGCGGTAAACAATCTGTCTCCACAATCACATTTGCCCCTATGAAATATTCTTTATCAGACTTTAGAGCTGTGACTAAACCCCAAAGTTCTCTTTTAATTTGAGGATAATTTCTTTGAGTATTATGTAAAACCTTAGCTCCAAATCTAATAGCATATCTTCTACCCTCTTCATCATCTTGACTTATGACCCAGCCAATTCCAATAGGACTAGTATCAACAGTCAAAATAATAGGCTTATTATTCGTATAATCTACTCGTTTAAGGATTGGAGCTTCTTGTAACAACTTCTTTAATCTACGCATTGCTTGAGTATGTTTTTCTGTCCATAAAAATTTTCTTTTCTTCCTTAATAAATCATAAAGACAGTCAGCTATATGTGCAAAATGTGGTATCCATATAACATAGAAGATACAAGCTCCTAAAAATCGACGAACTTCACTCACATTTTGACATATCTCTAAAATCTTACTAATGGCATCAATTTTCTGAGGGTATGGCTTCCGTCCATAATGGCCACAAAGATGACCTACAATGAGGACCTCATTAACACCGAAAGTAGATTTTTCTATAGATAACGTTAAGCCAACTTGAATAAATCGCTGAAAGATTCTTTGGCAATCAAGGATATGAGCCTTTACAAATCTACGACAACCATCTTCATCCAGAGTGCTATCTTTCTCTTCTTCCAAGAAACCCTTAATGGGAATGTCATCGATAAAGGGCATAGTAATGTGAGGAATAAAATCGTGCAAAACCAAATTCATTGCACTCATCATGTGTGCTACTGAATTGGTCGCACCTTGAGGTAATGTACACATCCTAACTAATCCCAAAGGTGTTTTCATGGTAGTAATGTCTCTACTTTCTAATGCCAATTGAAATTGATCATACCCAGAGTAGAGATCACCCATTGAATATATAGAATTGCCTGAAAATGCTTCCGCAAATTCATCCACAATTGGACCTGTACCCACATTTCTAATAGTCACTTTATTAACTGGTTGAAGATCTTGGATAAACCGAAGTTTTCCACTCTTCTTGGGCACAGTAAACCAACGGTTTGAATAGGGAGCTGAAGAGGATTCTAAAATATGCATATGAATTTTTTCTTTAAGTAATCTGATCAGCTCTGGAAGATGAGCTTTAGGTACAGGAATAGGGCGCAAATTCCAAGGAATATGGGGAATAGTGAAAATTATCATCGGTGCAACTATCCGAGGATCTGCACATCCTATCTCTGAAGGCTCAAGAGAAAATGCTCTTCCATGTTGCTCAATAATCTTCAAAAAATACTCTTTTTCTGCTGGAAGAAGGAAACCACTAGCATCTATTTTAATTTGATTTAAGGATTCTTTAGTAAATACATGGCCAATATTTGTCGGATTTCTGAGGATTGGCTCATGACTTACATTCTTTATAGTATCATTACTAAATTTTGGTAGTGGTTGTGCTACGGGTTTAACCTTCTTACTAACAGTTTTATATTTGGTCTCCACTAAGGCATCATACTCATGGTTAATACTAGAGGCATATTCCTGAATTAATGCATACATATCAAGTGAAGAGATGAGAATATGGGTATTAGAGTGATTTTGATAACAAAGTTCTAATTCTTCTAATATTGAGAAGCAATGTGTAGTTTCAATAATATATTCAATCCTTTCATCCATTAATAGATCTCCTTTGTTTTTCAAATGTTTTTCATATTTTTTTATAAGTTTTCTTGGAATTTGTTTAAAATGAAAAATATTTAACGTAGCAGATGGAAAATAAACAGTCATTTTATCTAAGGTCTGTACAAGTTTTTGCGAGATTTCGAACCAAAGTCCACTGTCATCTCGCTCAACAGTGGCATTTACTCGAAATCCTGTTCAATGTGTCTTAAAGGAGTTTTTCTTAAAGATCTACGATTACGAGGATGATTTATACAAAGCGTCATGAAATTGGACAGATTTAAGGCCATCACGAGAACGAATTCTTGCAAAAGCACTTCCATCATCCAATACTTTTGTCTCCATTCTTTGTTCACAAATGAACGGCTGCCCCAAAATAATTGGGTACGAGCAGTCATCATGAACGAAGAAATTATGTTCCTCTTTAACATCTCCAATAGTTATAGGAACATTAGCACAAGCTCCTAGTAAATAGCCAGAAGCATTATTGGCTGCCTTCATTTTCCATCCATGATCCCTATCAATAGGCCATTTTCCCTCATTATAAATCTCCCTTGAGACTACATTGATTTCTGATCCTGAATCGATTAATGCTACTTGTGGTTTATTATTATTACCTATCTTAACCATAGTTTCAGTGGTACCCCTAGCCCAATGTTTTTGAGTAAAATGGCTATTTGGGTCATCATTTCCTTTTTCCAAATGTCCAATAACAGGTCCCAAATAATTTCTACGATCAGAAGATTCTCTATACTCAGATTCATTTATTTGTACAACACTTACTTTCGGTTCATCCTGATCTTTTCTTTCTTCCATTTCAATATCTTCCGTTCTATACTCTATAGGTTCTCTTCGTCTTTTAATGATACTCATGAAATCTTCCTTCACATCTGTTCTTGAAAATGCTAACCATTCTTCTAATGTCATGGTTACTTCTGCCTTCATGATTTTCTCATCCATAACTTTCCGAATGTCTATTTGTTTCTCAATTTGAGAGATCAATCGGAAAGTCGGAGGTTTCTTTTTCGGTTTTTCTTCCTTACTACCTTCTTCTCGTATGGGTTGTGTTTCATTTGGTTTATCCTGACTTCTATCTTCACTTGTAGTTTTCTTTTCTAAATTTTCTCCTACTTTCTTTCCTTTACCCTTATTTTGAGGTTTCTTTTCTTGTTCCTGTTGTTTTGGTTCTTGACTAGGCTCCATCATAGGCGGTTCTTTAATTGTATCAGTAGTTTCACCCTCTTTTCTAGCCCTAGTTGTTCGTTTAGACTGTCCCTCTTCATCCCGTTTTCTTTTCTCGTCTACATTAATTTCATGAGCATAAACTGAAAACATATCGACTGGCTCATTCCAACACATCTTTGATCTAATATCCGAGCTCGTAGCATATAAGTTCTCAATAGATAACTTGCCTCTACTAGCAGTATCATAAACCTGTTCCCAGAAATCACAATTAGAGTCTTCACTATCCAGCCTACAAGCATATGTATTTTGGCTTGTGGAGGCTTCAAAGAAGGTTTTCATTCCCCCTTTTCCATAGTTTGATGCCAAGGGCCTTTTTGTTACATAGTCACAGATCTTTCGATCTACTTCTGTGACCCAATTCTTATCCTTGGCCTCTTTGAATAAGTTACATGTCCAGTGTGGATGCTCCAAATCATCACACCAGAGACATCTACGTGCTTGGTTAAATGGTCTTCTAGCTGGCATCTGATTCCTAGGATTTTGTTCTAATTCTTTTGGTTTTTCCTGATCTCTCAATTTAAGCTCTTGCATACTCTTTATAGTAGCCATTTCAGTCGCCAAAGTCTCCACATGTTTGACAAGTGATTCTACTGATGTTTTTAACATTGTAAGTTCTGAGTCATCTTTTCTAGGGTTATGAGAAGTGGGGTCATTATCTATCTTTCCTGGCACATCTCTTTCATATATTCTTGGAGTTTGCATCTGATTTCGCTCCTGCCTTTGGGCTAACCTATGGACAGCTGCTCTTACGTTATCCCAATTTCCAGTAAGCCCACTCGCAGTCGCTCCATCCTCAAGCATTGGTTCTAGCTCTCGTCTAAGAGATGGATCTAGCATGTTTAGAAAATTTCTTAATTTATCTGGTTCAAGAGCTGTTCTGTCTGCTTGAGGCATTTGGTTAAATTTGATATCAAATTCAGTTAATCCCTGAGTTATGTGTTGGTCTAACTTCGTAGTTCCTACCCATCGCATAAATGTGGCTCTATTATTCTTACTGTAATCTTCATGCGAAAATTCAGTAAGAAGCCGAGTCTTGAAATCCACCCAAGTCATGTTTGGTTGGACTATTCGCAATTGGATTCTCTCTCTAGTGAACCCATGAGCAATTCGTATAAATGTATCTTTTTTATTGTCTTCAGGTAACCCATATTGTTCTGTCAATTGTTCATAATATTTAAGATAAGCTGTTACATTTATTCCAGTAAATTCCCCCCTATCTGTTTTAATTGCATCTATGATCTTCCAAATTCGCTGCTCTTCAAAGTGGTCAGCCATAGTGGATAAGTCTAACTTTATAGATAAATATGAAATATACGTATATAATTCTCGTAATAATCCGTCTATATCTTGATCCTGATACGACTCCGTGGTAAAAGAAACAAAAATAGAGAAAATATTCCTACTTCTTTGCCAACAAACTAAAGAAAAATTTACTACTCCTTTGAAAACAAAAAGAAAATTTCCCTATACTTTAGTAATAAAGAAACTTTTTCTACAATTTTGTTGAAAAGAATCCTTTCCTACTATGTTGCAATAGAAAAAACTTAAAGAAGAATTTCCTATTGCTTTGCAAACAAAGAAATAAAGCAAGCTTTCCTACTATTTTGCAATAAAAAAAACTTTTCTACTACTATGCAATAAAGAAAAATTTCCTACTGCTTTAGAAATAGAAATAAAGAAAACTTTCCTACTATTGTGCAATAAAGAAAATTTTCTTACTTCTTTGCAATTAGAAAGAAACTTTTCCTACTATTATGCAACAGAATAAAAAGAAATATACCTGATCAACAAGCTTGATGAAGAGGTTCGTTGTGAATGTGCACAGTGCAAAATCTTTTCATGCATGTGCAATCGTCACTTTTACGAAAGTTGATGGATAAAGGTGACGTGACGAGGATCAATCAGCTGCAGCTACAAAGGATGTCGATACTTCTTCTTCAATCGCCAAGTTGCCTATATATGCATATGCAAAACAGAAAGTAAATATACCTTTATACCTACGGTGTCTTGCCGAACCTTCACGTCGGGTTCACCAAGATGTCGGGAAGTTGCGGACATAAGGCTGGTGGATCAGTCAGCCACTAAATCCCTCGGCACACGCAGGGTGTATGAGACAATCGTAGGCTTAAGAAAATAAGGGTTCTAATGACTCAATCAATATAAATTATCTAATTCTATGACTGAAGCTAAAGTTTTCTTACCAAAAGTAAATAGTTTTACCTAGCTATGGACCGTAAGGATGGCTAGCCCTGTATCTTTCTATAGCTTCTATTTGATAAGGTGAAACTAAGTTCTCACAGGTAATTTGATCTTTAATCATATCATTTTCTTCACTTTCAATTTGATCTGAGCTCGGTTTTCGAACTAATTGGGGTGGGAATAAGTCTTCGTTTTCCTCTAGTTCTGGCAAAACTATAGTAAATAACGGTAACAGTCGAGAGACAAGACGATCGTATTCTATTGGGCGTAAAGACTCGTTCACTATTTTATCTTTAATAATTTCAGGTTCTTTTATTTTTGTTATTATATGAATTCTCAATTGGAGATGGTAACAATGTTCCTATAATTAGGTGATCTAATTTGTGCTTAATATCAGACTCATTTTTAGAACTACTGGTAGGTCCTATTCCTTTCGACATACGAATGAAAAATTAAGATCTCAATAAAGTTGCAGAAATAAAGTTGCAGAAAAACAATGTGAAGAATGTCAATATCAAACTATTTCAGTCTATACAAAGGCATATATTCAGTGCTCCTATAATCTTCTAATCCTATACAACTTAGTAAGTTTGAAATCGTGAAATCTTGTATGCTTGTTTCTTTATCAGCATTGCTTGACACTTCGCAATGGTTTTAATTGGAAAATAAGATTTAAATGAATCTTCAATCTTGCTGCTTCTCTTCACTTTACTTCAATTGCTTTGTAATCTTCAATGTTTCTGAACAAAAAACATTAGGAAAAACTGGAACTCATCACACACATAAATACTTACACAAGTCCTTCCTAATCCACTCTTTTGGTTTTAACTTTTAATCTACAACCACACTTTAATCTCCTTACTTTCACCACACTTTAAATTGGCTTTATTTACGCAACTTACTTTCACCTCTCTTTTGATCTACACTAATTCTCACCATTCCTTTTCATTAACCAACTTTTTCACTTTAAGTGCATCTTCCTTTCAGACCACTCCTTAATTCACTTTAGTTACACACTTAGCTCACACCATTCTTTTTTCTAGCATCCACATAGACCAGTAGATATTTATCCTTTTAATTAATCATTTTAATTCTATTTAGCCTATATTTCTTATTTAAATAAATCATTTAATTTAAGCTTAGGTTAAGCTTTTAAGTAATTGGAACCTTAGTATTAAATGCACATACATGATTAAATAATTAATTAAACCATATTTTAATTTTTGTTAATGAACCAATGTTTAGATATAGATTAATTTCCTTCAATATTAATTATTTTAACCCTTGAACCATTCTAAAACCCTAAAAAACCTACTTAAAACCCATCAAAACCCTATTGAAACCCTTTGGAAATCATTGATAACCCCTTAAAATCCTTCTGAACCTATCATTAACCCACAAACTCTCAATTAAACTCTAACATGAATCCATTAAATCTTTTGAGACCCTTCAGATGAACCTAATGAACATAAAATCATGTGAACTTAGACAACCCTAGGGTTAAATACCCATGAATCAAGCATGTATAAATATGAAATACTCATTAAATATGAAATTAGAGTAAACCCTAATATGAACATGTATTCTTTATCATTTCCTGTATCTGCAAACACTTCAAAAGTAGTTAATTCAATCCAGAACAATTAATCAACAGTGATATAAAAGGTTAGAGTTCACCAATAAAGTTATTTTCATTTTCTCTGGTCATCAACTGGAAAGTTGAAAACTTTCCGACAACGTGGTGTACCTGCATCTGAGGTACTCACTCTAGGAGTAGAACTTGGAGACACAATGTCCATTGCACTGCCTTCACAACATCCACCTCCTCCAGAGCCACCTATAGATCCACTTTAAGAACCTCCTCCTCCAAAGCATGACCTCGATCAATGAGATGGGCCCGCACCTGTATCACGCTGAGATGTCAAACACATATGTCGACTACAAAAGCCACTAGGGGATTGTTGAGAAGGTATTCGTGGTGGAGTCATAAAGAGGAGTAGCTCTGGCAGGAGTAGCCCCGACCATGAGAGTGATGTTGACGGGAGTGAGGCCGACGAGAGTGAAGCCGATAGGAGTGAGGCCGGGGGGAGTGCTACCGCGAGCAATCCAATGCTGTGACATGGCAACCATATAAGCAGGATGTGCCTGAGATATAAACTCTAAGAATTGCTCCTCTATCATGGAATGTGGAGTGATCGGAGGACTACCTCCCATCGTGCTCTACAACAAAAAACTCAAATAATTAGCATACAATAATAATGGTAATATAGAAAAAAAAAAGGTGGCAAAAAAATTAACACAAATCAGTATGTACAAGTGTTTGCTTCAGAACTCCTCTATTCTAGCATCCTCTTGGAGATATGATGCACAGAGGATATCTATCTCTACATTGGTGAATTTTAGATCTCTTGGTATGATGGCTCCTTCTTGATCATTGTTCTCATACAACATATTGTCTATTAGTTCATCATGTATCTCCTCTTCTTCAAAGATCTCTTCATCTCACACAATGATCTCTTCATCTCACACAATGATCTCTTCCTCCTCGACTACTGAATGAATCTCAGATTCCACTATAGATGGAATTTCTTCTATGTCTATGTTCTAACAAATTTGTCTGTTATGTGGGGAGACTTGTAAAACAAATAGCCACTCTGGTTCTTTTGAATTTGGCATAAATACAATCTGTTCATAGTGTTTGGGAAGTACAAATGTATCTCTTTCATCTGTCCATACCTTTGTGGAGTCTACTTGAAGCAAACCACTCTTATCCCACCTCAATGTTGTGTTTCTTCTAGAGGTCACTACTTTGAACCATTTCACATCACATAGAAAGTAATCAAACCTCCTAAAGGATAGCTTCAAGATATCTTGGATCACTCCACAAGAATCAAGCTAGCCTTCTTGAGCATTGTCGTCTTTTGCACTAGCTCTAACTTCTTGGAAAAGTTTCATCATCACCCCACTATCAAAAGTAGACATATTTTCATCAATTCGTGTGATCCGAAAGTGTCGTCCATGAGATCATAGTCCACCATATTTAGAATACTCCCAATCACATCCTTTTGTGAGTTCCTCTTCTTCTTCAGAGATATTGTCACATGTTGCCTTTGCTTGTGAAGCTTTTATATCTAACCATTTTCTCGTTGGAAAGGGTGGAAGAGGTCGAAGACTTTCTTGAAGAGGCAAAAAGAAAGTGGAATGATTCTTTTGAAATTGAGCTCTTTCATTTGCGTTTGTCTCCTTGGCAAGCTCATACCTCTCTAACCACTTCTACATAGGCTCAGAGTTAACAATGCAAAACTTCATTGCCTTCTCTTTGAAAGCTGCATCCCTTTACCTTGAGGTTCATCACCTACGAGATGAACATCTTCATCGTCGCTCCATAAGCGAGGCACTTCTGAGTCAGACATGCATAGAAACTCTATTATGAATACAAGAGACTCTTGTACAGCCATCCCTCTACCATGATGCCCTCTAGACATGCTCTCTGATGAACAAACCCTTTTAATGTCTTCATGAAGCGCTCTAAGAAGAAAAGAACACCCATCGAATGTGGAAAGTTCTTGCTATTGCAACTTCATCAACCACATGAACCAATAAATGAAGCTAAATTGTGAGAATACTTGTGGGAAAGTATTTCTCTACCATACAGACAACCTCTATAGCATTGACTTTTGCACTTTCTGTGATATCTCTCCTTATCTCTTTAGAAGAGATCCACCATACCAAGGAATTGATTTTATAAATGGTTGTTTGCACATCCTCCAAAAGAAAATCTTTTAGAGCTATAGGGAGCACAAACTATAAAAATCTGTGCCAATCATGAGACTTGAGCCCTCTGAGATTGTTGTTTCATGTAAAGGCAGTCTTTAGACACCTCATGCATCCAATAAGTGTTTGAAACTCAAAAATTGCCTTCTTCACTTGTTGCTCTTCCATCTTGTGAAGCACCCAAGGAGCTATTGGTAGCAACATTGTTCCATTGGGCTTGGTAATTACCCACAACTCTTGCATATGATCTCACTCTTCCAAGTCCTCACTTTGTGCTTTGTTTTCTTTCTTTCCAATCAAAGTCTTCCAGAGAATCTCTTCCACACTCTTGAAAATATGCATCAAGTCTACCAAATGATTGATCAATAACTCACTCCAATAAGGGATTTTGTGAAAGATCAACAACCATTTCATGCCAGTGACTGGTGTTTTTGCATCCCACATATACTTCCAATCGCTTGCTTTCATTTGGCATTACGCTTGTCAGCCAATTTTCCCTTCACGTAAAACATATCCATCAAGAAAATATCTATGATGTCCTTCATAGAAAGTTTTCCAAAGTGCTTTGGAGTAGCATGCTTCGAGTTGTGGTCCGCATAGGGGACAAGCATGGTAACCCAAAATTAATAAACATGAACATTCACCTTAATCAAGCCAGTCATGCATCATCCACATAAGTATGCCTTGCACTCGCATGTCCCATCTTCTTATAGATTGAGATATGTCATGCACAGTAATCCCATCCCATAAAGTGCAGAGCTCTTCCACAAGTGGTGCGAGGTATGCATTCATGTTTTTTACCTTATACTTACTTGGCACAATGAGAGCTAATAATAAATGGCCCTTTTTTGTGGCTAGCCATGGTGGGATGTTATAGTTGACCAAACATACATGCCATGTGCTCCATGAAGAGTTTTGTAAACCAAACGGATTTACTCCATCCATAGCTAGGCCTAGATGACAGTTTTGAGGCTCACTAGCAAACTCTAGCCACTTACTATCTATGTGTTTCCAAGCATCAGAGTCAGCAAGCACTCGCATTACACCATCTGTAGACCTACTCTTTACATGCCATGACATTAATTGAGCTATGGATTTGCATCTAAACATGCTCTTAATGCTCGAGATTATAGGAAAGTGGCAAAGAACCTTTGCGGGGATTGTTTTGCCCACAAGGTCTTCCCTAAACCTATTTGCACCACACTTTGGATATATATGAAGATGCTTATACTCATTCTGAAAAAGAATGCAATCATTTGGACAAGCATGAATCTTGGTGTAGTCCATTCCAATGGATTGTAAAAGTTTTTTTGCATCTCTATGTGTTGAAGGCATGTCATTGCCATCTGGCAGAAACTGATCTTTAAAAAGCCTGCGATAAGCAATTAGAATGATATTAGTAAATAAAGTTATTTTAATACAACAATGAAATTTTATTTCAAATCCACTTACTTGAATAATTCAAAGACACTACTATCTGACCATCCATAAATGGATTGAAGATTGAACATCGCAAGCGATGCACGTAATATAGATATCTTTGCCCCACCGTACAGTAGTAAACAGGCTAGTCTTTGCATGTTTTGGTATTCTTTGTCAGCTTGTTATTGTGGAAATTATGTCATGACCATGGAGCCCACAACACCTTCTCCACCATTGTGATCTTCATCCATCTCATAAAATGCCTTGAGCATTTCCTCCATGTGTTCATTCTATGTAATGTTACCAATACCTTGTACTTCTACCACCCTCTTGGTTCTCTTCTGTCCATAAGAGGTTACCAGTGCAATGTCGTTTGGGTCCATCTGCTCACTAGGGGGACCATGCAAATGGTAGCATAGGTTTTGTAGTCGATTTTTATCAAAGGATCCATATTCTCTAACATGTGCAATACAAATCCATCATTTCCGATAAATTTGATTTGCACTAAGTGCAAGGACATGTCATTCTCTCCTCTAGATCCAAAGATGCCATTTGATACCATGTGGACATGTTAGGACATTTAATTCTAAAATCCTAATTTTTTTATTAAAAAAAACCTATTTTTTATATATTTAATTATATATATTTAATTTAATTCAAAGATCGTAATTTCTTATGTATATAGTTAAACATAGTAAATATAATTATATATTGTACTTTTTTGCCTTATTTTTATAAATATTTAATTATACATATTAATATTTAATTATATATATTTAATTTAATTAAAAAAACTTAAATTTCTATTTTTATATATTTAATTATATATTTTTAATTAAATTAAAAACCCTAGCTCTTTTCATATTAATTTATCTATATCAAAGTCCTATTTTTTATATATGTTTGATTATATATTTTAATTTTTTTCTTTATATATATATATATATATATATATATATATATATATATATATATATATATATATATATATATATATATATTAAACCTAAAACCCTATTTTTTTATATTTAATTAAATATATTTAATTTAAGAAAAACCCTAAAATCCTATTTTTATATATTTAATTATATATATTTAATTTATATATTTTAAACCCTAGCTCTTTTCATCTTTATTTATCTATACTAATATCCTATTTTTTATATGAATTTATTTATGTATTCTAATTTTTTCCTTAATTGTTTTCTTAATTTTTTTATTATATATATTTAATTTAATTAAAAAAACTCTAAAACCGTATTTTTATATATTTATTTTTATTGTATATGTGCATGTATGCATATGTGTGTATATGTATGTATGTATGTATGTATGTATGTATGTATGTATGTATGTATGTATGTATGTGTGTATGTATATATGTGTGTATGCATGTGTATATATGTAAAAAACCTAAACGCCTAATCCCAAAGACCTAGATCTAAAACATGTATGTATATGTGTGTGTATGTGAGTGTGTGTGTGTATATGTGTGTATGTATATGTGTGTATGTATATATGTGCACATGTGTCTCTCTTATGTGTGTAGGCATGTGAGTGTATGTGTATGCATATGTGTATGTATGTGTGTGTACGCATGTGGGTATATGTGTATGCATGTGAAAGTGTATGGAATATATGCATATGTATGTGTATGTATGTGTGTACATATGTGTGTGCATATGTATGTGTGTGCATATGTATGTGTATGCATATGTGTATATGTGTGTGTATGTATGCATGTATATACATGAGTATGTCTGTGTGTATGTATCTCTATATCTCTCTCTTTCTCTTTCTTTATATCTCTCTCTCTCTGTCATCTCTCTCTCTCTCTTTATCTCTCTCTTTCATCTCTTCCTCTCTCTTTCTCTCTATCTCTATTTCTAATAAAGAACATAACAATCACTTACATCTATGTGTGTGTGTCTCTCTCTACCTTTCTCTCTTTCATCTCTCTCTCATTGTCTCTTTCTTTGCTCTCTCTCTCTCTCTCTCTCTCATTCTCTATCTCTTTCTCTCTCTCTCTCTCACTCTCTTAATTTCTCTCTCTCATCTCTCTTTCTCTCTCTCTCTCTCTCTCTCTCTCTCTCTCTCTCTCTCTCTCTCTCTCTCTCTCTCTCTCTCTCTCTCTCTCTCTATTTCTCTCTCTATTTCTCTCTCTCTCTCTCTCTCTCTCTCTCTCTCTCTCTCTCTCTCTCTCTCTCTCTCTCTCTCTCTCTCTCTCTCTCTCTCTCTCTCTCTCTCTCTCTCTCTCTCTCTCTCTCTCTCCATCTCTATTTCTAATAGAGAACAAAACAATCACTAACATCGATGTAATTCTTTGGATTGCTATCATCAAAGCCCAACCAACATCATCTCTTATCAAATTGCAAAGAACCGATGCCAAAAAGCTCTTGAAGAACCAAAGAAAAGAGAAAACATAGAGAAAGAGAAAGGATGAATGTACACGCATCACTTATCAAAATCCAAGATCTAGAGAGAGAGATGTGTGTAGAGAGAGAGAGAGATCTTTGTGTGTGCACAATACAATCACTATGCAGGGAGACAAGCACAATGTATGCGCGTGCAAAAGCTCGACACTAGTAGTAGGTAGTTCAAAAAAGTAGCAAATGTCGACTTTTTGATCTCGGGTTCAGTTATGTTAAAAACGCACTATCAATATAGACATTGGTACCGATAAGCATCAATATACACGTTGGTATTTCCAATAAATTATCGACGCGCATATCGGTGCTCATATCGGTGCTTTTATCAGCACCTATACCAGTGGCTACAAATTCCAATGCATATACCCGCACCAATATTCTAATGGTTATATCGACAATCAAGTGACTATCAGTATGATTTACGTGGTCAGACATTTCCAATAGTCATACAGACGCTAAGGCATTACCATCGGTATGCCTCTCATATGTTGTAGTGACTTCAATGCACACATCAAGGATAAAGGATTAAAAGAGGGAGACCTAGTGTTGGTTAATACACTAAAGGAGCATGCTTGTAAAGTGGAAAAATGAGGATATGGACCCATGGTCATTAATAGAATTTCCACTAGCGGTGCGGTTCAATTGGCCACTCTAGAAGGTGACATCTTGGCAAGCTATATTAGTGGATGTTGAGTCAAGCTATATTAAGAACATCTTACAGAGGATATCCTAATGAGACTCAACACTGCTAAAAATTTAAAAGAAGAAGAGTTAAGGGTTAGAGAAGAAGCACAGGGAGAGGCTAGAGAGTGCATTAAGAAAAATAAGTTAAGGCACAAAGGCTGCCCCTTCTCTTCCAAATGTATCAACATCACAAATTGGAACAATCAATTTTGCAGAGCAAAGGAGAAAAACTACAATTGGTGAGAAGGAGGAAACCTCAATGACAAAAGCTACTACACAACCTCACTCCTCGCACACAAGGACAAAACCTAAACCAAATTTCAAGACTAAATAAATATGGATGATGAAAGGCAAGCAACCACCAGCTTTGCCCCAATAGTTCCCATCCAAGAAAGCCAATCATGCCAAAAGAAGAACCAAGCAACTAGGACAAGCTCAACCACAAAGTATTCGACAAATTTGGGTGCCTAAGGAATTAGATATAACTCAAAAAGGGTGATTACACATGTGGGTACCCAAGGAACTCTTATATACACAAAATCCTATGCTCTCCCTCACAAGAAAAGTCTCGACAAAGAAGCCAAGGAGAGGCAAGGGTCAGAACTAAGCACAAAGATCAAAAGAAGATCAACCCACCTCTTTGGCAATAGTAATAAGACAATCAACAAGGGTATGGATTCAGAAGCCAAAAGCACCAATAGCCTCCATAGAACTAAAGAGCCAACCACAAGGGATACAAAATTTAAGAAACCATCCAAAGATGATGAGGCCAAACGTGATTGGTATGCAGTCAAACATTGTTCTAAAATGGATCCCTATAAGGAGGAATGATAAATTGACATTCAACCATCGATTGATTGCATCATTTCGAGATCCAATGGATACCTCCAAAAAAAGATTGCATCAATGTCTACAAGTAACATCAAAAGCCTCAACGTGCAAAAACCATGTGCCCTTTGCATAACTTCGTCTTTTGCACCATTCAGGTCATGTGTTTCCACAATATGCATTAATATAGGGCCACATTACAAGCCCGTGCATAGATACAGTTGAGAATCCCATGCACATGACACACATTTGATATATGTAAACTATTTCATTGATACTAACCTCTTTCTTCTTGTTTTATGAAAGTGCTCCAAAAAAATAAGAAAAAAGAAAAACAAAAGAAGGGACAGGACCATGTGCTTGAAGAATATCATCAGTGAACCATCAACAAGGACATCCATCAGCAACAAAAGACAAGCCAATGGTCAATCACTGTGATGGGAGTACAACACGAAGAGATAAACATCAACCAACCTTTCACCATGGTAAGAATCCTCTACCTTGGCAACACCACAACAATGAAAGATAAGGAAACCTCTTCATCAACATACCCTTGAGCACTTAACTCAAGACCCAATTTTTTGACCCTACTTCTTACGATGCATTCCCCAAGTAAGCATGCATAGGGCCACATTACAAGGCCGTGCACATGGCACATATTTTTCTTCAACCCATGCACTAACACATTTACCCATCATTCATTATGGGTTATGAGTACTTGGCATGGCAATTATGAAAACCATGTTTGAAAATCCAAAGGACAGCAAGGTTACAACATTAGTACCTATGAAGCAACTCACAACCAACAGGTGCTCAAAATCAACATTGACCTCTTTTGAGCAACTGATAATTTTTGAAAGCTCACAAATACAACATCATGCTAGAATCCAAAGAAGAAGTACATATAAAGGGGCTAAAACTTGAAAAGGCTAGCAGTGACAAAATGAAGAACAAGAAAAAACCCACCCCACTACATTTGGGAAACAAATCCCTCTTGTTGATACATGATGAACACTACCTCTCAAAGTACTACATGGAACACCCACTCTAACAAGGGTCTGTGTTGATATATTTAGGTGGTGATGTGTGTGAACACACTAGGACCACCAAGGCACTTTTTCCCCTCTTTAAGAGGTTTTTTCCTGAGCTTGTATATATGCCTATAACTCCAACAGGTCACTTACCTTTGTACATTCTCTTAGTAATACATTCAATATTGTGCGTTGTGCTCCAAGCTTCTTCTTCTTCTTCCTTGTGCTATTTGTGTGCTTCCGTAGACCTCAAACTCCAACAATTGGTATCAGAGTAAGTCACCACTTCATCTAGGGCATCTGTAGCTCAGTGATGAGTAGCACCTCCTTTGATGTCAATCCGGGAAGACATGAGGATGGTATGAAGACCTCGAGCAAGTGAAGGCACAAATGTGTGAGTGAGAAGCACACAAACATGCACACACACACACACACACACGCACACACGGCAAGAACAAAGAGAGTAAGACAATGGAATCACTTCTATTATAACCAAGTTCTCATACAAGCTCAAAACTACAAGAAGCTAGCCCGAAAATGAGCTCTCTAGCTCTATTTATAGTTTTTGACTAGCTTTGGCCCTGTCCAGACCTAGTGTCCGGCCTAGTTAAAAATTAGGTTCCAAGGCTTGTTTGAGGGTTCAAACGAGATCTAAAAAAATATGAAAATTGGTAGGCAACTACTTCTAAGGCTCCTCAAGCTCGAGGACTCCTCGGCTTGTACAAAATGGAGCTACAAAAAAGGGAAATGGTATTTACAACGGTTTTTAGTGATGAGAATCACTTTTAAAATGTGTGAGGATTGGAAAAAATTGATGGGTTGCCTCAATGCTAGATCTACATACATGCTCGTACTTGGTGTCTTCCCATATGATGCCAACACTCTCCCCCCCTAGCGTCTGTCGCCTCTGACAGACCTCTGCTCCCCGGTTTTATCAATGTATTGATGTAGTATGTCTGTTGCCAATTCTTGTTCTTTAATCCGCAGTCCCTTGACCAGGTCTCTCTGCAGGGCCTCCCAGTTAATTGCACCAGGCATGTCAGGTTGGGGTGTGGTGTAGAGCTCTGAGTGCATTGTCTGTTCGCACGCGAACAGTTGGAGCAGATGAGTTGGGCATGGCGCAAATACTTCTGAGTGTGCTTCCCAGAACCCGGTGGTGAACATGTCATCAAACGTTTGCTTGTAACAAGCAGGGAGATATCTTATTCGTGCATGCCACGCATAAGCCACTCTGATACTCGGGGTCGTGCTCATATCATAAAGTAAATCATAGTTACCGTTGATGAAGCCCAGAATTGGCGGCTGAATATACGTACATTTCGGAAGGTCTTTAACACCACTTGCATCATGTCCAGTATCTTGAGCATCATCTGTGCAGCGACGTCAGGCATGGGGTGGAGGCGTGGCATCCAATGTCTGATGGTAGCCATCATGTAAGCTACAGTAGGTGTGTCGGTTGGGGGTGCAATGGCTGGGTAATTGAGCCATTCTTTGCAATTGGCATTGTTCTTAACTTTGATGGCAAATGCCTTCCATGGTATTCTCCGTTGCACTGGCCCATAGCAATTGTTATACTTCAAGTGCATGGGCGCGTGATCCCATGTTCGTAGCATCTCCGGATAGGTTTCCAGTAACTTTTGCCTCTAGGTTGGTTGGAATATGTTCCCTTTGTGGGCATCCTCTGGAATGTCTTCAGGTTCAAACTGGGTAGCAAAAGTAGGGTACTTGTTGGTTTTGCATTTGATCTCGGCATTGTAGTCTGCCAAGAGTACAAAATATGGTTTATATTGTAATTCGGAGCTGGTTATCAGTCGCCTGGTAGCCAAGTGCTTGAAATATTCCGATTGAAGTATGGTCTCTTCAATAGTCCTCATGGCCAACATC
The DNA here is from genome assembly GCA_020310875.1 of Ceratopteris richardii. NCBI lineage: Eukaryota > Viridiplantae > Streptophyta > Polypodiopsida > Polypodiales > Pteridaceae > Ceratopteris > Ceratopteris richardii. Next base: position 75,475,055 of record CM035439.1, read on the forward strand.
TGGGTGGAGATACATTCCTCATGAGTTGGCCCCATTTCTTCTACCTGTTTCATCCATGCCGACAGTGGCTCCTCATATGTGTCTTGTCCTTCCTCCGTGATGCTGCCTCTTGGAATGGGTTGAGGCTCGTAGTTGTCTTCAAATGTTTCCTCCACTGGAATGATTACTGCTTCTTCTTCTATTGGTTGATCAGGTGGAGAGGGGGGTCTTTCATACTGTAATAGCTTGATCTTTAATTCTGCCACTTGTTGTCGTAGCTCAAGTACCTCATTGGTCGTTGTTGATTCAGGTTCTGGTGAAGTGGCAGCATTGACCATCTTTTTAGCTTCTGGTGGTTGTGGTGTAGGCACTTGGGATCTTTGTAGCTCTTTTACTTGGTCAGCCAGCCGATCATGTGCTTCTAAGACGTTGGCATAGGTTTCCAAAATTTGTTGTATGCTTTCTGAAGGGATGGCCCGGAAGTTAGCAGGGTCGATGGATGCCCCTGGAGTATTTTCTATGGCGGCTTCGAGGTTGTCTTGATTTTGTTGCTGTAATCTCCTGTTTTCTTCTTGTGCAGCCGCTAGGTGGCGTCGGAGTAGAGCCATGTTTCGTTGTAGTCTAGCATTACAGGCTAGCTGATCTCTGAGTTGTTCTTCCGTTGCCCTAGTCGTCTCTGTATGTTTGGCTTCGAGCTCCACCTAGGATTGTTGGAGGGTGGTCACTTCATGTTGTAGTGTTGTATTACTTAGCTCCAAGGCATTGACACATGCCTGGAGTTGGGCCGAGAGATTGCACAGCTCTGTGTTATTTTCTTCCAGTAATCTATACTCTTGCTTAAGTTGAGTGGCCACTTCGAACATGGTGTCTAGTGCATGACTAAATGATGTGGATGCAGGGGTAGAGGTGGAAAATGCAAGGGTTCGGGAAATGGGGAGGGAAAAAGTGGGTGTTGTGCCTACTGTGGTTGGAAATGATGATGTGAGTGAATTGATATGTGATGATGTTGGAACAAAAGTGGGGGTGGGTGGTGCTGTGGATTGTGAAATGTCCATGGGATCGGACGTGATTGTGTGTGTTGTGTGAATCGTGAATACGGGAATGGTGGGCGGTGTGTTAGTGGTGGGTGTGAATGTGGGTGAGGTGTGCTGGGAAAGGGAATTTCTCCTATAATCATCAATTTGTCGCATCATATTTACAAGGTTTGCCAACAATGGAGGTAGGATGGCTTGTGTTGGTTCTGAGGAGGTGAAGAGGGGCTCAATGGTCTGAGGTTGGGAAAGAGGAAATGTAGTGGTGAGGGGAAATGTGGGTGTTAAGGTCTGGGTAGGGGGATGTGTCTGCCCAAGAGCTGGTTGGAAAGAAGGGTGACCTATGATGGTTTGAGGGGTGGCAGGATGACCTATATGATGTTGGGAAGATGGACCCGCAATGATAGAGGTAGGGATAGGTAAGGATGACAAAATGATGGTGTGTGATATAGGTTCACTGAGGGTGGATATTGGTTGCTCAAGAATGCTAGCAGTGAGGGGTTCGGTGGGCTGAATGGGAGGTGACGTTGGAGATGTAATCTGTATATTTACATTTGGTTCATCAAGGTTAGTTGGGTTGGCCATGTGAACATCTTCTTGAGTGGTGGTAGGGAAGGCGGTAGAGACTTCCATTTGAATCATCTTCCCCCTTCGTGGTCGTGTATCGATCCTTCGTTGATCATATTGAGGAGGGTTGCGATGTAACATGATCCGCATAGCTTCTATAATCCCATATGTCTCCGCCAAAAGGTTCAATGATTCCACAAAATGGGGATCCGTGTTCTCTGCTTGAAGCATTTGATTCACCATCGCTCTATTTGCCTCCTCTGATAACTTATGTCTATTTTGTACCTGCTTGATTGTTTTGTAGAGCCGTTTGAGTTGGGCCGTGTAGGCAGGGGCCTCTTCCTCACTTTCTTCTAATTCATTCCTCTGCATCTCTTCCTGCACATGTGTCCCTCCCTCCTGTGTCTTCCCAATGCACCCTTCTAGCCGCACTATGTGCCCGTCCTCTCTGGGATGATGATTCGGGGCCATCCGTGTCTGAGAAGAACTCACTCTCAGATAAGTGAGTTGTCTACAAGAAGCTTTCAAAGTCAAAAGGTGGGTCTTCTGGCAGTGGAGCCATGGATGCAAACTCTACATCTGTGGGTAGTGGGGGGGCTGACGGAGTGGGTTATACCATGCTTCCTGATTGGGGTCCTTGAAGATGGATTGTGAAAGGGGCTACTTGTTCTTCTTCTCTACTGGAGGCTTCTGTGGTGACTTCACGAGGAATTAGAATCTGTGAAAGTCATCCACGCATTCTTTTAGCAAGTTGAACCCCTGATTTCCGCCCCTGAAAGAATTCCAATTGTGAGTACTTGAGGGCTCGTGCAATTGGCACATCATAAGCAAGGCATCTGTAGATGATTCTTGTAATGGCGCAGCAGCCATTCAAAGTAGGCTTCCTCACTCCTCACTTGCCTGCTTCATATAACTGGTCAAGGATCCATACTGGCATTTTCATAGGTAAGCTCCCGGTCTCTGCTAGGTATAACCCATACCAGATCTTCTTATGAGGCTGGGTGAACCGGTCTTGTGCCGGAAATGCGAAGTGTTGAAGGCACATCCGTAATGGTATGGCAATGTTGGGGGTGAGAGCACACATTTCTTTCAACTTCTTGATTTTATTGTTCTTCATAGACTCCGGTATCAAAGGGTCTCGATCGGAAGGTACATGGGTGCCATACATCTGAAGGGCTTCCCTGATTAAAGTAATATTCAACTCAAACTTCTTCATTTCCTCCTGGTTTGATAGAGAGGGCACCAGGAATGTGCCTGAATGATCTTTATCTCATGTCGCCTTCAGTGTGGCAATCAAGTAGTAGCACCTCAGAAAATCAGGTCTAGGCAAAGCTGCACTAAAATAATCTTGCAACCCCGCTTTCAGCCAAATATTATGTGACCATTGTCTTTTCATTCTCTCTCGGCTATCTCTCCATGCTCTTGTCCTTTTCTTGGTTATACTCTCTGTCTCACTAACCTCAGAACTCTTCTCCTGCCCTACTCCTTGAGTCTGCTGCAAGGCTTGAGCTCTAGTGACCACATGCACGGGGACGGCGGAAGTTATACTTCCCTTAGAGTTTACCACTAACCCAATGATGTTGATAGGAGTGATTTTAGGCATGTTATTAGGGTTCTTTGGGCAATCTCGTAAGAGATGCTCTTTTCCGCAGTCTTGATAGAAACCCTGAATTGTCACTGGTTGGGGTGGTGTAGGGGCAGGCAGTGGGCAATCACGTATAAGGTGATCATCCTGGCATCTAAAGCATGGTCCTCTAGGAAATGGGGGCCGTATCTGCCCTAGGTTGAGGTCTAGAGTTGGGGCTTGTGTACATGACATTAGCATACTCAGGCTCCCCACCATTTTCACTTGGGTCTTCATAATAATATGACTCCTTATGCTCGGGTGACTGCATGTAGTAAGCCTGTGGGCTATCAATATGTGTGGAGTCAAAACTATGGTCACTTGGATCATTGTCTGATAGCAACTGTGTGACTGTGACTATGGCTCTATTCAGATTTTCTTCAGCAGATGCATATTTCACTGGGATCACATTGGTTGGAGTAGGGGGTTGTTGCGCTAGGATTGGTTGAGGTCTCTGTTGCCCTTGATAAGGTGGCTGATAAGATTGTTGTGGTCTGCCGTATTGTTGTGGTGGGTACTGATTCTGGTATCTACCCTGTTGTGGATATGGCTGAGGGTAATTTTGCCTGACAGTCTGCTTGTTATAAGGGCAGTCTTGTGCGGTGTGGTTGGTGTACCTTCGCTCTATGGTGTAGTACTGGCTACTAGGATTCACTTGGGGTTGGGCCATAATAGGACAAACACTTGCCATATGGTCACCTCCACAAGTATAGCACCTCTTGACTGGGGCAAATCTTGGAATTTTTTTGCTAGAGACACCTAATTTTTGAGCTACCTTCTCTGCAAGTTCCTCAATGGATGTGGATTGACCAGATGTGAGGCTACTAGAGCTATCCGAATCCTTATAGATTTTTGATAGTTATAACTCCTCGCCTAGATTATCCTCAATGTCTATGCACATGCGCACGCACTCTTCTATAGTTTTGGGGTCCTTCAGATACACATATGACCTGAGCTTGGTGCTCAACAATCCATCTAAGAACAAAGCCACTTGCTTGGCTGGTGTGGGTAACTCAGGCATTGGGCATCTCTCTAGGTATTGCCTAAACCGTCTTCCTGCTAGTCTGACTGTCCCTTGAGGTGTTTGCTTGAAGCTATGAATTCGTGAGGAAGTGTTGTGCCTTATACCACTCTTAGAAAACTCAATGATAAATGCCTCTAGGAGCTGGTCTATGTTTCTGAAATGGCTCTCGTTCAGTGGTTGAAACCACGTAAGGGAAGTGTTCCTAATGACTACCGAGTGTTCTAATCCATGGGGTTGATCGGGGTTCTTAATTTGGACCACAGATCTTCTCAGGCCGTCTTCGTAGATGCGAGCACCTAGATGATTAGTCCTGATGTATTCCAATTGAGTCTTGTAAGGTCCTTCTGGCTTTTCTAGGTACGCCACCCCTGAACTACCTACTGGTCTCTCCATGTTATAGGACATTTCAGAATCACTTGTTTCTGATCGGGGAGTGTATGGGTAATCACTCAACTGCTGGGCCCAAGACTTAGCAGTGTGATTGACACTAGCTTCAGAAGATCTGAGGCTTTGTCTGTCTCGGCCTAAGTGTCTGCCTGACCTAAGGTTCATATGCCTGGTTTCTCTACCCCCTTGGTCCCAAGTACACTCTCGTTGCAGATTAATTGGCACCAATCACTTTGTTCTTTTTAGTTGATTATTATGTTTATGATCTTGCCTGATATCACGTCGTCAGGAATACTTAAGTGAATTTTGCACTTGATAAGTGATCGACTCAAGTTTACTTTTGTCCCTTAGGGTTTTCGCACTTAAGACCTACTTAATGCTTGCACTTGGTTGATTAGTTCTCTTGGACTTAATTCGTGCCTGACATTGCCCTAATTAATTACCACACCTAAGTCGTACTTAGCCTAGGCTAGGAATTGACAAAGGAGGGTTGAGAGAACTTCCAACCTCAATCCTCAGGTTGCTCAGGCTGTTGCACAAGCCCAGGAAGCCTTCTCCCAAGCTTGGTACACACCCTTGCTAGCTTGCCTCGGAAAAGCCTTGCTTGCACACAATGTTCCTGCTTAGCTTGCTGGAGATGATGATGGAGCTGAAACCTGCAAGAAACATGCAAAAGCACACAAAAACAAGAACACACACTCGCTCTCTCTCAAACTTGCACAAAACAAATGAGGGAAATGATTTGGAAGTGGGAATATAAGGTGGTGAAGGAGATGAAGATGGAGATGAAGATGGAGATGGAGATGGAGAAAAAACAAGAAATTTACCTACTACTTACCATTCCAACGCGTCCTCTCTACGTCTTACCATCACACGCTCGTCCTCAAAGCTCGAATCCCCGGCAACGGCGCCAAAATTTGGTGTAGCTCAGTGATGAGTAGCACCTCCTTTAATGTCAATCTGGGAAGACATGAGGATGGTATGAAGACCTCGAGCAAGTGAAGGCACAAATGTGTGAGTGAGAAGCACACAAACATGCACACACGTACACACACACGCACACACGGCAAGAACAAAGAGAGTAAGACAATGGAATCACTTCTATTATAACCAAGTTCTCATACAAGCTCAAAACTACAAGAAGCTAGCCCAAAAATGAGCTCTCTAGCTCTATTTATAGTTTTTGACTAGCTTTGGCCCTGTCCAGACCTAGTGTTCGGCCTAGTTAAAAATTAGGTTCCAGGGCTTATTTGAGGGTTCAAACGAGATCTAAAAAATATGAAAATTGGTAAGCAACTACTTCTAAGGCTCCTCAAGTTTGAGGACTCCTCGGCTTGTATAAAATGGAGCTACAAAAAAGAGAAATGGTATTTACAATAGTTTTTAGTGATGAGAATCACTTTTAAAATGTGTAAGGATTGGAAAAAATTGATGGGTTGCCTCAGTGCTAGATCTGCATACATGCTCGTACTTGGCATCTTCCCATATGATGCCAACAGCATCATCAACACCCGTCCAATCACACTCTAAGAATTGCACAAAATTTCGTGAACATACTCAAGGCGATTACGAGTTCAAACAACTTTGCCTTATGGTGTCAAAATTGCGATATGAGCTCGTTTCGACCTTTGAATGCACTGTTACAGTGCCTATATAGGCAATTTTGTCTTTTTGTGCCAAAGATATATAAAGGTTTTGGTTCACCAATATAAGCACCTCAAAATCCACTACAGGTTTAACAAAAATCAGCAGGGTATTTTTGTTCAACTTTTTGAGATACATTCATTTTTTTGCATTAGGGTATTTTAATCAGTAGCCATGGTTGAAAGCAGTGATGTATTCCGTATGTTGGTTGTTGAGGATAAGTTGGATGGTACCAATTATCCATTAAGGTCTTATATGATGCGTCATGTATTGGTTGCAAAAGGCCTATGCACTTACCACCTTATACCAAGCAAGGAATGAGGCTCGTGTTTCTTACCTCCGAAAATAGTTGGAGAGTGAGCTGATGAATGAAGGAGATTCCATGGATAGTTTTTTGACAAAGATCAAAGATTTGAAGGAGCAGTTGATTTGTGCTGATGAAATCTTGCCTGGCAGTTCACTTGTGCAAATTGTTCTGAATGGTCTTCCAGATTCATATCAAAGTTTTGCTTCTACTCTTTGATTGATGATAAAAGGCAATCCAAATGCCTTAACATTCAAGGATTTAGTCTCTATTCTATTGTAGAAAGATTAGTCTTGGTAGAACATGTCCATTATGCATGTTGCAAATCAAGCTTTCATGTCTAGTCAGAAGGGCAAAGATAAATGGAGATCATCTACTAGTAAGTAGAAATCTACTATTTCTACACAATCAAAGAATGATGATAGTGATGAGAAGAAAACAAAAAAGCAAAAATTGTTTTGCAAATACTATAAAGGAAATGATCATGTCATAAGGAGTTGTCCAAAACTGGTTGCAAAAGAGGCAAAGAGAAAAGAGGCTGGAATGGTTGTTGTAGATGCCTCTACATCCAAAACAGAGTCTACTTATCTTGTGAAGAATAAAGAATGGGCATTTACCACTGTTCACAGTTATGACCCATCTTCTCATGAACAATGTATGTCTGCAGTAGAGTCAGATGTTTGGTACTTTGATAATGTGGCAACCTAACATGTTACCTTGCATCATAGTTTCTTCACTTCACTTCAGCGTGCCCCTACAAGGAATACTATTACATGCACAAACAACTCATCTTATCCTATTATGGGAGTTGGTAAGATCATTTTAACTACTACTAATGGTAGTCCTTTTACATTGTTGGATGCTTTATTTGTGCCAGTGATCAGAAAAATTTGTTATCAATTTCACCATTAGCCAAGATTGGCTTGGTTGTGAAACTTGTTGATGACACATGTACTATTCATGATCTATCAAATGGAAATGTTATTATTGCTTCTAGCATTTTATGTCATTGGTTGTATAAGCTCATAGATTATGCAAAATCTGTGAATGATTCAGCATGTGCAATTCAAGATTCTCAGGCTATGTCACATACAAAGCTTTGACATGCACGCTTTGGTCACTTGAATTTTGCTAGTTTGTTATGCCTATAGAAATCTAGAATGGTGTGCTCTCTTCCCAATCTTGAGACGCCTCGTAAACATGTATTAGAAGGCTGCATTTTGGGCAAATTGCAGCATTCCTTCTTGTTGAGCCCATAAAAGTCATATTGGTCAAAGTCAACTATAGTCAAAGTCAACCATAGTCAAAGTCAATAGGTAAAGTCAAACCGATCAAACACAAAAAGGTCAAGGTCAAAGTCAACAGGGGCAGAGTCAAAGTGTTCGAAGTGAAGGTGTCAAGGTGCACAGATAGTGCACAAGTAATTTTCCACAAAGGGTAAAATTGCAGAAAGTGGTTGCAGGTTGCAGAGGTATTTCTGTAATTTCCCTAAGGTTTAAAAGTGTTTTTAAAGTGTTTTGGAAGGTTCAGGTGAACCCTCTCTTAGGTGCACAAGTGAAGAATTAAAAGGTAAAATGTGAAGCGGCATCGTATGCAGAAGTGAAAGTATGGCCCCCAATTAAATTTTTTGTTTTAGTCTAAAGTCACTACACGACAAAACAGGGATTAGTTAGTGCCCACTTGTGGAGACAATCTTGGGACATCAAAGTGAGCACCAAGATACTCTTGCAGTTAGGAGTGTACGTGAATCGACACTAAAATCAAGGCAAGGACCATTCTTGGATCAAGCAAGTGTAAGCAAGACTAAGCAAGGTGAGCATAGTCTAAGCTAGGAAAGAGAGAGAAGTGCAAGAGACACACAGTGTGCGACACAGAGAAGTGAAGTGCAAGGTGTGCATGAAGAGTGACTAAGAAGTGTGCAGAGAAGTGTTAAGCTATTCCCCCCAAGGATCCAAAGGTCACATTGCAGTGTGTGCATGCCGACAAAAGATGTCCAATCCCTCCCCCTTATTGGAAGCTTGGTGCAAGGTGTCATGGACGCAAAGAAAACCATCTTAAACCTTAGATTCCATGTCAATTTCCTATATCTCATGTTTGGGTAAGATTTTGGAGAAACTAATACCACCATTGCATCTGGAATGTGCCAAAACCCTAAGATCGACTGCCTATTTACTGAATTCTGACACCGAGAGGTCGTGTTTCAAATCGATGACATCAAGATGACATCATCAAATCGTAACCGCCCTTGAAAACCTATAAAAGGAGGGGTTGGCCACATTCATAATCAGTCTTGTGGATACCAGTCTTGGGAGCTCAAGGAGTCATGATCACCAAGTAAGTACTCTTCAAGTTCTAGTTCTAGTTCTTGTCTTGTTCCTTGTTCTAGTCTAGTTCTTGGACATTCTATCTTGTCCTCTTGTAATCTCGTAGTACGAGATCCTATCGAGTTCTTTCGTGTATCTAGTTAATCTCCCAGAAGCGAGTTCTTGTAATCCAGATATCTTGTTTCATACTTACGATCCCGGGTTGTGGCATCTCCTGTATCATCTCTAGTCGAGTTTTCCATACCTATTGGTCCCGGGTTGTGGGACGTCTTGTATCGGCTACATCTTCTTGTATTATTTTCCCTACGTGGGTGTTCTTGTAATCATAAGTGTATTTTGGAAATCTTGTCTACTATAGTCAGAGAGCGCAATCTAGTGCTCCCCTGACATTTTGGCAAGACTTCCTTCATCAAGCCCAAGCATCATGGATTCCCTATGCAAGGAGATCCAATCTACCATAAAGGACATGATCGAACATGTCCAAGAGATGAAAAGATTGCTACGACAAGATGATCGATCAGTTTCAAACTATGCCTTGAATATCAAGATGTTGTTTCGTGGAACTACATATCAAGAAGACTACATGGTTAATCAGTTTTGAAGTGGCCTCAATCCTGAAGTCAAATATCTCTTGCTATCCATGCCTCAAGAAAATACCTTGGAGGATGTTATCAATCAAGCAATTCAGTGTGAGAATCAGTTGTTAAAAGAAAGCCAAGTCCAAGAAAGTCTTGAATAATGAAAGCACTATTCCTCAAGAATCTGAATCAAGAATCTTTGAAGCCCAAAAAGTCATTACAAGTGATATGCAATATACATGTTATGAAGATATCAAGAAGATAAAGGACAAGGATTTCAAGTTCAATCATGGAGATGTGCTTACTCAACGCTCTCCATCAAAGATATTGGAAACACAACATTCCACCGCTAGAAGCTCAAAAGATCTATCGCATGAAGAACCCAAGGAAGCTCAAGAGAGACCCCATCCTTCACCACCGATCAAGATTGAGGATCATGAAGAATTCGAGGTCGTGGATGTATTAGATTCAAGGATCTCTCGTGGAAGATTGGAATGCCTTATTCATTGGAAACATTGATCGTACTTGGCAACTTAGAAAAAATATTCTTAGAGAAAAATTCAAGGTTCATGAGTTCCATAGGAAGAATCCAATGAAACCCAAGCTAGAGAACATGGCCGCTCCTCGTGGAACTCGTCGCTTGAGGGGGAGGTGATGTCATGGATGCAAAGAAAACTATCTTAAACCTTAGATTCCATGTCAATTTCCTATATCTCATGTTTGGTTAAGATTTTGGAGAAACTAATGCCACCATTGCATCCGGAATGTGCCAAAACCCTAAGATCGACTGCCTATTTGCTGAATTCTAACACCGGGAGGCCGTGTTGCAAATCAATGACATCAAGATGACATCATCAAATCGTAACCGCCCTTGAAAACCTATAAAAGGAGGGGTTGGCCACATTCATAATCAGTCTTGTGGATACCAATCTTGGGAGCTCAAGGAGTCGTGATCGCCAAGTAAGTACTCTTCAAGTTCCAATTCTAGTTCTTGTCTTGTTCCTTGTTCTAGTTTAGTTCTTGGACATTCTATCTTGTCCTCTTGTAATCTTGTAGTACGAGATCTTGTCGAGTTCTTTCATGTATCCAGTTCATCTCCCAGAAGGGAGTTCTTGTAATCCAGATATCTTGTTTCATACTTACGATCCCGGGTTGTGGGATCTCCTGTATCATCTCTAGTCCAATTTTCCATACCTATTGGTCCCAGGTTGTGGGACATCTTGTATCTGCTACATCTTCTTGTATTATTTTCCCTACGTGGGTGTTCTTGTAATCATAAGTGTATTTCGGAAATCTTGTCTATTATAGTCAGAGAGCGCAATCTAGTGCTCCCTTGACACAAGGTGTGCACAAGTGCAAGCTTGGAGAAGGTGGAGGTCTGGTGCAGAGGAGGCCGGCAGCAACAAGACCTTGGGTATTTGGTATTTTGTAATTGCGCACTCTGTGGGATTTTGCACAGAAGCATTGGATTGTATTGTGCATCACCATTGTATTTGTCTTATTATAATCAATCAACATAGGCTTCTAGTGTGTATCTTTCTTCTTGTCTTTCCCTTTTCTCCTACAAACACTCAAATCCCTTCTTGTCCAAGAATCCCCCAACAAAATTTGGCACGCACGGTGGGACTCCAAGGAGATTTGAGCATAGGAGAAGCCAAGTGCAAAGGGTAGAAGAGTTCGTGCCGATAGTACTACTTTAGTGGACTAAGAGGTAAATATTCTTATCAATTATCTCATACTAAGAGGGCTATGAGCAGCTCATGACCGCAACCCGGTCCCAAACATTGAGGGTCACATGCAAGGCTACAAGAAGGAAGGTTGTTAGAAGATCCTCCAGTCCACTTTCATCAACTTCATCAGTAAAGAGCATGGCTGGTCAGGTAGACTTGGAAACCCTACTATCAAGATTGAATATAAAATTTCCTTCTTTCAAAGGTTTAGCTCAGGAAGATCCGGACGAGCATATTAGAAGGTTTTTAGCACTATGCAAAACCAAAGGCTTAAAGGGAAGAGAGGATGCCTTTTTGATACTCTTCCCTGCCACATTAGGAGGATTAGCAGATAAATGGTTCAGCCAATTTGTTGAGAACCATTTTACAACTTGGGACTTAATGAAAGATGCATTCAAAAATCAATTCCAGCATGGAAATACTGCAGAGATCATCATAGAGGAATTAGAAAACTTGAGATTGGGTACAGGTGAGAAATTTCCAGAGTTTGTAACTAGGGCTAAGGCACTAATGGCTAAGTTGCTAGATCCTCCACATGACGTTTTTGTTAAGAAATGGTTAGCTAAGCCACTTCCAGTGACCACCCAATGTAAAATCAAGGAATTAGTATTGCCTACAGCCTCCATAGAGGAATTCATCAACACAGCTACATGACTGGAGCAGATAAGGCAATAGTATGGAGCAACTTCTTCTCAACTACCATATTCTACAGAAATGGAGGATCCAGTAATCCAGCTAAGGAAGGAGCTGGAGGGCTTAAAAAGGAATAAGCCCCACAAAGAGGAGGAGAATGTTGTTACTTAGTTGAGGAGGGAGATTGAGGCATTAAAGCTCCAAAAGTAGGAGGAGGCCCAAGCAGAGGAATTGGCTCAGCTGCGACAGGAGTTACAAGAACTCAAAGGGGGTGGCATCAAGAGTGGACTTTGGTGTACCATGTGCAACAAGCAAGGTCATATAGTAAGTGAATGTCCTCTGTTAAAAGTGACTTGCCAACTATGCAGGAAAGCTGGTCATGAGGCCCAGGAATGCCAATCAAGAGGAATGTTGCAACAACATATTGGACACAAGGAGGACCCCTACTACCAGCAAATGTGATGGCGGTTGCACCAAATCAAGGTAACAATTACAACCCCAGACATAGGGATAACTTTGGAAATGAGCCAAGGAGGCCAATCATTTGTTTTGGTGCACTCTCCCAGAAAATGCCCCTCCTTGCAGGAACTGCCTAGAGGCTAGAGACCACTATACAAATTGTTGTCCTAAGAATCAAGCCTCTTCATCTGGGCCCCCCATTCAAATGATTTCTATGTGCAAAGAAGAAATGGTAGATCAAGCCAGGGTGCCATCACCATCTACCAGGGTGGTGCAGTTAGAAGAAATTGAATCTTTTACAGTGCAGACAAGAAGCAAGGGGAAGGCTCAAGTGGACATGAGTAAAGAATCAATGATCAATGGATTGAACAAAGACAAAGAGAAATCTGAAGAAGAAACCACCACATGTGCAGATACAAGGCAAAAAGAAAATTTCATAGGTACCAGTGATGCAATCGGTCATGCATTCAACAGGGCTCATGAGGAGTTGGATAAGTCAATTGGAGCCCATGCTCTTAAAAAATCAGAAGCTTCCAGACTACTCAAGTCCATGAAAAAGGAGGTTAGTATTTTTTATTTAATAAAGATGGATGGGAAATTCAGGTCAGAACTCTTGCAGATAATTGATGAAATGTCCACAACGAGTTTAGTGGCAAAGGCTGCAGTTATGCATAAAGATGAAATTGTAGGGGAAGCACCCCTCACAGATTATAAGAGCCCTCGGCTAACAGTCTCTATCAAAGGTCATGAGTTTCAAGGAGTTATTGTGGATGGTGGTTCTAGCATTAACTTGATGCCTGAATATACCATGAAAAAGACTGGACTACACCCTTCAAGACCTGCAAACTTCACTGTAACACTGGCAGACCAAAGCATAGTTAAGCCTATGGGAGTGGTCCCTGGAGTCCCAGTCAAGATACAAGGTACCATCTTTAACTTGGACTTTGTTGTTTTAAGGATGCCACAGGTAGAAGGAAGTTTCCCTCTGTTAATTGGGAGACCTTGGTTAAGGCATGCCAATGTGCTGCATGACTGGGGCAAGGATACAATGTGGGTAAAGCAAGAGGGAAAAGAGTTACAACAGATAATTTTAGAAGAAGGACTAGACAATCAGAGAAATGCCAGCATGATGTAGACAATTGGTATTTGTATGGAAGAAGAATTGTTGGATAACCCAAAAGCACATATATTTGAAGAAGCAAATTTATATGAAGAGGAAAAGATGTTGGCTTGGCTCCATGCAGAAGACCCATCCTCTTGCTATGGAATTTTTCCAAACTCAAGTAGAGAGGAAACATATGAAGAAAAAGAGGACATCATTCAGGTTACTGATTTGAGTGAAACAGTCTCAGTCAAAGGCCATAACAGTGATGAAGTTACTTCAAATCATATGTCAATGGCCACTTTTTTATGGATACTGGTATGGATATCAACTATTATGTCAATTTTAATGATAGCAAGTGTAGGGCTTTGTACCTGCAAGTCTTTGGAAACAGAGGTTTCCATTTGATGAAGACTCTGGAATATTGAAAATTAAAATTTTCAGATTAAGCTATAAAGTTGCTCACACAAAGATACACAAGTTGCAGTATGGAGGAGACAATATTTTACTAAAGGATTTAGGGTACCCCTACCAGATGACCAGTGTGCCTAACAAGAAGACAAAACCAATGAAGTGCAGTACAAGTGGAGTTTTTCTGAGTCAACATATCAAGGCTCAAGGCCTATCATCAACAAAAGTGAAGATTTATGCATCACCTAGAACTTGCAAAATTTGTCTAGGTTGTACATAGCCTTCTCATGTCATTTTTGTACATAGTAGTTTTTATCCTTTTTTTTATGCTTGTTTATTGAGTTTTAGCAAATTTAGCAACCATTTCATAGACATTTGCAAAATACAATTTTTGGAAATTTTTGGGAATCTTTTGGGAATTTTTCAAGCATTTTTTAGATTTTTTTTGGTATTTTCATCCTTTTCCAATGTCAATTTCTCGCCAAATTGGAGGAATAAAGGAAGCTCTCTGTGGTTTTGAGTGAAAAAACTAGCCTAGACCTATAGGAAATTCTTTTGCAATTTTTTTGGATTTTTTTTCTTTTTTTTGGATTTTTTTTAATTTTTCTTTAGTTTTTGGATAATTTCACCAAAAAAAGGGCCCCCAGGCGTTTTTTTTTTTCCAAAAAAAAATAATAAAATAAAAATAAAATAAAAATAAAAATAAAAAACAGGGGAAGCAAATTTTGGAAAAAAAACAGGGGAAGCAAATTTCGAAAAAAAAACTCTCTCTCTCTCTCTCTCTCTCTCTCTCGCTCTCTCTCTCTCTCTCTCTCTCTCTCTCTCTCTCTCTCTCTCTCTCTCTCTCCCCCCCTCCCCACCCACCCCCCGGCCCCCCATTTGTTTTTATTCTTATTTTTTATATATTTTTTTGCTTTAGTATTTTGTTTTCTTAATTTATTTATTTTAATTTTCTTTTCCTTTATTTTATTTTATTGTACTTTCAGGTTTGCCCAAATATGCGTGTTCAAAAAAAAAAGAGAATTTATTTTTATTAAAAAAAATATATTTTTTTTAATTTTCTTGGTTCAAACCTTTTGGCTTTGGATCGTGCCTCGGATGGCAATTTTTTTCAAACTTGGGGTCATTTTCATGTATTCTGGGACCTCTCGATTCATTTTTTGCATTAATTTTCCAAAAATCCCACCTTTTCTCTTACTTTTGGTCAAAACCCACATGTTTTGAGCACATTTATCAAATGTTTTTATTTCACCACATGGTGCACATGGTCTATTCTCAGTTTGTTTTACCTTATGTTTCACAATTTTCCATATGCAATCTCTATAGCTCTACTGTTTGCTCATTTTGACCCTCTCCAAATCCCATAATCCTACTCCCTCACCCTCCCCTTACCCTTCTGCCAGCCACATCCTTAGCCCTCCTGCCCTATCCATCTCAGCCCCTCAACCCTCCCTTCCCCCTCCTTTCTACCCTCCCATTGCCCTCCTTTGCTTTTACATGCAAAAATTCCAATTTTGGGTTCTTTTGTGGTAGCTGCTCAAGTGTCCTTTTCAAGATTTTGCAGATCAAGAATCATGGTGTACTCTATGCTCAGAGTTTTGGTTGTAGCTCTCCGGGACGGAGAGCACATTAGGTGGTGGGCAACTGTTGAGCCCATAAAATTCATATTGGTCAAAGCCAACCGTAGTCAAAGTCAACCATAGTCAAAGTCAATAGGTAAAGTCCAACTAGTCAAAGACAACAAGGTCAAAGTCGATAGGGGTAGAGTACACCTCAACAGAATGGAGTTGCTGAAGAAAGGACATGTCACTCATGGAGATGGCAAAGTGTATGGCCAAGAGTCAGGCTTGAGGCTATTATGTGTGCAGCATATGTACTTAACAGGTGTCCCACTAAAGCATTGCAATCTATCACTCCATATGAGGCTTGGCATGGTTGCAAGCCATCTGTTGCTCACCTATGTGTCTTTGGTTGTCTGGCATATGCGTTGGTACCTGAACAACAACATAGGAAACCGGACGATAAAGCAGTGAAATGTATTTTTTTGGGTGTAGTTCTGAAAGCAAAGGCTATCGTCTCTATCATCCATAGACAAAACGCATTTTGGTTAGCCGAAATGTTGTTTTTGTGGAAGATGCTATTCAGCCATTACTTTCATGTACAAAGGAGACATCAGTTAGCTGCAAAGGCATGTATGACACTTTGCTGCCTCTTTTTATAGGTTGACACTCTAGTGTTGGTCCAAATGAGGTGATTTCTCAACCTTTATAGGTTTCACATGATGATGCAGATCATTCCATTTCTGATGTAGATGTCGAGCCCTAACCGATTGAAACTAAGGGTGCAAAGTATTTTTTCTCTTAAGGTTCAAAGGATGAATTTAAAATCTTAGGTGCAAAAGTAAAGAATTAAAAGGAAAGGTGAAGGTATGGAAGCGGCCGCGTACGCAAAGGTGGAAATAGGGCCGCCCAATCAAAATTTTGTTCTAAAGTCACTACAGGACAAAGTAGTGAGTCATTGGTGACCAGTTCAAAAGACAATCTTGGGACATTGAAAGGGCACCAAGATTGTATTACAGTTAGAGCACGGTACCAGCGCACTCAACAAAAAGAGAGACAAAAGGCTATTCTTGGAGGGGAAGTAGAAAGAAGGAGGAGAAGTGAAGAGTCACTGGTGTGTGACGACCCCGAAAAGTGAAGAGTGCAAGAAGTGAGGCTAAGGGAGGTGCAGAGAGTGCGAAGCGAGACACACCAATCCCAAAAGTCTCTCTCCGCGATCAGGCCCAAAAGAGATTAGTCCCTCAGCTCGTGGAAGCTTAGGCAAGGTGTGCACAAGGAGAAGCTGGAAGCAAGTGAAGGACTGGTGCAGAAGAGGCCGGCTGCTGGAAGATTCTGAGATAATTGATCTTTTATGATTGAGCATTCTCTGTAATTGCGCCCGAATTATTAACTCGGATTGAATGAAATAGTGTAATCCTTCTATTGTAATCAAAAACTCAAGGTTCAAAGGTTCAAGGGTGTTTCTGCAGAAGCTTGTCTGAGTTATTCTTCTCTTGTTCTTCTTCTTTTTTTCTCCTACAAACCCTCAAACTCCTTCACGTCCAAGAAAACCCCCAACAGTAGATATACATGATGCACTTCTTGATGAGAGAATTGATATAGAGGAGGCAAAAACCATGCCTAAATGGTTGGTGCAAACTTTGTGAGATAGCAAACTAGATGCACCTCTATCATATTTTACTTCTTTGGGCTCTCATAGTTCTTCGTTTGCATCAGATTGCTATGCTATGGCTGCCTCTAGTCTTTGTGATGAGAATGAGTCTGTTTTGTTTGATGAAGCACAAAATTTAGAAAATTAGATGGTTGTTATGCAATCATAATATGATAATATTATGAAAAATGGTACCTGGACTTTATGTGACTTGCCTTCTAGCAAGAAGGCCATTGGCACTAAGTGGGTATACAAGCTGAAGTGTAAACCTAATGGAATAGTTGAAAGGTATAAGGCTAGGCTTGTTACAAAGGGTTATGCTCAAGAAAGAGGCATTGATTTTGATAAGACCTTTGCTCCTATATGCCGAATGACTACTTTTTGTAGCATCTATGCACTTGCAGCTCATCATGGTTTGAATGTACATCAGTTGGAAATTAAACTACATTTGTGAATGGTGACTTGTATGAAGAAATGTATGTTTTTCAGCCCCGTGGTTTTGTGCAGAAAGGGCATGAAAACAAAGTGTGCAGGTTGAAAAAGGCATTATATGGTTTGAGGCAAGCACCACATGCTTGGTATGAAAAGATACATGCCTACCTGATTGCACATGGTTTTGAGAATTTTCCAACTAAGAGCATCTTATATGTTAAGCATGCAAATGATGTGCTTTTGATCATTGTTGTCTATGTTGATGAAATGCTGCTCACTGGTCCCCATAAGAAGCATATTGCTGATTTTAAGGCTGATTTGCATGCCTCATATGAAATGTCAAATTTGGGGCATTTGCATCATTATTTGGGCATTCAATTTATACAAGTTGATGGCGGAATAGTTTGAGTCAAACAAAATATATTGACACATTATTGAAGCATTTTGGCCTTGATTGAAGCATTTTGGAAATAGGTTTATGGTTGAGTCTTCATGATGTTGGCGATGATTTGATGTTGTTCTCTTTCAGCAGGTTGTTGGATGCTTGATTTACTTATGCATTACTCTGCTATATATTCAGTTTGTTGTGTCATAGATGAGTAGGTTTATGCATTGGCAGGTGGTTAAGCACATCTTTCACTACTTGAGTGGTACCCATCTAATTGGATTGTTTTATCCCAAAGGGGGATCACTACCACCAGATTTACATGCTTTCTATGACTCTCATTGGGTTGGTTGCTATGACACATGTGTCCACCAGTGGTTTTTGCTTCATGTCTTGGTTGAGCAAGATGCAGCCTACTGTGGCTGCTTCTAGTTGTGAGGCAAAGTATTGGGCAGCTTTCACAGCGATCGTTGAGTGTGCGTGGCCGAGATGCCTTACGGCTGATTTGGGTATTGGTTAGTCTTCTGCCACCACCATCTTCACTAACAGATAGAGTGCATTGTCAGTTGCGAGGAACCCTGTGTTCCATGCTCGCACTAAGCACATTGAGGTGCACTATCATTATGTGAGGGAGGGGTTCTCTGTTGGAGAGATTAGTTTGGCCAATGTGCCCACACAAGAGAATGTTGCAGACCTTTTCACAAAGGCTCTTCCTACGGAGAAGTTTGAAGCTTTCTACAAAGCTTTGGGCTTACTTCATTTTGTGGATTGATTCCACATAGCATGGCACTTCCTTATACATGAGTGCTAGCTCCTTGTTCACCGCATCACTCCTAGGGGGATTTGTTGATATATTTAGATAATGACGTGTGAACATATTAGGACCGTTAGGGGCACTTTTTTCCTCTTTAGGAGGTTCCCTCCTATTGTATATATGCCTATAACCCTAACGATTCACTTATCTTTGTACATTCTCTTGGTAATACATTCAGTATTGTGTGTTGTGATCCAAGCTTCTTCTTCTTCCTTGTGTTGTTTGTGTGCTTCTGTAGACCTCAAATTCCAACAGCTTGTTAGGGATGAAAGACTCGAGAGGTGGGGAGTGTTGGACTCAAGGTCCAGCACCAGGTGTGGGAATGCATTGAAGAAGTGGACACACAAGAAGAGGGATCATGTAGGAAGCTCCAGGATGTTGATATATTTAGGTAGTGATGTGTGTGAACACACTAGGACCGTCGGGGCATTTTTTTTCCTCTTTAGGAGGTTTTTTTCCCTCGGCTTGTATATACGCCTATTGCCCTAATGGGCTACTTATCTTTGTACATTCTCTAGTAATACATTCAGTATTGTGTGTTGTGCTCCAAGCTTCTTCTTCTTCCTTGTGATGTTCGCGTGCTTCTGCAGACGTCTAACTCCAACAACTGGTATCAGAGCAGGTCGTTGCTTCATCTAGGGTGCCGTCGACACTCCTCCGTTTGTAGTCTCAGATTCGCACGAAATTTGGTGAGCATACTCAGGGTGTTTCAAAGATCAATATGCCTTCGCTCTATGGTGTCGAAATCGCAATCTGAGCTCGTTTCGGCCTCCGAACGCACTATCGCAGCGCTTGTCCAAGCTATTTCGTCTTTTTGTGCCAAAGGTATATACCTATTTCGGTCCGCCAGTACAAGCGTCTCCAAGTCTGCTACAGGTTTAGCAGAACTCATCTCAGCAGTTTCGTTCAACTTTTTGAGATACAGTCAATTTTCTGCATCAAGGTATTTTAGTCACCATCCATGGTTGAAAGCAGTGATGTATTCTGTATGTTGGTTGATGAGGATAAGTTTGACGGTTCCAACTACCCATTATGGGCTTATATGATGCGACATGTATTGGTTGCAAAAGGATTGTGGAACATTGTGCAGGGTGTTGAAAGACGTCCTGTTACACCTGTAACAAGAGGTACTCCAAATACAGGTGCTGGAGCTGATGGAGATGGTGTCGAAGATGATATTGTGCAGATTCCTATTCGTGCTGCTATTTCTGCTACACCTACTACATAGCAGATTCGTTGGGATGGAAGAGATGCCCAGGCACATGCATTGATAGCTTTATCTGTCAAACGTGCCATTATTCCTCATAGTCGCTCTTGCAGAACAGCTAAGGATGCTTGGGATACACTTACCACATTGTACCAAGCTAGGAATGAGGCTCGTGTTGCTTACCTCTGAAAACAGTTGGAGAGTGAGCACATGAATGAAGGTGATTCTATAGACAGTTTCCTAACAAAGATCAAAGACTTGAAGGAACAGTTGATTTCTGCTGATGAGGTTATACCAGATAGCTCACTTGTGCAGACCGTTCTGAATGGTCTTCCTGATTCATATCAAAGTTTTGCTTCTACTCTTTGGTTGATGATGAAAGGCAATCCAAATGCCTTGTCATTTGAGGAGTTAGTCTCTGTTCTGTTGCAGGAAGATCGGTCTAGGCAGAACAGGTCCATTATGCGTGTTGCAGATCAAGCTTTCCTGGCTAGTCAGAAGGGCAAAGGAAAATGGAGTTCTTCTACTAGTAAGCAAAAATCTGCAAATGCTGCACATTCGAAGAACCAAGACAAAGATGAGAAAAAATCAGAAAAGCAGAAATTGTTTTGTAAGTACTATAAAGGGAATGATCATATCATAAAGAACTGTCCAAAATTGGATGTAAAAGAGGCAAAGACGAAAGAGGCTGGAATGGTTGTTGCAGAAGCCTCTACACCAAAAACGGAGTCTGCTAATCTTGTGCAGGAAGAAGAATGGGCATTCACTACTGTTTGCAGTTTTGACCCATCTTCTCATGAGAAGTGCATGTGTGCAGTAGACTCAGATGTTTGGTACTTTGACAGTGGGGCAACCAAACATATTACCTCGCAATGCAGTTTCTTCTCTTCACTCGAGCCTGCCCCTAAAGGGAATATTGTTACATGCGCCAACAACTCCTCTTATCCTGTTATGGGAGTTGGTAAGACCATTTTGACTACTGCTGATGGTAGTTCTTTCACTTTGTCAGATGCTTTATTTGTGCCAGGGATCAAGAAGAATCTGTTGTCAGTTTCTGCATTAGCCAAGATTGGCTTGGTTGTGAAATTTGTTGATGACAGATGTACAGTTCATGATCTGTCAAATGGCGACGTTATTATTGCTTCTAGCATTTTATGTTGTGGGCTGTATGAGCTCATAGACTATGAAAGATTTGAAAATGATTTGGCATGTGCAAATGATTCTCAGGCTATGTCAGATGCAAAGCTTTGGCATGCATGCTTTGGTCATCTGAATTTTGCTAATTTGCTACGCCTACAGAAATTTGAAATGGTGTTCTCTTTGCCCAAACTTGAGGCACCTGGAAAACATGTTTGTGAAGGCTGTATTTTGGGCAAAATGCAGCGTTCCTCCTTTCCAAAAGATGGTTCAGTTCGGGCTACACAGAAATTGCAGCTTGTACATAGTGATGTATGTGGTCCTATGCAGACACCCTCTTTTGGAAATTGCCTTTACTTCGTGACTTTCATTGATGATTTTTCCAGGCATGCATGGGTATATCCACTCAAAGCAAAGTCCGAAGTGTTCATGTGCTTTAAACAGTTTTTGGTTTTGGCTGAAAATCTCTCAGCATGTAAAATGGACACCCTCCGTTCTGATCGAGGGGGGGAATGTATGTCTTCTAATTTTAATGCATTTTTGGCTGAACGTGGGATAAAACACCAGTGTACAGTGCCGTATACACCTCAACATAATGGAGTTGCTGAACGAAAGAGAAGGTCACTCATGGAGATGGCGAGGTGCATGGTCAAGAGTCAGGCTTTACCACATAGTTTCTAGCTTGAGGTTGTCATGTGTGCAACATATGTACTGAACAGGTGTCCCACTAAAGTGTTGCAGTCTATCACTCCATATGAGGCTTGGCATGACCGCAAGCCATCTGTTGCTCATTTGGGTGTTTTTGGTTGTTTTGCATATGCACTAGTGCCTGAACAACATCGCAAAAAATTGGATGATAAGGCAGTAAAATGTATTTTTGTTGGGTACAATTCTGAAAGTAAAGGCTATTGTCTGTATCATCCATAGACTAAACGCATTCTGGTTAGCCGTGATGTTTTCTTTGTGGAAGATGCTATTCAGCCATTGCTTTCATGTACTAAGGAGACATCTGTTATCTCCAAAGACATGTATGATACTTTGATGCCTCTTTTTACAGGTGGACAATCTAGTTCTGGTCCTAATGAGGCAACTTCTCAGCCTTTGCAGGTTTCATATGATGATGTAGATCATTCCATTTCTAATGCAGATTTACATGATGCACTTGTTGATTAGAGAGCTGATATTGAGGAGGCAAAAACTATGCCAAAATGGCTGGTGCAGACTTTGTGTGACAGCAAATTAGATGCACCTTTGTCATATCGTACTCGTTCAGGCTCTCATAGTGCCTCCTTTGCATCAGATTGCTATGCTATGGCTGCGTCTAGTCTCTTTGATGAGAATGAGCCTGTTTCTTTCGATGAAGCATAGAATTCAGAAAATTGGATGGCTGCTATGCAATCTAAATATGATGCTATAATGAAGAATGGTACATGGTCTTTATGTGACTTGCCTCCTGGCAAGAAGGCCATTGGCACTAAGTGGGTATACAAGCTGAAGCATAAACCTGATGGTACAGTTGACAAATATAAGGCTAGACTTGTTGCAAAGGGTTATGCGCAGGAAAGAGGCATTGATTTTGATGAGACCTTTGCACCTACATGTCGTATGACTACTGTTCGGAGCATTTGTGCACTTGCAGCCCATCATGGTTGGAATGTACATCAGTTGGACATTAAAATAGCATTTCTGGATGGTGACTTGCATGAAGAAGTGTATGTTTTTCAGCCCCGTGGCTTTGTGCAGAAAGGGCATGAAAACCAGGTGTGCAGGTTAAAGAAGGCATTATATGGTTTAAAGCAAGCACCACGTGCTTGGTATGAGAAGATACATGCTTATCTGGTTGCACATGGTTTTGAGAACAGTCCAACTGAAAGCACCTTATATGTTAAGCGTGCTAATGATGTGCTTCTGATCATTGTTGTCTATGTTGACGACATGCTGCTCACTGGTCCTATTGAGAAGCATATTGCTGATTTCAAGGCTGATTTGCATGCCTCATTTGAGATGTCTGATTTGGGTCATTTGCATCACTATTTGGGCATTCAGCTTATGCAAGCTCATGGTGGAATGGCTTTGTGTCAAACGAAATATATTGACACATTATTGCGGCTTTTTGGCCTTGAAGACTGTAAGCCTATTTCCACTCCTATGGAGACAGGTTTACGATTGAGTCTTCATGATGCTGGAGATGCATTTGATGTTGTTCTCTATCAGCAGGCTGTTGGATGCTTGATTTACTTATGCATTACTCGGCCAAATATTCAGTTTGTTGTCTCACAAATGAGCAGGATTATGCATTGCCCAGGAGTCACGCATCGGAAGGCGGTTAAGTGCATCTTTCGCTACTTGAGTGGTACTCGGCTACTTGGGTTGTTTTATCCCAAGGGGGGATCACTACCGCCAGATTTGCATGCTTTTTCTGACTCAGATTGGGCTGGTTGCTATGACACTCGTGTGTCCACCAGTGGTTTTTGCTTCATGCTTGGTAGCTCATGTATATCTTGGTTGAGCAAGAAGGAGCATACTGTGGCCACTTCCAGTTGTGAGGCTGAGTATAGGGCAGCTTTCACAACGACTGTTGAGTGTGTGTGGCTCAGACGCCTTATGGCTGATTTGGGTGTTGGCCAGTCTTCTGCCACCACCATCTTCACTGACAGTCAGAGCGCATTGGCAGTTGTGAGGAACCCTGTGTTCCATGCTGGCACTAAGCACATTGAGGTGCATTATCACTATGTCAAGGAGAGGTTCTCTGCTGGGGAGATCAGCTTGGCATATGTGCCCACGCAGGAGAACATTGCAGATCTTTTCATGAAGGCTCTGCCTAGGGAGAAGTTTGAAGCTTTCCGCAAAGCTTTGGGCTTACTTCCTTTTGTGGAGTGATTTCCACATCGCTTGACACTTCCTTATACATGAGTGAAGCTCCTTGTTCACTGCATCACTCCCAGGGGGGATTTGTTGATATATTTAGGTAGTGATGTGTGTGAACACACTAGGACTGTCGGGGCATTTTTTTTCCTCTTTAGGAGGTTTTTTTCCCCCGGCTTGTATATACGCCTATTGCCCTAATGGGCTACTTATCTTTGTACATTCTCTAGTAATACATTCAGTATTGTGTGTTGTGCTCCAAGCTTCTTCTTCTTCCTTGTGCTGTTCGCGTTCTTCTGCAGACGTCTAACTCCAACACAGGAAGTATATGTCAAATTTTCATAAGAAACCCCTATAAAAATAGTGATTTTGATCACTAAAAACCATTGTAAATATCATTTCACATTTTTACAACTCCATTTTGTGCAAGTTGAGGAATCCTTGAGCTTGAAGAGCCTATGTAGAAACTCATGTTTCGGATTTCATAATTTTTATAGCTCGTTTGAGCCCTCAAATAGCATCAGGAACTTTATTTCTAATTAGGCTGGCCACTAGGTTTGAAACTGGCCAAAAGTAGTCAAAAAACTATAAAAAGAGCTAGTGAGCTCATTTTTGGGTTAGCAAGTTAGAGAAAGAGCTTCTTGAAGAGTGTAATTGGGTTATTGAGAATCAAAGCTTTCATTGTTCCTATCTTTGTCATCTTGCCTTGTGTGTGTGTGTATGTATGTGCTTGTCACTCACATTGCTTGCCACAATTGCTCACAGTCTTCATATCCTCCTCACGTCTCTGTAGATTGACAAGTAAAGGAGGTGGTATTCACGCTTGGGCTATATAACTATTCTTCAAAGGGGTGTGGATGGGATTGCAAGGAGATACTCACACCTACCTTTGAAGAATAGATTTCCCCATGTTGTTGATATAGCATACAATGTCCAAACATACATTGTCAAGGACAAGAAGAAAGAGCCTCTAAGCATCTCTTTAAACACCACTATGTATAAGCTACCATCATATAACGAGACTTCCATATATTTTTGCTTTGTTGCTTAGATGCTTAGAAATAAAGATCAATGTATCAATCTTTGAGCACTTAATAGAAAGGGTGAGGGCCATAAGAATGATTGTTAACACCTTGACAAAGAGATGATGGAGCTTTATGTGCATACACTTATTGCATGCACATTTGAAATTATATTGAATGTCGCATGCCACATAGGCCACAACCCATGATCATGTTATGACAATTCACAAAGTTATAACTTATAAATTATATTTTATAATATAATTTATAGCTTACATATTACATTATGTTTATTGGGCAGTGCAACCTAACCCGTGGCATGTGGGGATTTGGAACTACCATTGACTAATGGTATGTGATTATTTGTAATACCTTATACATATATACTATCATTTAAATTACTATATTATATACTATAAGCATAAATAGTAAATATCCTCTTGCCTTTTTTATGAAAGGGCATGTTTCCTCTTGGATATACTTTTGAGCAGAAAATTTTCCCTCTTACTACAAAGATAAAGAAAACATTTCCTTTTCTTATGTTTTTTTTATTTTTTATGATTCCTATTTAAAAAAGGGTTTTGAGATTTCCATCCAGCACAAATATAAGTTGAGGCAATATTTTCCCAAACTATGCCCAAAAGTAAAAACATAAAAGAACCAATGTGTGGACCTTCTTGTCTCCGATCACTACCCAATGGTGCTTACCTTCAAGCGGATCATCAATCTCACGAAAGCCCCTTGGCTTCATGCTAATCTCACAACCTTCTCATTCCCCTCGGTCCAACAAGAGATTACCCTAGCCGGGAAATGGGCCTTTGCCACTCGCTTCACCAGTGAGGTGCTGGAGGATGGCAGTCATGAAGACACAACACATCTTGTTCAAGATTCAGAAGAATCTTCAAAACATTTGACATACTAGAAGGGAACATCTTTATCAAAGGCTTAGGCATCGTGAGGAAGAAGTTAGCACGGTCCACTCTCAATACGAGACACGGCTCCAAAAAATTAGAGGCATGCGGAGATTCAAAGAAGAAATTCAAAGAAAGAATCTACAGATATACTTTAAAGATTGGTGGGCAAGAAAGGCATACAAACCTACTAAAGAGATGTGCAGCCTACTTAAGAAGAAGCAATCCAAAGAATCGATCCTTTTCATGATGGATATAAATGGGGTTTGAGTGCAAGATAGATGAAGAAAATAGTACGTTGATTGACAATCACTTTATGCAGTTTTTGGGGGTTTTCACACATGTTTCTCCTCACAGGCATGATTGCATGGTGACCATTTCTAGGATCAGAACCAAAAGAATTCCACAAAATATCAAGCCTCTTCTTATCTTCCATTTCCAATTATGAGATTCTTGAAGTCATTGACTCACTTCCTAATGGCAAAAGCCCAGGGTCGGATAGCCTCACCAATGAGTTTTTCAAGAACTTCAAGCACGTGGTGACTACTCCATTACATATGGTGTGGAAAGAGGCCCTTTCTTTTGGTGCACTACTCGAATGTCTCAATAAAGGCATTATCAAACTTATTCACAAAAAAGGAAGCAAAAATACGATTGTAAATTGGCGTCCAATTACGATGTTACAAAAAGGTTACAAGATCCTTGCTAAGGTTATTGCTAATCAAATTGCTCACTTACAGAATTGGATCAGTGAGGATAAAAAAGGGTTCATCATGGGGAGGTCCATCCTCGAGGTGATCATTGATGTTTGGGAAAGTCTAGTTTTTGCTGAAGAGTCTACTCAAGATGTCTTCTTCCTTAAGATTGACTTTGACAAAGCTTATGATAGACTCGAGTGGGACTTCATTCTCCAATCTCTAAAAGACCTAGGGTGCGACTAGAAGTTCATGAAGATGATCTCAACGTTCTAAGAAACGGATCAACATAGATAAACATCAATGAATAGATTTCTAAATCTATTCGATTAAAATGGTCTTTTAGGCAAGGATGCCCCTTGGCCCTTCTTCTCTTTGCAATCATTATCAATGGTCTCAATTCTCTTGTTAAACATCATGCATGTTTAGGTCTTACTCAAGGCCTCTTTCCTCCCAGTAATCAAGGCTAGATGATCATGAGACTCTTTGCCGATGACATGCTTTGTGTTGGTGCATTTCAAGCCTTCACCTTTGGCTTGGAACCCTTGAAGGATATCATTATGAGAAGCTAGAACCATAGGAACACTTGCCTATGTGTTATTACATTTTTACTTCTTGTAAAAGTCTAAATGACTTGGCATTATGTATACACACCAAACTGATTAGAGTCGTGGAATTTGGATGGTGTAATTGGAGAGAATATCTCCCTACTTTTAGAGGAGAGATTCTAGGGAGCTTAGATTTGAATTTCAAATTCAAATGATCACCAAATCTCTATAAAAGATGATGTAAAAAAGTCGCGGGTGTGTCTCTCACATTTAGCTCATTTCCCGAGGCAT
Organism: Ceratopteris richardii; assembly: GCA_020310875.1. NCBI lineage: Eukaryota > Viridiplantae > Streptophyta > Polypodiopsida > Polypodiales > Pteridaceae > Ceratopteris > Ceratopteris richardii. The sequence goes on from CM035439.1 coordinate 75,502,369, forward strand.
TCTACTGTTGTAACCTTGTGTGTGTTAGTTCTACTCCATAGCCTACACCACAATACCTCATTTAGCTATGCTTGTCATGCTAATGAGATTGTACAAACACATCAATCAATAGAAGTATACACATTCATCATATCTGTTTTCTCTGAGTCATCATCTCCAAGTCTGTCAACTTCAACAGGTCATATCTCAGGATCTACTAAACCAAATCAAGTGATTCTAGGCACATTGGAACCAGCTCTAAGCATACTACATGCCTACAAAATTTCAAGGCCAAAGGATCAGCCATCACAGAGAAATCGTACTCGAAGTGACCTCTGGTATTCTGCTGCAGTGTTCCTAAAAAGTCGAGGGTACACATAATTTTGCTAAACTTCTTTCTCAGAGTATAGTTTGTCATTTCCTTTCATTCCACTTGCAAATGGTAGCTTGCTAAGCTAATTTAATATGTCCAGAAGGAATTAGATCAATTGTAAGTGTGCTGGTCACACTGAGTGAAAGACTGAGCAGGTATCAAGACCAAAATAGAAAGTTTTCAAGTCTAGTGAAGTACAAACTTATCTGTTTTGATCTAATCATTACTCAAACCTTTTCCAAAGTACATATAGCATATTTTGGTATCATTTGGAAGCTCAAGGAGTCTACTAATCATATCTGGAGTCACTGAGGGCTGGTGCAAAGCAGGACTAGCAGCATCTACTCAATCTTCTGAGTGCATCCTACCATCACTCCCAACAGTGGTATCAGAGCAAATAAGGTAACAATGGGAGATGGTTTTCCTTCATTCATTGACGAATTGGACAGGAACAATTACCAAGCTTGGTCACTAAGGATGAAGACCTATCTACAAGGAAGGAGCTTATTTGGATACATATCAGGAGATGAGGAATTGCCCTCATTCAAAACTAGAGGACTACCCACCAAGGATGAACATGAGAGGCTCAACCAATGGTGTGCAAAAGATGCTTTGGCAAGGTCTTACCTTCTTAACTCTATATCTGACTTTCTTTTACCTCATGTAAGGAATTGTAAGACTTCCCAAGAGACTTGGGAAACCTTTTCAACATACTTTTCTTCCAACACAAGGGCTAGGAAGAATCAACTGTGGATTGAATTCACAACCCTTAGGAAGCAGCCCAAGCAATCAGTCTCAGAGTATGTGACAAAGATTAAAGATGTGGCAGACCAATTAGCAAGCATTGGAGAGGAGATTGAAGAGGAACAAATAGTCAGGCAAGTAACAAATGGACTCAAGGCAGATGATAAGTGGGAAAGTTTCACCACTGCAATGGACCTCTATATGGACATGCATACCCCAGATCTCACAACACTCATGGGCCAACTATTCACACATGAAGCAAAGTTTACAAAGGCAGGAGATCAATCAAAAAGGTAACAACCCCTCTGGTCTATATACTAATAAGAAAGTTAAGGATAAAGGTAAAGGGAAGAAACAGGATGAAGAAGGCTCTACCTCCCAAGCTAATTATGCAGGGAGAGGTAGATCATCAAGAGGCAGGGGCAGAGGAGGTAATTCAGGTAGGGGGAGACCCTACAACTCATCACCATGCAACATTTGTGGACTGTCCAATCATACCACAGATGAATGCTACAAGAACTACAAGAATCAGAGAGGAAGAGGCTACTCAAGAGGTGGATACTCTCAAGGGAGAGGCAGATTCAACCAACATCAAAGCTACAATGGATACAACAATCAGTACAACAACAATTACAACCACAACCACAATGGTAACTACCAAGGTGGTCAGAAATAGAAGGGATTACAACAATTATACAGAGGAGCAAGATGACTCCCTATTGATCATGAATATGACCTCCAAGGCAGGTACAAATGATGATCATTTATTTTATATTGACTCAAGATGTTCTAACCATGTAGCTGGCAATGTGGCACTACTTTCTGATTTGGAAGAACCCAAGGGCAAACATCAGGTACAAACAGGTGATGATACTAAACACTCTGTTGTAAAGATTGGAAATGTGAAGACATGTGATGGTAACCAGAATCTATTGAGCAAGGTACTCTATGTACCAACCATCACCAAGAATTTAATGAGTGTTGGTCAGATTGTGGAGAAAGGTTTGCAGGTCAGATTTACTCAACATGGAGCATATGTGGAGGACCCAAGACATGGATTCAGAAGGATAGCCAAAGGGGAGAAATCAGGTAGATTGTTTACTTTTGAGCTAGAAGACACCAAGAACATTGCTTTGTATAATTACAAGGATCAAACACTTTCAGAGTTAGAAATATGGCACAAGAGGTTAGGTCACATAGGTGAAAGAACCCTAAAGCAAATGTGCAGGGATCAATGTGTGCTTGGGATACCTAATGTGTCCAAGCAACACATGATTCATAAGTGTGGAGCATGTCAGTTTGGTAAGTCTCACAGGTTGCCCTATTCAAGGAAAGGTTTCATGCATGAAGACTACCTAGACTTGGTACACACAGATGTTTGGGGACCTAGCAAGGACCCTTCCATTTCAAGTTCAAGGTATTATGTGTCCTTCATTGATGACTATAGCAGGTGGACCATCTTATAATTTATGAAACATAAAGATGAAGTGTTTAATTGTTTCAAGAGGTATCTTGCACTTGTTGAAAATCAAACAGGAAGAAGCTTGAAGAGGCTAAGGTCAGATGGTGGAGGAGAATACTTCTCCAATGAGTTTGAAGATTTCTTGCAGGAAAGAGGCATCAAAAGGGAGATTACTACAAGGTACTCACCTGAACAAAATGGGGTAGCTGAAAGAAGGAATAGACTCATTGTAGAAACAGCTAGGTCTATGCTTAATGTAAAGAAGTTGCCAAATTATCTTTGGGCAGAGAGTGTATCCACTGCCACCTATCTCATAAACAGGTTGCCATCCAAATCACTTGATGGCATGACACCATATGAAGCTTGGCATGGTAAGAGACCCTCTCTGGATCATTGCAAAATCTTTGGTTGTGTAGCATATGTGCATATTCCCTCACAGGTAAGGGGAAAGCTAGATCCTAAAGCTGAAAAGTGTATCTTCATTGGTTATGATTTGAACCAAAAGGGATACAGATTCTACAACCCAACAAACAAAGGCTTCAAGGTAAGTAGAGATGTCATCTTTGATGAGAATGACTCATGGTATGAGAATGAATGCAGGAAGGTTAGTCTACCCTATGATATGGAAGAAGATTTCCCAAAGCTCACCAAGGAGGAACCAATTGAGAAAGATGAATCAAGCTCAGATGATGATGATACAATTAACCTTGAGGAATTCAAGGCATGGAAGTCCAAAGGAAAGATGAAGATGAAGAAGCTAGAAGATACACCAGAATCCTCAACTCAAGCAATGAGGAGATCTCAGAGAGAAAAGAAGAAGCCTATCAGATTTGGGTATGACACATCACTTGTAACTAAACATTTTGTATATCTTGCAAAGGATTTGTTGAATGAAGAACTAGGTACCTATGAAGAAGCAATTACCAAACCAGAGTGGAAAGAAGCTATGGATGAAGAAATGGAACCTCTCAAGGAGAGTGATACTTGGGACTTGGTACCCAAAAAGACTCTATGAAGGTGATAGGATCCAGATGGATCTACAAGCTAAAGAGAAACTCTGATGGAACAATAAACAAGTACAAAGCTAGGTTGGTAGCCAAGGGTTTTGCACAAACCCAAGGCATTGATTATGAGGAGACATTTTCTCCTGTGGCTAAGATGCCAACTATCAGAATATTGGTGAGTGTAGCTGCATCCAAGAATTGGAACATGTACCAATGAGATGTCAAGAATGCTTTCTTGAATGGATGGATATCTGAAGAACTCTACATGTCACAACCACCTGGCTATGAAAATCCCAAGAAGGTAAACTATGTTTGTAAATTGAAGAAGGCTCTATATGGTTTGAAGCAGGCACCTAGAGCATGGAATTACAGGTTGACAACCTACCTCCAAGACCAAGGATTTATGATGAGCAAAGCTGATACTTCTCTGTTCATAAAGAGAAGCAGTACAGAGGTAATCTACTTGTGTGTTTATGTTGATGACATCATCATTACAGGCAATGATGTCAATGGGATTAGACACATCAAAGGACAGATGATGAAAGAATTCAAGATCAATGATCTTGGATTATTGAAGCACTTCTTAGGTCTTGAGTTAGTCTACACCAACTCAGGTATATACATCACACAAAAGAAGTATGTACAGGATATGGTCAAGAAGTTTGGTTTGCAGGATGCTAAAGTATCTACTACTCCAATGGAGGTCAACCTAAAGCTAAGTGCTCATGAAGGTGATGAAATACAAGACATTACAGGATATCAAAGTATGGTAGGTAGTTTGAATTATGCTACCTTGACAAGAATTGACATAGCATATGGAGTTAGTGTGCTTAGTCAATTCATGCACAAACCAAGGGTACCTCACCTAGAGGCAGTAAAGAAGATCTTGAAGTATTTGAAGGGAACTCAGAACCATGGTTTGTACTTTCCTTATACATCAGATATTGACATTAAAGTGTATTCAGATGCAGATTGGGCAGGATGCAAGGATGATAGGAGGAGCACATCAGGTTACATTTGTTTTGCAGGAGATAAGCCTATTTCTTGGTCAGCCAAGAAACAACCTACAATGGCATTGTCATCCACTGAAGCAGAGTATAGAGGGCTTGCCAATGCCACCCAAGAAGCTATCTGGTTGAAGCTTCTATATACAGAGTTAGGTCTATATATAAGGCCACCAATCATATTTGGAGATAACACTAGCTCTCTTCACCTTGCAGCTAATCCAATATATCATGCCAGAACCAAACACATAGAGGTTCATTACCACTATGTGAGAGAGAAGTTGCTTAGTAAAGACATTCAATTGACATATGTGTCTACTAATATGCAATGTGCAGATTTACTCACTAAAGCATTGGATGGAAACAAGCTATGCAGATTCAAATCCATGATTGGATTACAGGATGTAATTGAAGACTAAAGATGAAGACTTAAGCCAAAGTGCTTGGCTTGAGGGGGAGCTGTTGGTGCATTTCAAGCCTTCACCTTTGGCTTGGAACCCTTGAAGGATATCATTATGAGAAGCTAGAACCATAGGAACACTTGCCTATGTGTTATTACATTTTTACTTCTTGTAAAAGTCTAAATGACTTGGCATTATGTATACACACCAAACTGATTAGAGTCGTGGAATTTGGATGGTGTAATTGGAGAGAATATCTCCCTACTTTTAGAGGAGAGATTCTAGGGAGCTTAGATTTGAATTTCAAATTCAAATGATCACCAAATCTCTATAAAAGATGATGTAAAAAAGTCGCGGGTGTGTCTCTCACATTTAGCTCATTTCCCGAGGCATTCTACTGTTGTAACCTTGTGTGTGTTAGTGCTACTCCATAGCCTACACCACAATACCTCATTTAGCTATGCTTGTCATGCTAATGAGATTGTACAAACACATCAATCAATAGAAGTATACACATTCATCATATCTGTTTTCTCTGAGTCATCATCTCCAAGTCTGTCAACTTCAACAGGTCATATCTCAGGATCTACTGAACCAAATCAAGTGATTCAAGGCACATTGGAACCAGCTCTAAGCATACTACATGCCTACAAAATTTCAAGGCCAAAGGATCAGCCATCACAGAGAAATCGTACTCGAAGTGACCTCTGGTATTCTGCTACAGTGTTCCTAAAAAGTCGGGGGTACACATAATTTTGCTAAACTTCTTTCTCAGAGTATAGTTTGTCATTTCCTTTCATTCCACTTGCAAATGGTAGCTTGCTAAGCTAATTTAATATGTCCAGAAGGAATTAGATCAATTGTAAGTGTGCTGGTCACACTGAGTGAAAGACTGAGCAGGTATCAAGACCAAAATAGAAAGTTTTCAAGTTTAGTGAAGTACAAACTTATTTGTTTTGATCTAATCATTACTCAAACCTTTTCCAAAGTACATATAGCATATTTTGGTATCATTTGGAAGCTCAAGGAGTCTACTAATCATATCTGGAGTCACTGAGGGCTGGTGCAAAGCAGGACTAGCAGCATCTACTCAATCTTCTGAGTGCATCCTACCATCACTCCCAACATTTTGTACATAATGATCCGGTCAACATTGATACCTATTGGTGTTGACTAAACACATTTTGTGAGGCATCGGGCTCCAAAATAGACCACTCTAAAACCGCTTTCAGGGTATTTCTTGGGCATCCACCTCAAATTTTGGTTGATCATGGTTGTAAGTTGATCCCTAGGGGAAAAATCTTTTGCCTGTTAAGTATTTTGATGGGATTTGACATTTCGATGGGTCAACAATGGAATAGGTTCTTTCAAAGCTCAATAACAAGTTGACATACTGGAAAGGTATGCAGATCAATCTGGCGGGATGAGATATCGTGGCTAACACATTCCTTCTTTCTTCGATTATTTACTTTCTCTCTTACTAGAGACTGAACGACCAAGAGATTGTCAAATTGTAAGAATTTGTAGAAACTTTCTATGGATGGGATATCCTAACACAAGGGGTGTCCCCAAAATTAAATGGGCTGCTTGCATAAGCCAAAAAGATCAAAGTGGCTTGGGCATTCTAGACATTGAGGGAATGGCCAAAAAGCTGGCAGCCAAATGGTTAATTAAAGCATGGAGCAATAGGGATGCTTCTCGGGCCAAACTAATTTTTAGAAACAAGGGTGCTCTTATGCTTGTGGGCCTTCTAGGGTGAAAGGGACTTGAACTTCGTACTCTTGTTCTCCCCGTATGAGGTGAGTCCTAGAGGTTCGAGCTTAGTGTGCTCCCTATGGAAGAGTTGGAACAAGGTGAAACAGTTTGTCAAGATCAATGAAGACTGGAAAGGGGCAGCCGGTATTAGACAAAATGATTTGACATGGTTCCCTATCAAGAGCATAAGAGGTGTTGAGACTTGGAACCTCCAAAAAGCTAGGAAGCTAGAGGTGTTGAGACTTGGAACCTCCAAAAAGCTAGGAAGCTTTAGAACAGAGGTTTTCGTTTGTGGAAACACCTCTGGAATCAAGAATCATGCCAATGGATTAGATTTGAGGACATTGACTCATTTAGGACAGTGGAATATGAAGAATGGCCCCTGTTGTAGAGTAGATTCAATGATTGGGAGTGCTCGAGGACTCATGTCCTTATGGGGGATGACTCCCCTCACCCTGAGGGTCTTAGATGGCATAATGACAACAGTCTTGATAAAATTCCAAGATTCAAGAAGAATGTTGACTTTCATGTCACACTTAATAGGAGATGGTGTTTGGATTGTTTGACTTTTAGGTGTGATGTTAAGTTCCAATCGCTTTGGCATCCCCTCATCGAGGTAAAAAAATCAGTTCTTATGTGGTAAATCCTCCACCAGGGAATCTGGACCAATGTAAAAGCTAACAAAATTTGCGGAGCCCCTGCGTGGTGTAAATGATGCCTTCATGGCATTGAGAACTTGGGACATCTCTTTCTTTCATGTCCCAAGTCAATATTGGTCTGGCAAGCCCTTGGGAGAATCGTGTTGTAGTAGGGAAAAATCAATTGGAAGCAAGCGTTATTGGGTGAAGCGATCGATTGTTCCTCAGCATTATGGAATGCTATAAGAGGTGAGACCCTCTGGAAGATCTCAAAAGAGAGATGTGCCGCCAACTTTGGTAGCCCTCCTAAACAATGGTCGATCAAAAAATCTCATTTTCTTTTACGCAAAAGAATTTCCATTGTAAGAATCCCCCACCTTTTAAACATCATAGAGTGTTTTTCCTCGAGAGCAACAAGACTAAAAGAAAGTGAGCCCTCCATGAGGGGGACATAAGGTTTATGAACCTTCTTTGTAATGTTTTCTAGCAAGTTTTAAAGAACCCCTGCTTTGTGGGATTCGAGGGGTCCCATGGATTCTAGGCTATTGTCGAACTCTCTTTTGGAAAAAAAAGGGTCAAGATTCATAGCCCCTGCCTTGAGTCTAAAATGGGAAGAAACTACACCATGATCATACCAACCATTCAAGCTAGCATGCGTAGCCACTCTAGTTGATATTGTAATTATAGAAAACTGTCTTTTGATGATTTTCAAGGTACACCATTTTCATGCTTTGGTTAAAAGAAAATAATCAAAAATGAAAAATGTGAGTCGTGGACTCTCTGTTGTTCGTCAGATATGGAGGATGCACTTAATCATTGGTTGGATGTGGTCCATCACCACCTTTGTCTAGCACTTTTGTGTGTAAGAGACATTATGCACCTGAGATTTTTTCCATCATGTTCTACAATTGAACGCAAGCTCAACGGTATCTGTCCCTTGTGGGCACACCGTGATCTTTTGTTTTGTCGAAGATCAATCAATGCTATTGACCTTCAATTGCTACTGTAGATGAACCTTTCGTGGTTGAAGGAGATCCTCTTGTCATAGAGCAATGGTCCTTGACATACACGCTCTGTTTTTTATTAGCGAAATTATACGTGGCACAACTACTCCTGGCAAAATCCGGCCTTCGACTGGCTCTCCACCACGCACCCCAAAGGAAATGATGGCGTAGCCATTGGCATGAACAACAATTGTTTTGATAGACTCATGAAAACCCACAAAGATCAAAATCATCGGTGGATTGGTGCTTGCTTCGGGGGCCCTTTTCAATTCATCATTGTCACCATGTATGCTCCCATTTTTTAGTTTGAGTGGATTGCCACTTGGCATTCTCTTATCTCTCTTTTCCACAACGTCGTTCTTTGTGGGGATTTCAACATGGTGGAGGGTCCCTCTCACATATGGGGAAATAAAGGGAGGATTTTGGATGGTCATGAGAAAAACATTTGGGACCATGTGAAGCTCTACTTGGACCTGGTGGAGATTAGAGATGAGACTGGTTTCTCTTGGTCAAACCTCCAATCTCGTGATGATTTGAGGAAAGCAAGGCTTGATAAAAGCTATATCACTCACAATATAATCAACAAATGGGATCAACAAATGGAGATCCTATTGTCATAGGAGCAATGGTCCTAGACATACACGCTCGGTCTTTGATTAGCAAAATCAGACCTGGCACAACTACTTGGGGCATTGTATGTTTCAAGTTTCACTCATCCAGTAAGCTCACAACATACCAATGTTGTTTATATTATTATTGTTTTTGTTCTTCTAAGAATTTAATTTTTCACAACCATACAAATCGTAGTAATAAGAGAAAAAAAAATATTGAATGCTTTAGTGCCACAGTGTACATCTACCAGATAGGAGAGAACTGAGATAAGACGTTCTTTTTGGTTTTTTTATTTTGTTTGTTGGCCTCTCCCTCTTTTCTCTCTCTCTCTTTTGCTACTATATATATATACACACACACATATATATATATGAATATATATTTATTATTTTTCTTAGGTGTGTGAGTGAGTGAGGAAGCACAAATAGAAGTGCACTCAAGAGCAAAGAAGGAGATCGAAGCATAGAGACATGTGATGGTTGGAAGAGCTTTCTATCGATAGAAGATTCAAGATTAACATAATGAGAATGAATGAAGTGATGGCTATAAGTGAATCTCTAAATACAAGTGAATCTCTAAATACAAGTGAATCTCTAAATACAAAGTACCACCATATGAATATATCGTGTATACGTAGTTACATGGAAAAAAACCTCTAGTAAACACTAGAATAAGAAGTGCCTATGTATAGGGAAACAATTCACCTCAAAGCTACTCGAGGGACACATAAGTGTAACAAATCCCCCTGTAGCGAATGATGTGAACACATATAAAGAGTGACCGATCAACCCCCACAAGGTAATAAACCTAAAGGTTTACGAAAAGCTTCAAACTTTTCTCATGAAAGAGCTTTGGTGAAAATGTCTTCTACATTATTTTGTGTAGGCACATATACCAAATCAATATCTCAATCATGAAGATGCTATTTGACATAATGATAATGAACCTCAATGTGTTTTGCGCATGTATGAAATACTAGATTTCTTGAAACTACCAATGCACTTTGACTATCAATTATAAGATTATCTTCATTCATCTATCTTATGGTTCAAGGTGTGTATGTGTGCAAGGTATTCTAGCATTGGGAAAATCTTGCGCACCTATATTATTGGGCCTACCTTACGTCCAAGCCTTGGTATCGGAGCTTGTTGCACATACATATCTTGTTTCAAAGATGAGTGATTATAGAGATAGATTGGAACAAGAGGACAAACTTGATGGAGTGTCTAACTATCCTATGTGGAGTTTTACGATGATGAATCTTTTAGTTGTCCAAGGACTAGTGGAATATTGTCAATGGTAAACATACAAGATGAAGATAAAAAAGTAAAGGGTGTTGCATCTTCTTCCAAGAAGTTCGATGCTCAAATTTTTGCTCGAAAACTAATGATAAAAAATGATCCATGGTGCTCTAAGTTGTAAGGCCTCCATTATGAGGAGAATCCATCTAAGGAGCTTGGACATTTGTGGAACCCTAATCACCAAGCTGGGTGAGGTCTATGTAGGATGGTTGATGGTAATAGACGATCTTTGTGAGCCTAGCCATGAGGTTAGGTAGGACAGACTTTCAGGCCATTGCATTGCCATTCAGTACGAAAATAATGGTCTCATGGTCCTGCGTAGTTCTCCCATAGAACCTTAATGGGGGGAGTGTAAAGGGAGTTTTGCCCCCTTTTGCGGGCTTCGAAGGGTACTAACCCCAAGCCCATAGGGTCGAGATCGTAGGATTTGGGTTGAGATAGTAGGACTGCTGATTGTGGAGATTTTTGCGGATTATTTTTTCTCTTTTGCGTATATTTGTTTATATCGAGTCCTATTGTAAAAGCTATATAAACATGGCCTACACAAATCTTTACAAAGCATTGCTCACTAGTGAGCCCTTCATCTAGAGTTTGTTTAGATTTCCATCTAAGCTCCATAGTGGGAGCTCATGGGTGGATGACATCATCTTTGTAGCTTCATTTCTCTTGACAATTTGAGAATTTGAGCTCTCTATTTGTCATTCTGTGTCTCTCTTTATCTTCATTTTATTCAACTTTGTCTTTTGGTCTATTCTATTGTGCTATTATTTCTTACATTACCTAGTGAAGAACAATTGAGATGGGATTCAAGAGATGCACAAGCACTCTCTCTTATAGCGATGGGTATCAAATGTCATATTATACCTCAAATCAGGTCATGCAGAACCTCTCATCGAGCCTGGCTGGAGTTGGAGAATCTTTGCCAAAGTAGAAACCCTACTGACAAAGCTCATCTCACGAGGACATTAACCAATACACGTATGAAGGTTGGCGAGCCAATTCAGTTACATATTCTCAAGTTAAAGAAATTCATTATCAACTTCTCAATATTGGTGCGAATATTTTTTACGAAGAGTTGATAAACACCTTAATCAATTTACTTCCATCTACATATCATTTTTTTATTACATCTCTCTCTCTCTCTCTCTTTCCATAAGATAGAGAAACTACATTTGAAGAGTTCCCGTTCTTTTTATTTCGAGATGAAGATCACAGAAAATCATGGAAGAGAATGATTAGGCTATGTGTAATAAAGTAAGTCTATGATCCAAGGATCAGGCCGATCTAGACGAATCTGAAATCGGACACCGTTTGGTCACTAGTGTGTATGACCAAAGATCTCGAGTTTAGACTTACTAGGAGGTCTTGTACTCTTGTGAACAAGTGATCCACTTAGCTTAGTGGTTAAGTCTCAAGGATGCGAAGGAGGAGGTCTTGAGTTCAATTCCCATGAGGGACATGGGGAGAGTATTTTTTCCAAAGAGATCCAGAGCCTTCTAGAAGCATCAAGTTGAGTTAACTCGAGTTGACTGGGACACTTGGTGCACATGCAGTTACATGGCTGACACATGGCTGGCTAGTATCGACTTGCCCAAGAAGGTAGTCGCTTGGAGAGAGTTATATATAGAGGCATTTGGTTGGGAGGAGAGTCATCTCTCTAGCATGTGGTGGTCGTAATCCTTAGTTTCTTGCATTGGTATTAGAGCTAACAAAGATATATCAAAGTAACCTGTAGGAATTAAGCTACTTCCTAAAGATAAGCCAACAAAGAAAATATTATGATTAACTATTTCATTGGTTACAAAAGAAATATCTTTTGGACAAGCAATAAAGCCTTAAGTCTTGATCTTGTCCAAAAGTCAAGAATTTCTTGGAAAGCAAAAGATTCCAAGATGAATCATTGGCTTAGTATTACTTGATTCCTTGACAAGAATCTAAAGTTCTTGAAAGAAATATATCTCCTTAGATGTGAGACTAGAATCTTTCAAATCAGCTTGATAGCTAGTAGTTCCCAGCATATCCCAAACCATCAGTATTGGTTGCTTAAGTCCAAATAGTGATATAACCCAACAGGTATATCAAAGATTCTTAGCTTTGGAATCTGACAGGCATCAATGTATGCTTGGACTTAGTAGGGGAAAGACCTTGCATAACATCCATGGGTAAGCAAAGAAGCTTTTATAAGTTTGAAAGATCTTATAGATAAAGACTAAGTCTTTATTTTAGTCGCAAGATCAACCAGACTTGATCAAGCTTGGCCATGATTGTCCAAGAATGTGTGATATGAACTACTTAGTAGATTGCCTAAGCATTGGCAATAAAAAAAATCTTTTTGGGATATATTCACTCAAGTTCCATTTATCCAATGGAAAAATGTGAAAAGAGTAAGCTGTTCCAAGTCTGAACAGAGTGAAGCAATTCCAAGAATGTAGTCTGCAACTATGAAGACGGTACTTAACGTCTATGGAAGGTAAAACATAAGTGTTTGCCTGTCCTTAAAGGGATTTTGGTACAAATCCAGAGGCATGAGTGGATGCTTAGACTTAGGCAGTAGAGAGATTCGTGTAAAAGTCCCGGCCGGGGTAGGTACCTAAAGCATCAATAAGAAAGGAATCTAAAGACAAGAAGTGAAAAACTCTTGTCACTACAAATTGGTGAAGAATAAACCAATTGAACTTGAATCTATGAAATTCAAGTACTTGGAATTCTGATTGATTTTCATTTGAAAACCCTAGCAAAGAAGAATTGATATTCTGTCAAGAGGTTTTCAAGTTTCCAAGGCAGAGCACATGATTATGAGACGATCATGTGAAGGAATCAAAACCTAGAATATCTAGTTAGAGGTAATGCATAAAACTTCAAAAGTTTCGTAAAGAATCGAAGCAAGAAGGTACTCTATCAAGAGATGTTTTGACTTTAGGATAAGTACACCCACACATTAATGTGAATATAAAATACGGTGGTATGGGACACCAGAGTTTATACTCAGATTGATGTAGGAAAGATGGTATGGGACATTGGACCGTGGGATGATAATTATCTTTTAGTCCTAGTTTATATCTTGAAGTTAGGTTTGATCCTCAAGAGAATTAAGACTTCAAAGAGTTTAATTCAAAAAGGATAAAAGTAGAATCTCACGATACTTCAAGATAACTTCAAGATAAAGGAAACAGAAGATATGAAGTAAGTAACTTCCAAGATCTTCTTGAAACACTTCAAGATAAAGTGTTGTTAATTCAAAAATATTTCATAAAATTTCTTGGACTTTGATTTTGAGTTGATCTTTTCAACCAAGGATTTTGTTGACTAAGTCAAGCATCACGTTTCTAGTATAACTTGGTAAATTCATTTGACTCAAAGAAATGCATAAGAATTGCATTCCCAGTAAGGAGTCAGAAAGATCGAAGGTGACCTAAACTTAGTCTCAAGTGAAGCATTATTTTTTAGTTAAAAACTCATCAATAGAACCTCTGTGGGTCGACACACTGATGTTGGTTATCACACTAGTATCTTGTGGTTGGATAATGTTTTTGATTTGCTTTGAAGTTTTTTTGAGAATCCAGCTTATTTCTCTTAAAGATAAGAAAAAATGCTTCAATAGCCTGTTGAAATAGATCTTTGAGAAGTTAAAGTCCTAAGTCATCTAGACTTTGACTCATAGCAAGTTTACATATCTTCGAAGTTTGAATTGGTTATACAGTTAGTTATTTCTTTCCGCTTTCCAAATCTTTTGGAATTGGCTCAGACATGGTATCTGATTCCGTTTGCAAAAGACCAGGGTTAGTCGGTCAGAATTAGATAACTAAATTGAACATCCTAGATAGATGTTATGGACAAGAACCTTTTCAATCTTCAAAAGATAATAAGTCTAAGTGGACTTATTTATTTGAGTTTTCTTCAAGTCATAGCATAAATGATTTTTTAGAGTCCAATATACTCTAGAATAGACAAGTTAGGAATTCCTCATGAGATTGACGATTCCCAAGAATTTTCAACTAAAGTCTTTGAGAAAAGTGTCCTAAGTTGGACAATTTTCATTGTGAATCTGAATTGGTCAAGTTATAGTATGGTTGACTCAATAGCAATGGTAAGCTTTCTTCTAAAGTTTACATAGGAATTTTAAATCCATTAGGACAAAGTAGTCCTCTAGTCGGGTGAAAAAATCAAGTAACTATTGGATCAAAGTAAACCGTGGTACAAACATCTAAGTTAGATGTTTGGAACAACCAAACTTTAAGTGCTCCAAATCAAATTCAAGTAAATTAAGAGTTCTCAAAGTATTGTGAGGGATAAGAATCCCACCTTCATTACTAAGTCCATGCACTAGTCATGCCCAGAAATGGACTAGTAAGTTGAATCTACCCAGTTTGTGCCTAGATCGCACACCGAGAAACTGTGAATTGGCCAGGGATGTTTTTAGATCCACCCTTATTATTCTTTCACTAGTTTGTACTTTGGGAAGTTCATCAAAGTTCAAAATGAGACAGTGTTTTGAATCATTTGGGCAGGGATGCCACCACAGAGATGACACATGTTCTTCCAGTTCTAGAACATGACCATGTTCTTCCTGTTTTAGAACATGACGCTCGGGGGCTGCCTACAGTAGATATATAGTTCTATTTTCGAGGATGAAAATATTTTCCAAGGGGGGAAGAATGTAATAAAGTAAGTCTATGATTCAAGGATTAGGCCTGTTCAGACGAATCTGAAATCGGACACCGTTTGGTCACTAGTGTGTACGACCAAAGATCTCGAGTTTAGACTTACTAGGAGGTCTTCTAGTCTTGTGAACTATTGATCCACTTAGCTTAGTGGTTAAGTCTCAAGGATGTGAAGGAGGAGGTGTTGAGTTCAATCCCCATGAGGGACATGGAGAGAGTATTTTGCCCAAAGAGATCTAGATCCTTCTAGAAGCATCCACTTGAGTTAACTCGAGTTGACTGGGACACTTGGCGCACATGCAGTTACATGGCTGACACATGGTTGGCTAGTATCCACCTGCCCAAGAAGGCAGTCCCCTCGAGAGAGCTATATATAGAGGCATTTGGTTGGGAGGAGAGTCATCTCTCTAGCACGTGGTGGTCGTAATCCTTAGTTTCTTGCACTATGGTTTCTTCATCCAAAAATAAGAAGAAGAACAAAAAGGAGATTACGAAGAAGAAGGAAACTCAATCATAATCTAACGAGATTCGGGGGGTCCCATAGATGCTAGACCCGTTCACTTGTATAGTTGTTGTTTCTATTAATTAAAGTTTGGGAGCTATTTTGGGACTTCCTTTTGAAAAAAAAAGCTGAAGATTCATAGCCCCCGCCCCGAGTTTAAAATCATAAAATAGGAAGAAACTACACCATGACCGTACCAACCATTGAAGCTAGCGTGCGCAGCCGCTCTAGTTGATACTGTAATTATACTAATTATAGAAAGCTGTCTTTTGATGATTTCCGAGGCACAGCATTTTCCTGCTTCGGTTAAAAGAAAATAATCCAAAAAGAAAAACGTTGGCCGTGGACTCTCTGTTGTTCGTCAGATATGGAGGATGCACTTAATCGTCGGTTGGATGTGGTCCGTCGCCACCTTTCTCCGGCACTTTTGTCTGTAAGACACACCTGAGATTTTTGCCATCCTGTTCTACGCTTGAACGCAAGCTCAGCGGTATCAGTCCCTTGTGGGACGCCGTGATCTTTTGTTTTGTCGAAGATCAATCAATGCTATCGACCTTCAGCTGCTGCTGCAGATGAACCTCTCGTGGTTGAAGGAGATCCTGTTGTCATAGGAGCAATGGTCCTGGACATACACGCTCGGCCTTTGATTAGCGAAATCAGACCTGGCACAACTACTCCGGGCATTGTATGTTTCAAGTTTCACTCATTATTGTTGTTGTTCTTCTAAGCATTTAATTTTTCACAACCATACAAAATGTAGTAATAAGAGAAAAAAAAACTATCGAATGCTTTAGTGCCACAGTGTACATCTACCAGATAGGAGAGAACTGAGATAAGACAGAACAACGTGAATGTGCTGGAGCAAAAGGGGCTCTATTTGCTCTCAAATATGCAAGATGACATCTTGCTTGATGAAAGAAGGTGTGATTGCTTTGTGAAAGTTCCGAATTCCAGCGAGAATAAGCTGTGAGGCTGCTTCCACTTCATAGAAAAGTTACAACGTTTGGAAGAGATAGGGACATCCCCATGTCTAATAGCGTGTTTCATATGATTGATCACCCTTTTCAGTTTCAGTGGAACAAGCACCTGAAACCAGTTTGTCTCGGTTGTTATTTATAAGCATGATTATGCTTAGGTTCTCTGTCATCTCAAAAGAACGCCTCAAAATTTTCTATCATTATTTATATCATATAACATTGGTTATGAGAATCCCATGATCTTCTATAGTTGTAGGATCTTTTTCACTCTCTTGCATCGAGAAAGATATAATGATAAAAACGTTTTCTGTGAGTCAATATTATTTTTACTCCACTTATTAAATCTATTGAACTCTCTTTTCTTTGACTATGGTCTCCTACGATTGATTCTTTGAACTCTGAAGGTTAGCATAAAATGATAGGAAGTTTTTCTATAAACCGAAGGCACGAATGTTCAAAATAACACTTGACTATTTGGGCTACAAGGATTCTTTCACTCATAAGAAAGGCATAAATCCATTCTCAACCTTTAATGAACTCACAAGAAGTCCTATGTCTCCATAGAACAACTCTCTACATCACGTTCTATGACAAAGATGAACTGAGTAGGGATGTCATAGTTTTTTGTCCAAGCTATGCTTAATAAAGTTTAAAATATATTACTTCTTGTTTTGGAGATCCATACAAGTTGAAGAAGTTATTTTCGTTTTTTCTATTTTGTTTGTTTGCCTCTCCCTCTTTTTTTTTTTCTCTTTTGTTATTTTATATAAATATATATATTTTCATTTTTATTGTTTTTGTTAGGTGTGTGAGTGAGTGAGGAACCACAAATAGAAGTGCACACAAGAGCGAAGAAGGAGATCTAAGCATAGAGACATGAGATGGTTGGAAGAGCTCTCTATCGATAGAAGATTCAAGATTAGTGCAATGAAAATAAATGAAGTGATAGCTATAAGTGAATCCCTAAATACAAAGTATCACCATATGAATATATCGTGTATATGTAGTTACACGAGAAAAAACCTCTAGCAAACACTAGAATAAGAATTGCCTATGTAAAGGGAAACAATTCACATCAAAGCTACTCGATTTCAAACTTTTCTCATGGAAGAGCTTTGGTGAATATGTCTTCACATTATCTTGTGTAGGCACATACACCAAATCAATATCTTGATCATGAAGTCGCTATCTGACATAATGATAATGAACCTCAATGTGCTTTGTGCATGTATAAAATACTAAATTTCTTGCAACCTCCAATGCACTCCGACTATCAGTTAGAAGATGCATAGTTGCATCAATCTCCATGCATAGATCCATCGATAGGCGTAGTTG
>CM035439.1:75532620-75537620 GCA_020310875.1 Ceratopteris richardii
CCCCTCCTGATCCACAGGATGTGTGCTGTCGTGTGCATCCTCGGTGTAGAGACTCCCACTGGAATCCATGTATTCAGGGCAGTCCTCTCTTTGGACTCTCATGTGTCTCTATAAGTAGGATGATGTCATGGCCTCTCATCACCTCCTCGAGTCTCTCTGGGTGTGTCCATAGATCTCCGTTGCAGTTCAAGACTGCCAAATGGATCTCTTCTCGTGTCCCACAGCCACATACACATACACATACACATACACATACACATACACATACACATACACATACACATACACATACACATACACATACACATACACATACACATACACATACACATACACATACACATACACATACACATACACATACACACACACACACATATGTACATATATACATACATACATATTACACACACACATACACATACACATGCACATACACATACACACACACACATACACATGCACATACACATACACACACACACACACACACACACAAAAGCAACTAAAAATAGCGATAAAAATTAAAGCTAGACTTTAAAAATAACGATAGCGATTTAAAAAGCAAGTTGGCTTTAAAATAAAACTTACGATCAGCTTTTCTGGAAGTTTCATCGTGGATTTTTTCGCATGGAGGCTAAAGCTATATAATAGAGGTGTGGGCAACACTTTTGAGACATCAAGGAGTCGTCACTTCTTGAGTTGATGCTGCTATAGTGTCAATTTTGGAGTTCTGAAGCTTTGGAGGCTAAGGAGAGGTGAAGAAGAGACTATTCTCTTGGAGCAAGGAGTCTTCTACAAGTTTGGAGAAGCTATCTTTTGTAAGTTAATCCTATATTCTGTTTTAGGGTTTCTGAAACCCTAATTTCAGAATTAGGGTTTGTTGATTTTCAGATTTGTTGCACTTTCTTGAGAGGTTAGGTTCACTCTGTTGCTCATATGCTTCACACATACTCAGATTATAACAGCATAATCTGATTTTTTGTACTTCATCATCTTCTTGTCTATTCTTCCATTTAGTGAGTGCACCATCATATGGTTGAGTTGTACTCCCATTTTGTAATTTGGCCATCTACATTAGTAAGTAACCAATTTGCTTATGTTACATATTCTTGTCTCAAGTGTCTTTCTATCTCTCATTTATCATCTTGTGTAATTAAGTGTGTATGCTCAAAGGTTGTTAGTATTGGAAGATCTTGGGGCCCCAAATTCCAACACTTGGTATGAGAGCATAATTGACATATACACTTAGTTAAGATGAGTGAGTATAGAATCGAGATTCAGGACAAGTTAGAAGGATCGTCAAATTATCCGATGTGGAGTTTCATGATGATGAATTTGTTAGTGGCAAAGGATTTATGGAGTATTGTCAATGGAACCTTATCAAGGCCAAGACGAGAAAGCGAAGAGGAGGATACATCAACTTCAAGAGGAACTGGTGTTGCAATCATAGCTTATCAAGAACCAACTGAAGAAGAGGTAACCACTTCTATATCCAGAGTCACAGGTAGATCCTTAGTTAGAGTTCCTCCTACTGAAGAACAAGCAAGATGGGATGCTAGAAATGCTTTAGCTCCCTCATTCATAGCGATGAGTGTAAAAAAGCATATTCTACCACAAATCAGATCTTGCAGAAATTCTAGACAAGCTTGGTTAAAGCTTGAGAATCTTTTTCAGAGCAGAAATCCTGTTAGGAAAGCTCACTTGAAGAGACAACTAGCAAACACAAGGATGAAGGCTGGTGAGTCAATTCAAACCCACATTACAAAGCTCATTGACTTGAGAGATCAACTTCTAAAAGTAGGAGTTGAGATATCTGATGAAGAAATGGTAAATACGCTGATTAATTCACTTCCTATCTCATATCGCTCTTTTATTACTACTCTTACTCTTACAACAAGAGAAAGAGAGATTACATTTGAAGAGTTACAATTCTTACTACTTCAAGATGAAGATCAGTTGAAGGGTATGGAAGAGAATGAAGAAGCACTTTTGTCTTCATCAAAGGGTAAAAAGAAGAAGAAGGATAAGAAGGAGAAACAATCCAAGAAGGAAAGTAAGTCCTCTTCACCTTCTACTTCAGTTTCTGTTTCTACTACAACTAAAGAGAAGTCTTCAAAGAAGAAGGAAGCATTTTGTCACTATTGCAAGAAACCTGGACATCTTATAGCAGTTTGTCAGAAAAGGATTGCATCAAAAAAGATAAAGGCATCAGGTAATGTTGCAGAAGATGATAAAAAAGGGAAACCTCAAGGTGATTCTTATGCCTGTATTGTCATTGAGGAAGTCTCTTTTGATCAGGCAGCTTTACAAGTTCTTTCAGCAGATCCTTGGATATTTGATTCAGGTGCTACAAAGCATATGACGGGATGCAGAGAAGTATTTTCTTCTCTTTCCTATTCTTCAGGTAGAAGAGTTACTATTGCAGATGGCAATAATTTAGATGTTGTAGGATTAGGTACAGTAACCCTAAAGTCAAGAGATGGTGGTAATTTTCAGATTTCAGATGTTTTATATGAACCTAATATCAAGAAGAATCTGCCATCTATATCTGCATTTTTAGGTGATGGTTACAAAGTTGTATTTGAAAGAGATCTTTGTAAGATTTTGTCACACAAAGAAGAGAAGTGTATTTTGCAAGGTGAGCACAAAGGAGGGATTTTTATTTTGTCAAAAATCAGTCAACCATATGCTGTCAAATCTTAGTCACCGATGGAAGATATGAAGTTATGGCATGAAAGATCTGGACATATTAGTTTTGGAGCTCTCAAGACTATCAAAGATAGAGGTATGGTTGAGAGTTTACCCTCATTCAAGCTACCAGATGATTCATATATATGTGAAGGATGTCTTGAAGGTAAAATGCATAAACTACCTTTCAAGAAGCATGGTCATATTACAACTATCAGGAAATTGGAGATAGTACATTCAGATGTGAATGGACCTATGAGAGTAGACTCTATTCAAGGTTTTAGGTATTTTGTTTTATATGTTGATGATTTTACTAGATATTCATGGATCTATGGTCTTAAGTTGAAGTCAGAAGTCTTTCCAACGTTCAAGAAATTCGTAGCTATGGTTGAAAATGAAAGTTAGTCAACTATCCAGATTCTCAGAAGTGATAGAGGTGGAGAATACTTATCAAATGAGTTTCAGACATTTCTTGAAGAAAAAGGTATTACTCGACACCTTACTATTGCTTACACTCCTGAGCAAAATGGTGTTGCAGAAAGAAGGAATAGAGTACTTGTCGAGATGATGCGGAGCATGATGGCATCCAAGAAGCTTTCACCAAAATCTGGTTTGATGCAGTACATATAGCAAATCACATTTTGAATAGGTCTTCTACAAAAGCTTTAAAGGTAATTACACCTTATGAAGCATATTATGGAAGAAAACCTAATGTGAGCTATTTCATAGTGTTTGGATCACTATCTTATGTTCATATTGAGATGTAAAAGCAAGGAAAGCTGTTTTTATTGGATATCCTGTTGAAAGTAAAGGATACATGTTTTATGTTCCAGAGACAGGTGAAGTTATCCTTTCATGCAATGCATATATTGCTGAAAATAAGATATATGATAAAGAAGCAGAAATTCCGGAGTTCATTAGTGAAAATGACTATGGATTTTTTAGACGGAATTCGGATGTACATGTTCAGCCATATCAGCCATGTTCAGCCATATCAGGAGGGAGCTAAAATTCCTAGGATTGAAGAAAGAGGAATTTCACAACCTTCTATAGAATCAGTTCCACATGAGACTTTAGTTCCAGACATGGAAGAAAGTACTAGAGTTCCAGAAAGTCCTAGAACCTCAGAGGGACAAATTCCAGAACTAGTGGAAACTGAAGAGTCAAAAAGAGTATCACCACTATTTAAGGATACACCTACTTGGTTATATCAGACATGGAAAGATAGTGGCATAAAGACTTTTAGAAGAAGAACAAGGAGTCAGACTAGACAACAACAACAAAAATATTATGTAAGTTTTGTTGAAGACATTGAGATTCATGATATTTGAGCACTCACAACAGTTGAAGATGAACCTGCATGTATTAAAGATGCACTTAACATTCCTATTTGGAGAAAATCTATGCAAGAAGAGATTGATTCTATTCATAAGAATCAAACTTGGCAGCTATGTGAGGAACCAGAGGGAAAGAAAGCTATAGGTGTAAAGTGGATCTTCAAAATCAAAAGGAAAGCCGATGGTACTAATAACTATTGATAGGTACAAAGCTAGATTAGTTGCCAAAGAATATGCACAACAAAAAGGTATTGATTATGATGAGACATTTGCTCCTACCTCTAGGATGACAGTTATAAGGTCAATACTTGCTTTAGCAGCATATTTTGATTGGAATGTATATCAACTTGATATAAAGACTGCTTTTTTAAATGGGGATTTACATGAAGATGGATATGTTCAACAGCCAGAGGGTGTTGAAGAAACAGGTAAAGAACACTTAGTATGTAAGCTTATAAAAGCTTTGTATGCATTAAAACAGGCACCTAGAGCATGGTATGAAAAGATACACATATATCTTTTATCCATTGGTTTCCACAACTCAGTGCAGCTCCAACTCTTTATATCAAAGCTGAAATGATTTAGGAATTTTGCATTATTATCTTGGGATTCAGTTTCTGTTTAAAGATAAGTGTATCTATATGACACAACAAAAGTACATTGAGAAACTATTAGAAATGTTTCAGATGACTAAAGCTAAACTCATGCAAACACCTATGGATCAAAACACGTCTTTACAAATAGTAGCAGATGACGAATCATTCGATGCTACTTTATATTGTCAAGCAGTTGGATGCTTGATATATCTTTGTAATACACGTCCAGATATACAGTTTGCAGTTTCTCAAGTATCAAGGTTCATGCATAATCCGATAAAGTTACATTGGAAAGAAGTAAAGCGGATCTTCAGACATTTGAAGGGAACTTCAAATTATGCTATGGTATTCTCAAAATCCACACATTTATTACTAA
>CM035439.1:75542620-75645120 GCA_020310875.1 Ceratopteris richardii
CTGTGATCTCTGGTGCCGATACTGCCGCTGCGTACATCAATGCGGGTGTCACTAGAGTGTCAAAGAGCCACCCCTTAGTCCGGGGCTCCTGAAAATGTGTCTGAAAGCAGCGTCTCTCCAATCCTGCAAGTGCCGCATAGAGAGAGAGAGAGAAAAGAAAGAAAGAAAGAAAGAAAGACTTTTTAACGTCTATTAGAGGCCAAAATCGGCCTATGAGACAAAACATATACATCAGTATGATCCAATCCACTGTGATCCAAAACGAAAATAAAGTGTGAGTACTGCAAACGGGTATAAAAGGAGGGATAGTAGCTGGCATCAAGGGTGTGGGGTGCTATGGGTATGCACTCTATATGCTCAATGGGTGAGATACAAAATGATATGCATAGGGAGGGAAGGCTCGATGGTATCACAAACCCCTAAATGCCTGGAGTGGGTGTAGGATATAATGCATCGGTGGGTAAGGCATCATGGCGATCCTCAAAATGCTCTGGGCGTCCAAATCGATAGGGGTGCGCTGCTGACGTCTCTGTATCTCCATGTCATGGCGTGCGTGAATCGCCTGAATCTCTCTCTGATGTGGACGAGCTCTCCGGACAAGGGGTCTCGGTCGTCGACGCTGTCGTCTAAGCTCCTCTGCTCTGTGTAATGTGACACCCCGCATCGAGCTGGGCCCTCGAGTGTATGTGGGTCTGAAAAAATCTGTAATATAAGTCTGAGGGGGGGGGGGCCAGGTGTATCTCCATCTGCTGCTGGAGGAGTGATGCGCGGCGGTGCTGGAGCTCTACTAGGAAACGACCTAGAGGGCGCTGGTCCTCTGTCCCCAATAAAGCCCTGATCTCTCTAGGCCCCCTGAAGAGCTGTGGGTAGCGGTCTCTGATGTCCTCATATGCCTGGCATCTACATGTGTAGTGCTCCTCGTCCTCCACCTCCTCTCTACATATCCTGCATAATCGCTCATCCCTGGGGGTATGTGTGGCTCGCCCAATCTCAATCTCGAGCTGGTGTGATGATACTCTGAGCTGCCCAATGGCCACTCTCTCAGCTCGTGCCATATATGTATCCATGTATCGTGGTCTTTGAATGAAACCATCCGCTGTCACAGTCAGGAAGTGCTCTCTGTAGTGTTGCCTCTTTGTGGGAAGAGGCTCCCGTGGTGCTATCCATGTCTCCCTGACGTGTATCTGTAGTAGGTCCTGACGGATGATCCTATTCCTCTCCGAACGAGAGAGGGTAATGTGGGGGGAAGAGAGGTCATACTGAAAAGGGGGGAGATCCGTAATGCTCATGCCATGGTCTGCTAACCATCGGTAAGTCCGTGCATACCATACTCTCTCATGCCCTGTCTCTGCCAAATGTCTAGAGCTCTCAAATGCAAGCCTGGTGAGTCTGCTGGTGGGGAGCTCTCTGACTCTCAGAATAAAGGTCACCAACTGGAAGAGGGCCTCCACTAGCATCGGTGGTGTGCCAAGCTCAGCTCGTATAATGTCATGTGGAACGGAGGGCTTGCTGCGCAGCAAGCGTGATATCATGGTGATCTGGGGCCTCTCAATCTGCGTCCACATCGCCTCTGTGATCCCTGGTGCCCATACTGCTGCTGCGTACATCAATGCGGGTGTCACTAGAGTGTCAAAGAGCCACCCCTTAGTCCGGGGCTCCTGAAAATGTGTCTGAAAGCAGCGTCTCTCCAATCCTGCAAGTGCCGCATAACCTCGCGTCAATCTATCTCTCGCAGCCTGTGCAATGGAGAATACCCCTGTGCTGCCCGAGAAGGTGATACCTAGGTAGACGTAGGAGTCCACTACCTCTATCTGTCCTCCAGCTTCCGTGAAAGAGGCGCGATGGCGTACTGTCCTGGAGGTATGGAAGATCATGACCTTGGTCTTGCCAAGGTTCACTGTGAGTCCTCTCCTCATGCAAAAGGTATCGAGCACCTGTAAATGTGACTGCAACCCCTCCTATGACTCTGAGAGCATGACAATGTCATCATATAATAGGATATGTACTAGCGTACCTCCGAGCTCTCCTCCTCGCCCTCCTGCTCGCTGTATATACTCCGTGATCTCGTCGATGTAGAGACCGAAGAGAGTGGGTGAGAGAGGGCAACCTTGTTTCACACCAATGGTGCTAACAAGGCTGTCTGATAGACCGCCGGGGCAGCGTACCCTGCCTGTGACTCGTGCATACAAAGCGTGGATGGCCCATAGCATGTGTGATGGAGAGAAAAGAAAGAAAGAAAGAAAGAAAGAAAGTGTTTTTACGTCTATTAGGAGGCCGAACTCGGCCTATGAGACAAATCGATGTACATGGGTGTATCTTCTGTCTATCAGAGAAGATAAAAGTGCTGAAAAAGAAACTGGTAAAGCTGATACATATCTCCGTGAAATGCGTGTGGAGATACCCATGAAAGGGGGGGGGGGTGTATGGAGTGTGATATCTATGGAAGTCTATATGCAAAGGGGTAGTACAACAAGCATGGGAATGCATCTGAAACGACTAACTAGCTCCATCCTGTGCTAATGGGCGGGTGTAAGATGTGATACATAGGTGGAGGTGGAGTCAGGGCCATCGTGATAGCTGCAACGGGATCAGCCATCATCTGGAATCGTCTCTCCTCCATGGCGCCATGGTGACGAGCCTGGATCTCTGCAATCTGATGTCGGTGATGTCTCGGGGCCCGATATCCTCTAGCACGGGGTCGTCTCCTAGCTCGAGCAGCCTGAGCCTGCTGAAGAGTCACCCCTCTCGGTGTGTGGGCTGAGGGGGGGAGGGCTGCAGCACGTCGTGGAATAAAGAACTCAGTGAGCTGACTCTGTCTCCCTCCTGTATGGGCTGCTACAGTAGGCTGGAGTAGGGAATCTCTGTGACTCTGTATCTCTAGTAGGAATCGACCGAGCTGTCGCTGGTCTCTAGAGTCCATGATCTCTCGGAGGGTGGGCTGCCCTGTAAATAGAGTCCCGTATATACCTTTGATGCCATCATATGCGCTACATCTGCATACAAAGTGCTCCTCATCCTCTATCTCTACTCTGCAAACCCTGCATATCCGCTCCTCTCTGGGAATGTCTGCGGCTCTGCCCGTCTCAATCTCTAGTCTATGTGATGAGACTCTCAACTGGCCAATCGCTACCCTCGAGCTATGAGGCATGTAAGTATCCATGTAATATGGCCGCCGGATGAAACCGTCTGCTAGGATGTCTAAGAATTGGTCTCGATAGTGCAATAGTCTCGATCCCATGTGTGGTGTGTGCCATGTCTGACTAATGTAGCGCTGCCAAAGATCCTGTCTCAACACAACATTCCTCTCATGACGGGAGAGGTGGATGTGAGGTGAGTCTGGGTCGTACTGAAAAGGCGGTAATCTGTCCATATCAAGCCCATGACTATCAAGCCATACTCTAACCTGAGTGTACCAAGCTCTCTCATATCCTGACTCGGATATCTGTATAGATGCCTCAAAAGCTCTGCGTGTGAGTCTGTCTGTAGGGAGCTCCCTCATCCTCTGAATAAAGCAGATAGTCTGGAATAGTGCATCTACTACCATGGGTGGTGCAGCTAGCTCTGCCCTGATGATGTCATGTGGTACCGACTGTTTCCCGCGAAATAGTCGCGAGATCATACGTACCTGGGGCCTCTCGATCGCACTCCACTGGGTGGCTGTGAGGCCTGGGGCCCAAACTGTCGAAGCATACATCATAGCTGGTCGGACTAGTGTGTCAAATAGCCACCCCTTCGTGCGGGGCTCCTGGAAGTGTGCCTGGCGACATCTCCGCTCTAACATGGCTAAAGCTGCATATGCTCGTGTGAGTCTATCGGTGGCTGCCTGTCTCATGCTGAAGGGGCCAGGTAAGCTCGTGAATGTGACTCCGAGGTAGACATAGGAAGTGACCACCTCAATCTGTCCCCCGCCGGCTGTGAATCCTTCTCCATTCCTCACCAAGGGGGAGGTGTGGAAGATCATGACCTTGGTCTTGCCAAGGTTTACTGTCAAGCCCTTCTGTGTACAAAACTCATCGAGGGCATCCAAGTGGCGCTGTAATCCATCGGGTGACTCTGAAATCAAGACAATGTCATCGGCATATAATAAAATGTGGACAAGTGTACTTGCGAGGTCTGCACCCTCTCCTCCAGCTTGGAGAATGTAGTCCTCAATCTCATCGATGTAGAGACCAAATAGAGTGGGAGAGAGCGGGCAGCCTTGCTTAACACCGATGGTGCTAGCAATGACCTCAGACATACCTCCTGGACACTGTACTCTCCCGGTCACCTGCTCATAGAGTGCATAGATGGCCCAAATCATCCCTGATGGTATTCCCAAGCTCTGAAGGCGTTGGAAGAGCCTCTCTCGTGGCACTGTATCGAAAGCTTTGCGGAAGTCCACAAAGCAGCAATATAGTCTCTTCTTCCGCACCCTTGCCCCATCAATGAGGCAGCGCAAAATGAAGATGTGATCAATAGTAGAGAAAGCTCGCCGAAAACCTGCCTGGCCTCGTGCCCGTAGCCCCTAAGTCTCTGCATATGAGCTGAGCTCTGCCTCAAGTATGGCACCATATAGTTTGGCCATGGTGTGGCCAATCATGATGGTCCTGTAATTCCCTGGATCCAGGGTGTCGCCAGATTTGTGGATAGGCACAATGGTGTGCCTAGTCCACTCCTCTGGGAAGCCCTCCCCTATAGCCCGATTGAAGGCATGTGCAATCAACGGGGCTATAGTGGAGGATGCATATATGAGGTGCTCGCTCTGCAATCCCGTATGGTCTGTCGAACGTCCATGTCGGAGTCGTCCTATGGCCCTCTCAACCATCTTTGCTGTGAAAAGAGAAGAACTAGTAGGGCGAGGCTCAAGTGGCTGGGGAATGGGAGGCTGCCCAGGCACCTCATATAATCTCTGAGCATAATCATGCCATGTGTGTAGGTCCCCAATAGGTGTGGTCGGGCGTGGCTCTCGTAGGGTACGCCATGCTGCAGCACTGTCCATACTCATAAAGAGATGATATAGCTCAAGCATCTGTGCCTCCTCAAAGGCTCGCCTCTTCCGACGTGTGAGAGTCTTCATCTGTCCTGTGGCCTGTCTCTCTGTGATCTCTCCCAATGCTCGCTGAGCTCGTAGTCGGCGGTAAGTATCTCTGCATTCCTCATCATACCAACGATGTTGTGGCATATTCCCTGGAGGAGGTGTGTGACCAGAATGGATGGTGTGTGGGAAGGAGCTGATGGCGGATGTCTGAAGAACTGATGCTATCTGTGAGGTGAGTAGGGATAGTGGAGTGTCAGGGTGAAGCAAGAGAAGACCCTTCTCGACTTGGGCCGCATATATGTGAGCTAGCTCGTGTGTGAAGTGGATGGTGGTGTGTGGGATGCGTGCTTCGGGTGTGCGTGTAGGGGTGTCTCCCTTGAGGGAGAGAGCGAGGTATGCGTGATCGGCCCCAATGGGTATAGGTGGGATGGTGAATGAGGTAAGTAGGTGAATGGCCTCTCTAGATCGCATGACGTAATCTACTGAACTTCCCCTGCCATCTGTGACTGACTGACTGACTGACTGACTGACTGACTGACTGACTGACTGACTGACTGACTGACTGACTGACTGAGAGAGAGAGAGAGAGAGAGAGAGAGAGAGAGAGAGAGAGAGAGAGAGAGAGAGAGAGAGAGAGAGAGAGAGAGAGAGAGAGAGAGAGAGAGAGAGAGAGAGAGAGAGAGAGAGAGAGAGAGAGAGAGAGAGAGAGAGAGAGAGAGAGAGAGAGAGAGAGAGAGAGAGAGAGAGAAAGAAAGAAAGTCATATTAACGTCTTCTGGAGGCCAAACTTGGCCTATGAGACAAAAGCCATGTACAAGTGTAGTAACCATGTGTAGAAAATGAAATGAAATAAACACAAAGCTATCAAGGGTTGGTAAAAGGCTCGGGAGAAGTGGCTCTGACTCAGCAGATAGTGGCCACCTAATACAGGGGGATCCATAATATGAGAGAGAGAGATTAACGTCTTCTAAAGGCCAAACTTGGCCTATGGGACAAAACCATGTACAACTGTAGTAACCTTTGTGTAGAAATAAAAGGAAAAATACTCGCTACACAGAACTGTGTCGGCTGAAAAAGGCTGGAAACAACCAAAGGATGGTGCACTGGGGGATGAGGGGTAGCGGGGCTAATGTAGTGGTGCGTGGGGAAGCATGGCAGCATGAGATATCCTCTTGTTGCTTTGGTGGTCGTTGCTATCCAACCAGATGTAATTGGTGTCAGGCTCTCTGTGCTGCTGCCTGCTATAGGGTGAGCCCTATGCCTCTAGGAGGAGGGTGTGTTGTGGCCCATCTCGCTGAAAGAACTGAGTATAGTCTGTTGGGTACTCATCTATGTCTGATGCGTGGGCTGTATCGCCTTCTCTCGTCTCTCATATGTGGCCATGAGGAAGCATCCCAGCCTATGCTGGTCCCTAGTGGTCATGCAGAGCTGTAGTGACTCCTCTATCTGGAACTGTGCTCGTAGGTTTGAGTATGCTGGGCATCTGGTAACAAAGTGCTCCTCACTGTCTGTCTCTATATGGCATACTAGGCACCACCTCTCCTCCCGAGGGACTCCCCTGGTCCGACCCCTCTGGATCTCTAGTTGATTTGATGAAACTAGAAGCTGCCAAACGACAACTCGAAGGTGGTGTTGTAGGTATGTCTGCATGTAGTGTGGAGTCTCAATGAAGCCCTGGCAGAAAATGCTCACGGTAGTGGAGCATTTTTGGTGGCAATGTATCCCTTTGGCTGATCCATGTCCTCTATATGTATGTATGCCATACCTCCTGACGAATGATCTTATCTCTTATCTCGTGATGGGAGAGTGAGTATGTGGGGGCCTGTAAGTCGTACTGCACTGGTGGTAGTCTGTCTGTGTCAAATCCATGGTGGGCCAGCCAATCTCGTGTCTTTGCATACATGAGGTGTCTCCTGCTAGCGCCATGTTGTGTGATGCCTGAAAAGTTCAATAAGTGAAGTGCTCTGTGTCCATGCTCGTATCTGGTGTAATAGGCATACTGTCTGAAAGAGTGCCTCTACTAGCATCGGTGGTGCAGAGAGCTCTGCTTTGATGATATCATGTGGTACCGAAAGTTTGCTTCGGATGAGTCTGGCAATCATGAGAATCTGTGGCATGTCCAATGCTGTCCATGCTGATTCGGCTAATCCTGGCCTCCATATGGCTGCTCCATACATGAGTACTGGGGTAACCAAAGTGGCGAAGAGCCACCTCTTTGTGCAAGGCTCCTGAAAATATGCCTGGGCGCACTGTCGCTCCATCAAACCTAGTGTTGCATATCCTCGTGTGATGCAATCACGGGCTGCATGAGACATGGAGAGAGCCTGCTGTGAATGTAACTCCCAAGTAGACATATGATCCGACTACCTCGATGGGTCCACTTGCTTCTTTGAAAGAACTATGTCTCCTCACGTGTGCCGATGTATGGAAGATCCAAGGTTCATAGATAGCCCTCTATGTGTGCAGAAATCGTCAGTAGACCATCTGGAGACCCTGAAACCAGCACAATATCGTCAACGTATAAAAGAATATGGACAATCGTCGTCGTACTTCAATGCCCTCCCCTCCCTACTTCCATATGAAGTCCACTATCTCATCAATGTATAGACCAAAGAGTGTGGGTGAAAGAGGGCACCCTTGCTTCACCTCGATGGTGCTAGCAAGTGAGCAGTGCTTGGACATTTGATTCTACCAGATACTCTTTCATATAAGGCGTAGATCTCCCATATCATCTCCTCTGGAGCCCCGATATCGAGTAGATGTCTGAAGACCGCTCGCTGGGAACTGTGTTAAAGGCTTTGGGGAAGTCCACAAAGAAACAATATAATCTCCTCTTCCTCACTCTCTCCTGGTCGATCTGGCATCTCGGAGTGAAGATGTGGTAAATGGTCGAGTAATCTCGTCTGAATCTTGCCTGTCTAGGGGCCTTGATACCCTTCCTCTTGGCGAGTGCTCAACTTTGTCTCTAGTACAGCCCCATATAACTTGGCCAATATGGGGTCAATCATGATCGTTCGATATGTGGCGAGATCCATAACATCGCCTGACTTATGAATGGGCACTATGGTATGCTCAGTCCATGAGTCAGGGAACCCTTCAACCAGTGCTTGGTTGAAGAGGTGGGCAATGAGCGATGCTAGAGTCATGCATCTGTATATGAGATGCTCTGTCTGTAAACTGAACTGGTGATGGGCCCTGGCATGCTGAGATGGGCAATGGCATGGCTGACCATAGTGGATGTGAAGAAGTAAGAGGTATTGGGGCATGAGCTCTATGGCCTAGGAATGGGAGGACGGTCTGGGATCTGGTACAGGCTATGTGCATAGCTATGCCAAGTGCTTGGGTCTCAAATGGATGTGTGCTCTCTCCTCTCTCAGATGTCGCCATGCCATTGCAATGTCTTGACTCATGAGTACGTGATAAATATCCCAATACTGTCTCTCCTCCCATTCTCACCGCTTGCGGCGAGTAATGCTCTACATGTGGCGCTGTGCCTGTCTGTGTGTAATGTCCCCTCTATGCTCTAATATCTGTAGATGCTTCCTTAGCTCCCGACAATATGCATCATGCCAAGGGTTATGGGGCATGAATCTTGTGCGTGGAGGGGGGGGGGAGGGAGAGAGAGAGAGAGAGAGAGAGAGAGAGAGAGAGAGAGAGAGAGAGAGAGAGAGAGAGAGAGAGAGAGAGAGAGAGAGAGAGAGAGAGAGAGAGAGAGAGAGAGAGAGAGAGAGAGAGAGAGAGAGAGAGAACAAGATATGGCAGAGGAGCTTGAATGCTCCAACAAAAGTCTCTAATATAATACAAAAATACTTACAATGGTGCTGCTCCAAGTCCTCAAGATGACTTTAGCATAAGAAGCTAGTGTACATATGTGTTGATTGATAGTCGATAAGCTAGTCTATTTATAATTTTTATGCTCATATGAAAAGCAACATAGAAAGCTAAAAGATCTTTGATTTTTCAAACTTTTGTGATTTCTAGTGGAAAAACCGAAAGCCTTCTTTTAGGGCAATTTTGATAACTTCTTTATTCTTTTTTGGTTTAATATGAGCCATTGATTCAACTAAATCAGATGTTGACAGGTGTCATAAATCCAAGTGCTATGGTTTGATTTTCAACCCTAAAAAATATTCCGTACCACCGAGTGTTATATATCATTAGAGTTCTCTTGAAGAGTACTTTCCAAATGTGCCATAACATTTTCTTAATTTTGACAGTTTTGACCAATACAATCCCCTCCTAACTTGACACAAGGGGCATATGTCAACTAGGTATTTCGTTATTGCTTGATTAGGTACCTCTATACTCTTCGTAATTCTCACATATCATGCAAAGTGTCATGGACAAAGGAAACCATCCTAAACCTCAAATTCCATATGACTTTACATATCTCATGATTGGTTCAGAGTTTGGAGAAATTAATGCCTTCATTGCGTTCGGAATGTGCCAAAACGCCAAGATTGACTGACTATTTGATGAATTCTGACACTCGGAGTCTTGTTTCCAGTTGATGACATCATCAACCCACAATCGCCCTTGAACCGCCCTTGGAAAAACTATATAAGGAGGGGTTGGCCACATTCATTCTCAGTCTTGCCAATACCAGTCTTGGGAGCTCAAGGAGTCATGACCGCCAAGTAAGTACTCTCTAACTTCCAGTTCCAGTTCTTGTCTTGTTCCTTGTTCTAGTCCTGTCTAGCCTAATTCTTGGACGTCTAGCCTTGTCTTCTTGTAATCTCGTAGTACGAGATCTTGTCTAGTTATTTCCTATATCTAGATCATCTTCGTGTAGGGAGTTCTTGTAACCTAGACATCTTGCTTCAAACCTATCAGTCCCGGATTGTGGGAGGTCTTGTATCATCTCTGGTCCAGTTATCCATACCTATCAGTCCAAGGTTGTGGGACGCCTTGTATCAGTTACGTATTCTTGTATCATTTTCTCCACTCTTCTGAACCAAGTAGTACTTGGAAGGATAGAGACAACCTTAACATGCGAAATCTATAGAGGTCTCTTCTTCAACCACTCCACTAACTTCATGTTGAGATACCTCATCTTCAACATAACACTGATTCTTTGTGATATGATATGCATTACACTTGTTGAATTTCTTCGCCATTGAAATGGCATATACTTACCATTTTCTGACTTTAGTCTTTCTCCTCCTTTTGTATTGTCTCTATTATTGTGTCAAGATTTGACTCTGTCTTATTTTAGAGAATAGTAACAATCATACTCTAAGAAGAAGGTAGACTTTGTAGAAGAATTGCTATCGTAATTCCCTTTGAAATAGGACTTTTCATATGTGCTAGTTGACCTAGATAGCTCCTAAACGTATTTATGTGCTCTTCAATTGATGTTGAGTTATCAATTTCCAATTGAAAGAAGGAAATAAGAAGTGAAATAAGAGACTTGGTCCTTGTTCCGAAAATTCCCTCCAACTTTATCTAGGCTTCTCTGTATTCTTGATACATGCAAGGTGATGAATATATTCGTTGCTTAAACTCATACCCATAGTGAAGCAAGATTTTCTATTTCTACATATAGCTACAACATCTGGTCCTTGAATTGCAATTGAGGTTGTAGCCTCTCCTCGAGTTGTAGGAACTCTTGCCCCTCCTACTTGGGTACTCCCTGCTCGACCACTTGATGATGATGATGATGAATCTTTCCTCCTTGTTCTAACTGCCTGAGTTCTTCTTCAACTTCATCCCATAGATTAGTAATCATGAGATAATATTGAAGACAAGCTTTCCACGTGTGGAAGTTGCTTGCATTGAAGCAATCTACTTCTACCATGGAGGTGGATGCCATATCTCTACTATGTGATAATTTAAGCAAGTTAATGCTCAAGTTACTCTCTTACATACTCTCACAAACCTGTACTGATACCAATTGTTGGTTTTCATACCCATACTTAATATAGAGACAAAAGGGAGAGAGGGGAGGGGGAGGGGGGGGGAGAGAGAGAGAGAGAGAGAGAGAGAGAGAGAGAGAGAGAGAGAGAGAGAGAGAGAGAGAGAGAGAGAGAGAGAGAGAGAGAGAGAGAGAGAGAGAGAGAGAGAGAGAGAGAGAGAGAGAGAGAGAGAGAGAGAGGGAGGGAGGGAGGGAGGGAGGGAGGGAGGGAGGGAGGGAGGGAGGGGGAGGGGGGGGGGAGTTGGGGGAGAGAGAGAGAGAGAGAGAGAGAGAGAGAGAGAGAGAGAGAGAGAGAGAGAGAGAGAGAGAGAGAGAGAGAGAGAGAGAGAGAGAGAGAGAGAGAGAGAGAGAGAGAGAGAGAGAGAGAGAGAGAGAGAGAGAGAGAGAGAGAAAGAAAGTGTTTTTACGTCTATTAGGAGGCCGAACTCGGCCTATGAGACAAATCGATGTACATGGGTGTATCTTCTGTCAATCAGAAAAGATAAAAGTGCTGAAAAGAAACTGGTTAAGCTGATATAGATCTCCGTAGTATGCATGTGGGGATACCCATGAAAGTGGTGGGGGGTGTATGGAGTGCGATATCTATGATAGTCTATATGCAAAAGGGTAGTACAACAACCATGAGAATGCATCTAAAACGACTAACTAGCTCCATCCTGTGCTAGTGGGTGGGATGTAATATGTGATACATAGGTGGAGGTGGAGTCAGGGCCACCCTGATGGCTGCAACGGGATCGGCCATCATCTGGGATCGTCTCTCCTCCATGGCGCGATGGTCACAAGCCTGGATCTCCGCAATCTGGTGTCGGTGAAGTCTCTGGGCCCGATATCCTATAGCACGGGGTCGTCTCCTAGCTCGAGATACCTGAGCCTGCTGAAGAGTCACCCCGCTCGGTATATGGGCTGAGGGGGGGAGGGCTGCAGCACGTCGTGGAATAAAGAAGTCAGTGAGCTGACTCTGTCTCCCTCCTGTATGGAGTGCTACAGTAGGCTGGAGTAGGGAATCTCTGTGACTCTGTATCTCTAGTAAGAATCGCCCGAACTGTCGCTGGTCTCTAGAGTCCATGATCTCTCGGAGGGTGGGCTGCCCTGCAAACAGAGTCTCGTATCTGCCTCTGATGCCATCATATGCGCTACATCTGCATACAAAGTGCTCCTCATCCTCCATCTCTACTCTGCATACTCTGCATATCCGCTCCTCTCTGGGAATGTCTGCGGCTCTGCCCGTCTCAATCTCGAGTCGGTGTGATGAGACTCTCAGCTGGCCAATCGCTACCCTCAAGCTATGAGGCATGTGAGTATCCATGTAGCGTGGTCGCTGGATGAAACCGTCAGCTAGTATGTCTATGAACTGGTCTCGATAGTGCGATAGTCTCGATCCCATGTGTGCTGTGTGCCATGTCTGACTAATGTAGAGCTGCCAGAGATCCTGTCTGAGCACAACATTCCTCTCACGACGAGAGAGGTGGATGTGAGGTGAGTCTGGGTCATACTGAAAAGGCGGCAATCTGTCCATATCAAGTCCATGACTATCAAACCAGACTCTAACCTGAGTGTACCAAGCTCTCTCATATCCTAACTCTGATATCTGTATAGATGCCTCAAGAGCTCTGTGTGTGAGTCTATCTGTAGGGAGGTCCCTAATCCTCTGAATAAAGCAGATAGTCTGGAATAGTGCCTCTACTGCCATGGGTGGTGCAGCTAGCTCTGCCCTGATGATGTCATGTGGCACCGACTGTTTCCCACGAAATAATCGCGAGATCATACGTACCTGTGGCCTCTCGATCGCACTCCACTGGGTGACTGTGAGACCTGGGGCCCAAACCGTCGCAGCATACATCATAGCTGGTCTGACCAGTGTGTCAAATAGCCAGCCCTTCGTGCGGGGCTCCTGGAAGTGTGCTTGGTGACATCTCCGTTCTAACATGGCTAAAGCTGCATATCCACGTGTGAGTCTATCGGTGGCTGCCTGTCTCATGCTGAAGGGGCCAGGCAAGCTCGTGAATGTGACTCCGAGATAGACATAGGAAGTGACCACCTCAATCTGTCCACCACCAGCTCTGAATCCTGCTCCATTCCTCACCATGGGGGAGGTGTGGAAGATCATGACCTTGGTCTTGCCAAGGTTTACTGTCAAGCCCCTCTGTGTACAAAACTCATCCAGGGCCTCAAGGTGGCGCTGTAATCCCTCGGGTGACTCTGAAATCAAGACAATGTCATCGGCATATAATAAAATGTGGACATGTGTACCTGCGAGGTCTGCACCCTCTCCTCCAGCTCGGAGAATGTAGTCCTCAATCTCGTCAATGTAGAGACCAAATAGAGTGGGAGAGAGTGGGCAGCCTTGCTTAACACCGATGGTGCTAGCAATGGCCTCAGACATACCTCCTGGACACCGTACCCTCCCAGTCACCTGCTCATAGAGTGCATAGATGGCCCAAATCATCCCTGATGGTACTCCCAAGCTCTGGAGGCGTTGGAAGAGCCTCTCGCGCGGCACTGTATCAAAAGCTTTGCGGAAGTCCACAAAGCAGCAATATAGCCTCTTCTTCCGCACCCTTGCCCCATCAATGAGGCAGCGCAGAATGAAGATGTGATCAATAGTAGAGAAAGCTCGTCGAAAACCTGCCTGGCCTCGTGCTCGTAGCCCCTCAGTCTCTGCATATGAACTGAGCTCTGCCTCAAGTATGGCACCGTATAGTTTGGCCATGGTGTGGCCAATCACGATGGTCCTGTAGTTCCCTGGATCCAGGGTGTCGCCAGATTTGTGGATAGGCACAATGGTGTGCCTAGTCCACTCCTCTGGGAAGCCCTCTCCTATAGCCCGGTTGAAGACATGTGCAATCAACGGGGCTATAGTGGAGGCTGCATATATGAGATGCTCGCTCTTCAGTCCTGCGTGGTCTGTCGAACGTCCATGTCGAAGTCGTCGTATGGCCCTCTCAACCATCTTTGCTGTGAAGAGAGAAGAACTAGTAGGGCGAGGCTCAAGTGGCTGGGGAATGGGAGGCTGCCTAGGTACCTCATATAACCTCTGAGCATAATCATGCCATGTGTGTGGGTCTCCAATAGGTGTGGTCGGGCGTGGCTCTCATAGGCTGCGCCATGCTGCAGCACTGTCCATACTCATAAAGAGATGGTATAGCTCAAGCTCCTGTGCCTCCTCAAAGGCTCGCCTCTTTCGACGTGTGAGAGTCTTCATCTGTCCCTTGGCCTCTCTCTCTGTGATCTCTCCCAATGCTCGCTGAGCTCGTAGTCGGCGGTAAAGATCTCTGCAATCCTCATCATACCAACGATGTTGTGGCATAGTCCCGGGAGGAGGTGTGTGACGAGAATGGATGGTGTGTGGGAAGGAGCTGATGGCTGATGTCTGAAGAACTGATGCTATCTGAGAGGTGAGTAGGGATAGTGGAGTGTCAGGATGAAGTAAGAGAAGACCCTGCTCGACTCGAGCCGCATATATGTGAGCTAGCTCGTGTGTGAAGTGGATGGTGGTGTGTGGGATGCGTGCTGCGGGTATGCGTGTAGGGGTGTCTCCCTTCAGGGAGAGTGCGAGGTATGTGTGATCGGCCCCAATGGGTATGGGTGGGATGGTGAATGAGGTAAGTAGGTGGATGGCCTCTCTGGACCCCATGACGTAATCTACTGTACTTCCCCCGCCATCTGTGACTGAGTGTGGTATGCATGTCAATCCTCCTGAGGTAGGCCACTGAGTCATCCCGTTATAGATAACGAGATTATGTCGAGAGCCTAGTCTGAGTAGGTGAGTGCCATAGTGAGTGTGTGTAGGGTCAGCTGAAGCTCGAGCTGTAGACTCATCCTCTATGGTATGTAGTATCTCCGGGTCTTCTGGGTCAAATATCTCACACTGATCATTGCCTGTCCTGGCATTGAAGTCTCCCATAAGGAAGACTTCCCCTAATGCAGAGTACTCTGTAATCTCTTCTGACAAGCAAGTGTATGGTGAGTCCTCCTCTCGATCTATGATAGCGAAACGCGAGCTAGAAGGAGCAAAGTAGCATAATGCTATGAAGATGATCCGCTCCTGCGAGAGCTGGAGTCGAATCCAAAGATATCTGGCCTGTGAATCACGTGCGACTATCTGTATCCTGCTCTGAAGTCCATCTCTAAAGAGTATGGCTACTCCTCCTGATCCTCGGGTGGTGTGCTGACGTGTACACTCTCTGTATGTGGACTCCCACTGAAAACCGTGGACACGAGGTAGGCCCCGGTTCGGGCTCTCATGTGTCTCTGTGAGCATAATGATGTCTTTGTCTTTGCGCACCTCTTCCAATCTCTCTGGGTGTGTCCATAGATCTCCATTGCAGTTCCAAACTGCAAGGTGTATCTCCTCGAGTGTCTCACAGGCCGCGAATCCCTATGGGATGGCCTTGCCATCAATGATGACACGACCATCTCTGTTTGAAGCCTTCTTTCCTTCTTTGCGAGCTTGATGTACTCTCGGCATGCATGCACGACGGTGTGCTACCTGCATGGGTGTGAGATCATCGTCAAGGTAGATGGGGGGGCCATCAAGTGCTCTCAAAATCACCCTCCTGCGTAGGAAAGTAGATCTTATATCTTCGGAAGGGAAGTGTAGAATGAGAGCTCTCTTCTTCGTGGGGTCTCGTCCCGTTCTCCAAGACTTGATGAATGGGGGGGACTCCTCTTTGTAGCCGAGTATCTTGCATAGTGTTTTCCCATCGGACTCGGGGGTAGAGCCTTCTTTTTCTTCAATGCCCGTGATGCGTACATTGAGACGGCGGGCATGTCTCATCTTTTCTTCCTCAATAGTGGTGTGCACGATGAAGGCTTCTTCCTTTTGTGCTTTCTCTTTGGCTTCTTTTTTGATGTTCTTCTTCACTATGTCGATCCACCCTTCTTTGGTAGCTTCTAATTTGTTTTCCATGCTCTCGGTCAAGGATTTGGTGAGTTCTTCTTTGAGAGCTTCTGTCTTGTTCATATTAATCTCTCCCTCTTCGGGTGTAAGAGAGACCATTGAAGCTTTGAGGAGCTCCAATTCCTCTTTCATGTTTGCCCTCTCCTTAGTCCATTCTTCTTTCTCTTTTTGCCATGCTTCCCTCTCCTTATGATATGTTTCTACTTCCTTCTCGAGCTTTGAGAGGCGGCTGATGATGGCCGTGATAGTGGAGTCCACCATCTTCTTGTTTTCTTTGATAGCTATGGTCAGTTTGTCCTCCATTTTTGTCAAATCGTCCTTCTTAGCCGTAGCGCTCATTGCATTCGAAGATGAAAGAATGCTCAGAGTACTGAGCCTAAAGACTTGCGATGAAGACGGGAGCGCGCCCGATACGCGATGGAGCAAGGGTGGGAGTGGCTAATAACTGTAGGATGCTTCAAGCTTACGGCGCGGTGTGTGACGGGAAGGGGTGGCGCACAGGTGGCGAGCAAGCGCGGGTAGGTTTCCGGGCAGTTGCGGGTAGGCGCAGGTAGGGTAGCGGGCAGTGGCGGGCAGGTGTAGGTAGGGTTACGGGCAGGTGGGGAGACGTGGCTCTGACTTTGCAGATAGTGGCCACCTAATACATTGGGGGATCCAAAATGTGAGTAAAACGCACTAGCTACTGGTGATGGGTGGAGGTGGGTGTAGTATGTGGTACATCGGTGGTGGTCCGGGGCAGGGACACACTTCAGAGAGCAAGGTCGGGTTTGGGGTTAGGGTTAGGGTTAGGTTTTTTGGAGCAAGGTCGGGTTAGGGTTTCGAGGGATTAGGGTTAGGGTTTCGGTTTAGAGAGAGAGAGAGAGAGAGGGTTCGGGTTAGGGTTAGGTCTAGGGTTAGGGTTTGAAGTTTAGGGTTAGGGTTTGAAGTTTAGGGTTAGGGTTAGGGTTTTAATTTGAGGGTTAAGTTTAGGCTTCCGACTAAGGATTCCTATCATTTCGGGTCTCCTGCAGGCGACGGGATGCTTCAAGCTTACGGCGCGGTGTGTGACGGGAAGGGGTGGCGCACAGGTGGCGAGCAAGCGCGGGTAGGTTTCCGGGCAGTTGCGGGCAGGCGCAGGTAGGGTAGCGGGCAGTGGCGGGCAGGTGTAGGTAGGGTTACGGGCAGGTGGGGAGACGTGGCTCTGACTTTGCAGATAGTGGCCACCTAATACATTGGGGGATCCAAAATGTGAGTAAAACGCACTAGCTACTGGTGATGGGTGGAGGTGGGTGTAGTATGTGGTACATCGGTGGTGGTCCGGGGCAGGGACACACTTCAGAGAGCAAGGTCGGGTTTGGGGTTAGGGTTAGGGTTAGGTTTTTTGGAGCAAGGTCGGGTTAGGGTTTCGAGGGATTAGGGTTAGGGTTTCGGTTTAGAGAGAGAGAGAGAGAGAGGGTTCGGGTTAGGGTTAGGTCTAGGGTTAGGGTTTGAAGTTTAGGGTTAGGGTTTGAAGTTTAGGGTTAGGGTTAGGGTTTTAATTTGAGGGTTAAGTTTAGGCTTCCGACTAAGGATTCCTATCATTTCGGGTCTCCTGCAGGCGACGGGATGCTTCAAGCTTACGGCGCGGTGTGTGACGGGAAGGGGTGGCGCACAGGTGGCGAGCAAGCGCGGGTAGGTTTCCGGGCAGTTGCGGGCAGGCGCAGGTAGGGTAGCGGGCAGTGGCGGGCAGGTGTAGGTAGGGTTACGGGCAGGTGGGGAGACGTGGCTCTGACTTTGCAGATAGTGGCCACCTAATACATTGGGGGATCCAAAATGTGAGTAAAACGCACTAGCTACTGGTGATGGGTGGAGGTGGGTGTAGTATGTGGTACATCGGTGGTGGTCCGGGGCAGGGACACACTTCAGAGAGCAAGGTCGGGTTTGGGGTTAGGGTTAGGGTTAGGTTTTTTGGAGCAAGGTCGGGTTAGGGTTTCGAGGGATTAGGGTTAGGGTTTCGGTTTAGAGAGAGAGAGAGAGAGAGGGTTCGGGTTAGGGTTAGGTCTAGGGTTAGGGTTTGAAGTTTAGGGTTAGGGTTTGAAGTTTAGGGTTAGGGTTAGGGTTTTAATTTGAGGGTTAAGTTTAGGCTTCCGACTAAGGATTCCTATCATTTCGGGTCTCCTGCAGGCGACGGGATGCTTCAAGCTTACGGCGCGGTGTGTGACGGGAAGGGGTGGCGCACAGGTGGCGAGCAAGCGCGGGTAGGTTTCCGGGCAGTTGCGGGCAGGCGCAGGTAGGGTAGCGGGCAGTGGCGGGCAGGTGTAGGTAGGGTTACGGGCAGGTGGGGAGACGTGGCTCTGACTTTGCAGATAGTGGCCACCTAATACATTGGGGG
This sequence comes from Ceratopteris richardii, assembly GCA_020310875.1. Lineage (NCBI taxonomy): Eukaryota > Viridiplantae > Streptophyta > Polypodiopsida > Polypodiales > Pteridaceae > Ceratopteris > Ceratopteris richardii. The sequence continues at coordinate 75,560,801 of CM035439.1, forward strand.
ATCCAAAATGTGAGTAAAACGCACTAGCTACTGGTGATGGGTGGAGGTGGGTGTAGTATGTGGTACATCGGTGGTGGTCCGGGGCAGGGACACACTTCAGAGAGCAAGGTCGGGTTTGGGGTTAGGGTTAGGGTTAGGTTTTTTGGAGCAAGGTCGGGTTAGGGTTTCGAGGGATTAGGGTTAGGGTTTCGGTTTAGAGAGAGAGAGAGAGAGAGGGTTCGGGTTAGGGTTAGGTCTAGGGTTAGGGTTTGAAGTTTAGGGTTAGGGTTTGAAGTTTAGGGTTAGGGTTAGGGTTTTAATTTGAGGGTTAAGTTTAGGCTTCCGACTAAGGATTCCTATCATTTCGGGTCTCCTGCAGGCGACGGGATGCTTCAAGCTTACGGCGCGGTGTGTGACGGGAAGGGGTGGCGCACAGGTGGCGAGCAAGCGCGGGTAGGTTTCCGGGCAGTTGCGGGCAGGCGCAGGTAGGGTAGCGGGCAGTGGCGGGCAGGTGTAGGTAGGGTTACGGGCAGGTGGGGAGACGTGGCTCTGACTTTGCAGATAGTGGCCACCTAATACATTGGGGGATCCAAAATGTGAGTAAAACGCACTAGCTACTGGTGATGGGTGGAGGTGGGTGTAGTATGTGGTACATCGGTGGTGGTCCGGGGCAGGGACACACTTCAGAGAGCAAGGTCGGGTTTGGGGTTAGGGTTAGGGTTAGGTTTTTTGGAGCAAGGTCGGGTTAGGGTTTCGAGGGATTAGGGTTAGGGTTTCGGTTTAGAGAGAGAGAGAGAGAGAGGGTTCGGGTTAGGGTTAGGTCTAGGGTTAGGGTTTGAAGTTTAGGGTTAGGGTTTGAAGTTTAGGGTTAGGGTTAGGGTTTTAATTTGAGGGTTAAGTTTAGGCTTCCGACTAAGGATTCCTATCATTTCGGGTCTCCTGCAGGCGACGGGATGCTTCAAGCTTACGGCGCGGTGTGTGACGGGAAGGGGTGGCGCACAGGTGGCGAGCAAGCGCGGGTAGGTTTCCGGGCAGTTGCGGGCAGGCGCAGGTAGGGTAGCGGGCAGTGGCGGGCAGGTGTAGGTAGGGTTACGGGCAGGTGGGGAGACGTGGCTCTGACTTTGCAGATAGTGGCCACCTAATACATTGGGGGATCCAAAATGTGAGTAAAACGCACTAGCTACTGGTGATGGGTGGAGGTGGGTGTAGTATGTGGTACATCGGTGGTGGTCCGGGGCAGGGACACACTTCAGAGAGCAAGGTCGGGTTTGGGGTTAGGGTTAGGGTTAGGTTTTTTGGAGCAAGGTCGGGTTAGGGTTTCGAGGGATTAGGGTTAGGGTTTCGGTTTAGAGAGAGAGAGAGAGAGAGGGTTCGGGTTAGGGTTAGGTCTAGGGTTAGGGTTTGAAGTTTAGGGTTAGGGTTTGAAGTTTAGGGTTAGGGTTAGGGTTTTAATTTGAGGGTTAAGTTTAGGCTTCCGACTAAGGATTCCTATCATTTCGGGTCTCCTGCAGGCGACGGGATGCTTCAAGCTTACGGCGCGGTGTGTGACGGGAAGGGGTGGCGCACAGGTGGCGAGCAAGCGCGGGTAGGTTTCCGGGCAGTTGCGGGCAGGCGCAGGTAGGGTAGCGGGCAGTGGCGGGCAGGTGTAGGTAGGGTTACGGGCAGGTGGGGAGACGTGGCTCTGACTTTGCAGATAGTGGCCACCTAATACATTGGGGGATCCAAAATGTGAGTAAAACGCACTAGCTACTGGTGATGGGTGGAGGTGGGTGTAGTATGTGGTACATCGGTGGTGGTCCGGGGCAGGGACACACTTCAGAGAGCAAGGTCGGGTTTGGGGTTAGGGTTAGGGTTAGGTTTTTTGGAGCAAGGTCGGGTTAGGGTTTCGAGGGATTAGGGTTAGGGTTTCGGTTTAGAGAGAGAGAGAGAGAGAGGGTTCGGGTTAGGGTTAGGTCTAGGGTTAGGGTTTGAAGTTTAGGGTTAGGGTTTGAAGTTTAGGGTTAGGGTTAGGGTTTTAATTTGAGGGTTAAGTTTAGGCTTCCGACTAAGGATTCCTATCATTTCGGGTCTCCTGCAGGCGACGGGATGCTTCAAGCTTACGGCGCGGTGTGTGACGGGAAGGGGTGGCGCACAGGTGGCGAGCAAGCGCGGGTAGGTTTCCGGGCAGTTGCGGGCAGGCGCAGGTAGGGTAGCGGGCAGTGGCGGGCAGGTGTAGGTAGGGTTACGGGCAGGTGGGGAGACGTGGCTCTGACTTTGCAGATAGTGGCCACCTAATACATTGGGGGATCCAAAATGTGAGTAAAACGCACTAGCTACTGGTGATGGGTGGAGGTGGGTGTAGTATGTGGTACATCGGTGGTGGTCCGGGGCAGGGACACACTTCAGAGAGCAAGGTCGGGTTTGGGGTTAGGGTTAGGGTTAGGTTTTTTGGAGCAAGGTCGGGTTAGGGTTTCGAGGGATTAGGGTTAGGGTTTCGGTTTAGAGAGAGAGAGAGAGAGAGGGTTCGGGTTAGGGTTAGGTCTAGGGTTAGGGTTTGAAGTTTAGGGTTAGGGTTTGAAGTTTAGGGTTAGGGTTAGGGTTTTAATTTGAGGGTTAAGTTTAGGCTTCCGACTAAGGATTCCTATCATTTCGGGTCTCCTGCAGGCGACGGGATGCTTCAAGCTTACGGCGCGGTGTGTGACGGGAAGGGGTGGCGCACAGGTGGCGAGCAAGCGCGGGTAGGTTTCCGGGCAGTTGCGGGCAGGCGCAGGTAGGGTAGCGGGCAGTGGCGGGCAGGTGTAGGTAGGGTTACGGGCAGGTGGGGAGACGTGGCTCTGACTTTGCAGATAGTGGCCACCTAATACATTGGGGGATCCAAAATGTGAGTAAAACGCACTAGCTACTGGTGATGGGTGGAGGTGGGTGTAGTATGTGGTACATCGGTGGTGGTCCGGGGCAGGGACACACTTCAGAGAGCAAGGTCGGGTTTGGGGTTAGGGTTAGGGTTAGGTTTTTTGGAGCAAGGTCGGGTTAGGGTTTCGAGGGATTAGGGTTAGGGTTTCGGTTTAGAGAGAGAGAGAGAGAGAGGGTTCGGGTTAGGGTTAGGTCTAGGGTTAGGGTTTGAAGTTTAGGGTTAGGGTTTGAAGTTTAGGGTTAGGGTTAGGGTTTTAATTTGAGGGTTAAGTTTAGGCTTCCGACTAAGGATTCCTATCATTTCGGGTCTCCTGCAGGCGACGGGATGCTTCAAGCTTACGGCGCGGTGTGTGACGGGAAGGGGTGGCGCACAGGTGGCGAGCAAGCGCGGGTAGGTTTCCGGGCAGTTGCGGGCAGGCGCAGGTAGGGTAGCGGGCAGTGGCGGGCAGGTGTAGGTAGGGTTACGGGCAGGTGGGGAGACGTGGCTCTGACTTTGCAGATAGTGGCCACCTAATACATTGGGGGATCCAAAATGTGAGTAAAACGCACTAGCTACTGGTGATGGGTGGAGGTGGGTGTAGTATGTGGTACATCGGTGGTGGTCCGGGGCAGGGACACACTTCAGAGAGCAAGGTCGGGTTTGGGGTTAGGGTTAGGGTTAGGTTTTTTGGAGCAAGGTCGGGTTAGGGTTTCGAGGGATTAGGGTTAGGGTTTCGGTTTAGAGAGAGAGAGAGAGAGAGGGTTCGGGTTAGGGTTAGGTCTAGGGTTAGGGTTTGAAGTTTAGGGTTAGGGTTTGAAGTTTAGGGTTAGGGTTAGGGTTTTAATTTGAGGGTTAAGTTTAGGCTTCCGACTAAGGATTCCTATCATTTCGGGTCTCCTGCAGGCGACGGGATGCTTCAAGCTTACGGCGCGGTGTGTGACGGGAAGGGGTGGCGCACAGGTGGCGAGCAAGCGCGGGTAGGTTTCCGGGCAGTTGCGGGCAGGCGCAGGTAGGGTAGCGGGCAGTGGCGGGCAGGTGTAGGTAGGGTTACGGGCAGGTGGGGAGACGTGGCTCTGACTTTGCAGATAGTGGCCACCTAATACATTGGGGGATCCAAAATGTGAGTAAAACGCACTAGCTACTGGTGATGGGTGGAGGTGGGTGTAGTATGTGGTACATCGGTGGTGGTCCGGGGCAGGGACACACTTCAGAGAGCAAGGTCGGGTTTGGGGTTAGGGTTAGGGTTAGGTTTTTTGGAGCAAGGTCGGGTTAGGGTTTCGAGGGATTAGGGTTAGGGTTTCGGTTTAGAGAGAGAGAGAGAGAGAGGGTTCGGGTTAGGGTTAGGTCTAGGGTTAGGGTTTGAAGTTTAGGGTTAGGGTTTGAAGTTTAGGGTTAGGGTTAGGGTTTTAATTTGAGGGTTAAGTTTAGGCTTCCGACTAAGGATTCCTATCATTTCGGGTCTCCTGCAGGCGACGGGATGCTTCAAGCTTACGGCGCGGTGTGTGACGGGAAGGGGTGGCGCACAGGTGGCGAGCAAGCGCGGGTAGGTTTCCGGGCAGTTGCGGGCAGGCGCAGGTAGGGTAGCGGGCAGTGGCGGGCAGGTGTAGGTAGGGTTACGGGCAGGTGGGGAGACGTGGCTCTGACTTTGCAGATAGTGGCCACCTAATACATTGGGGGATCCAAAATGTGAGTAAAACGCACTAGCTACTGGTGATGGGTGGAGGTGGGTGTAGTATGTGGTACATCGGTGGTGGTCCGGGGCAGGGACACACTTCAGAGAGCAAGGTCGGGTTTGGGGTTAGGGTTAGGGTTAGGTTTTTTGGAGCAAGGTCGGGTTAGGGTTTCGAGGGATTAGGGTTAGGGTTTCGGTTTAGAGAGAGAGAGAGAGAGAGGGTTCGGGTTAGGGTTAGGTCTAGGGTTAGGGTTTGAAGTTTAGGGTTAGGGTTTGAAGTTTAGGGTTAGGGTTAGGGTTTTAATTTGAGGGTTAAGTTTAGGCTTCCGACTAAGGATTCCTATCATTTCGGGTCTCCTGCAGGCGACGGGATGCTTCAAGCTTACGGCGCGGTGTGTGACGGGAAGGGGTGGCGCACAGGTGGCGAGCAAGCGCGGGTAGGTTTCCGGGCAGTTGCGGGCAGGCGCAGGTAGGGTAGCGGGCAGTGGCGGGCAGGTGTAGGTAGGGTTACGGGCAGGTGGGGAGACGTGGCTCTGACTTTGCAGATAGTGGCCACCTAATACATTGGGGGATCCAAAATGTGAGTAAAACGCACTAGCTACTGGTGATGGGTGGAGGTGGGTGTAGTATGTGGTACATCGGTGGTGGTCCGGGGCAGGGACACACTTCAGAGAGCAAGGTCGGGTTTGGGGTTAGGGTTAGGGTTAGGTTTTTTGGAGCAAGGTCGGGTTAGGGTTTCGAGGGATTAGGGTTAGGGTTTCGGTTTAGAGAGAGAGAGAGAGAGAGGGTTCGGGTTAGGGTTAGGTCTAGGGTTAGGGTTTGAAGTTTAGGGTTAGGGTTTGAAGTTTAGGGTTAGGGTTAGGGTTTTAATTTGAGGGTTAAGTTTAGGCTTCCGACTAAGGATTCCTATCATTTCGGGTCTCCTGCAGGCGACGGGATGCTTCAAGCTTACGGCGCGGTGTGTGACGGGAAGGGGTGGCGCACAGGTGGCGAGCAAGCGCGGGTAGGTTTCCGGGCAGTTGCGGGCAGGCGCAGGTAGGGTAGCGGGCAGTGGCGGGCAGGTGTAGGTAGGGTTACGGGCAGGTGGGGAGACGTGGCTCTGACTTTGCAGATAGTGGCCACCTAATACATTGGGGGATCCAAAATGTGAGTAAAACGCACTAGCTACTGGTGATGGGTGGAGGTGGGTGTAGTATGTGGTACATCGGTGGTGGTCCGGGGCAGGGACACACTTCAGAGAGCAAGGTCGGGTTTGGGGTTAGGGTTAGGGTTAGGTTTTTTGGAGCAAGGTCGGGTTAGGGTTTCGAGGGATTAGGGTTAGGGTTTCGGTTTAGAGAGAGAGAGAGAGAGAGGGTTCGGGTTAGGGTTAGGTCTAGGGTTAGGGTTTGAAGTTTAGGGTTAGGGTTTGAAGTTTAGGGTTAGGGTTAGGGTTTTAATTTGAGGGTTAAGTTTAGGCTTCCGACTAAGGATTCCTATCATTTCGGGTCTCCTGCAGGCGACGGGATGCTTCAAGCTTACGGCGCGGTGTGTGACGGGAAGGGGTGGCGCACAGGTGGCGAGCAAGCGCGGGTAGGTTTCCGGGCAGTTGCGGGCAGGCGCAGGTAGGGTAGCGGGCAGTGGCGGGCAGGTGTAGGTTTGAAGTTTAGGGTTAGGGTTTGAAGTTTAGGGTTAGGGTTAGGGTTTTAATTTGAGGGTTAAGTTTAGGCTTCCGACTAAGGATTCCTATCATTTCGGGTCTCCTGCAGGCGACGGGATGCTTCAAGCTTACGGCGCGGTGTGTGACGGGAAGGGGTGGCGCACAGGGTGGCGAGCAAGCGCGGGTAGGTTTCCGGGCAGTTGCGGGCAGGCGCAGGTAGGGTAGCGGGCAGTGGCGGGCAGGTGTAGGTAGGGTTACGGGCAGGTGGGGAGACGTGGCTCTGACTTTGCAGATAGTGGCCACCTAATACATTGGGGGATCCAAAATGTGAGTAAAACGCACTAGCTACTGGTGATGGGTGGAGGTGGGTGTAGTATGTGGTACATCGGTGGTGGTCCGGGGCAGGGACACACTTCAGAGAGCAAGGTCGGGTTTGGGGTTAGGGTTAGGGTTAGGTTTTTTGGAGCAAGGTCGGGTTAGGGTTTCGAGGGATTAGGGTTAGGGTTTCGGTTTAGAGAGAGAGAGAGAGAGAGGGTTCGGGTTAGGGTTAGGTCTAGGGTTAGGGTTTGAAGTTTAGGGTTAGGGTTTGAAGTTTAGGGTTAGGGTTAGGGTTTTAATTTGAGGGTTAAGTTTAGGCTTCCGACTAAGGATTCCTATCATTTCGGGTCTCCTGCAGGCGACGGGATGCTTCAAGCTTACGGCGCGGTGTGTGACGGGAAGGGGTGGCGCACAGGTGGCGAGCAAGCGCGGGTAGGTTTCCGGGCAGTTGCGGGCAGGCGCAGGTAGGGTAGCGGGCAGTGGCGGGCAGGTGTAGGTAGGGTTACGGGCAGGTGGGGAGACGTGGCTCTGACTTTGCAGATAGTGGCCACCTAATACATTGGGGGATCCAAAATGTGAGTAAAACGCACTAGCTACTGGTGATGGGTGGAGGTGGGTGTAGTATGTGGTACATCGGTGGTGGTCCGGGGCAGGGACACACTTCAGAGAGCAAGGTCGGGTTTGGGGTTAGGGTTAGGGTTAGGTTTTTTGGAGCAAGGTCGGGTTAGGGTTTCGAGGGATTAGGGTTAGGGTTTCGGTTTAGAGAGAGAGAGAGAGAGAGGGTTCGGGTTAGGGTTAGGTCTAGGGTTAGGGTTTGAAGTTTAGGGTTAGGGTTTGAAGTTTAGGGTTAGGGTTAGGGTTTTAATTTGAGGGTTAAGTTTAGGCTTCCGACTAAGGATTCCTATCATTTCGGGTCTCCTGCAGGCGACGGGATGCTTCAAGCTTACGGCGCGGTGTGTGACGGGAAGGGGTGGCGCACAGGTGGCGAGCAAGCGCGGGTAGGTTTCCGGGCAGTTGCGGGCAGGCGCAGGTAGGGTAGCGGGCAGTGGCGGGCAGGTGTAGGTAGGGTTACGGGCAGGTGGGGAGACGTGGCTCTGACTTTGCAGATAGTGGCCACCTAATACATTGGGGGATCCAAAATGTGAGTAAAACGCACTAGCTACTGGTGATGGGTGGAGGTGGGTGTAGTATGTGGTACATCGGTGGTGGTCCGGGGCAGGGACACACTTCAGAGAGCAAGGTCGGGTTTGGGGTTAGGGTTAGGGTTAGGTTTTTTGGAGCAAGGTCGGGTTAGGGTTTCGAGGGATTAGGGTTAGGGTTTCGGTTTAGAGAGAGAGAGAGAGAGAGGGTTCGGGTTAGGGTTAGGTCTAGGGTTAGGGTTTGAAGTTTAGGGTTAGGGTTTGAAGTTTAGGGTTAGGGTTAGGGTTTTAATTTGAGGGTTAAGTTTAGGCTTCCGACTAAGGATTCCTATCATTTCGGGTCTCCTGCAGGCGACGGGATGCTTCAAGCTTACGGCGCGGTGTGTGACGGGAAGGGGTGGCGCACAGGTGGCGAGCAAGCGCGGGTAGGTTTCCGGGCAGTTGCGGGCAGGCGCAGGTAGGGTAGCGGGCAGTGGCGGGCAGGTGTAGGTAGGGTTACGGGCAGGTGGGGAGACGTGGCTCTGACTTTGCAGATAGTGGCCACCTAATACATTGGGGGATCCAAAATGTGAGTAAAACGCACTAGCTACTGGTGATGGGTGGAGGTGGGTGTAGTATGTGGTACATCGGTGGTGGTCCGGGGCAGGGACACACTTCAGAGAGCAAGGTCGGGTTTGGGGTTAGGGTTAGGGTTAGGTTTTTTGGAGCAAGGTCGGGTTAGGGTTTCGAGGGATTAGGGTTAGGGTTTCGGTTTAGAGAGAGAGAGAGAGAGAGGGTTCGGGTTAGGGTTAGGTCTAGGGTTAGGGTTTGAAGTTTAGGGTTAGGGTTTGAAGTTTAGGGTTAGGGTTAGGGTTTTAATTTGAGGGTTAAGTTTAGGCTTCCGACTAAGGATTCCTATCATTTCGGGTCTCCTGCAGGCGACGGGATGCTTCAAGCTTACGGCGCGGTGTGTGACGGGAAGGGGTGGCGCACAGGTGGCGAGCAAGCGCGGGTAGGTTTCCGGGCAGTTGCGGGCAGGCGCAGGTAGGGTAGCGGGCAGTGGCGGGCAGGTGTAGGTAGGGTTACGGGCAGGTGGGGAGACGTGGCTCTGACTTTGCAGATAGTGGCCACCTAATACATTGGGGGATCCAAAATGTGAGTAAAACGCACTAGCTACTGGTGATGGGTGGAGGTGGGTGTAGTATGTGGTACATCGGTGGTGGTCCGGGGCAGGGACACACTTCAGAGAGCAAGGTCGGGTTTGGGGTTAGGGTTAGGGTTAGGTTTTTTGGAGCAAGGTCGGGTTAGGGTTTCGAGGGATTAGGGTTAGGGTTTCGGTTTAGAGAGAGAGAGAGAGAGAGGGTTCGGGTTAGGGTTAGGTCTAGGGTTAGGGTTTGAAGTTTAGGGTTAGGGTTTGAAGTTTAGGGTTAGGGTTAGGGTTTTAATTTGAGGGTTAAGTTTAGGCTTCCGACTAAGGATTCCTATCATTTCGGGTCTCCTGCAGGCGACGGGATGCTTCAAGCTTACGGCGCGGTGTGTGACGGGAAGGGGTGGCGCACAGGTGGCGAGCAAGCGCGGGTAGGTTTCCGGGCAGTTGCGGGCAGGCGCAGGTAGGGTAGCGGGCAGTGGCGGGCAGGTGTAGGTAGGGTTACGGGCAGGTGGGGAGACGTGGCTCTGACTTTGCAGATAGTGGCCACCTAATACATTGGGGGATCCAAAATGTGAGTAAAACGCACTAGCTACTGGTGATGGGTGGAGGTGGGTGTAGTATGTGGTACATCGGTGGTGGTCCGGGGCAGGGACACACTTCAGAGAGCAAGGTCGGGTTTGGGGTTAGGGTTAGGGTTAGGTTTTTTGGAGCAAGGTCGGGTTAGGGTTTCGAGGGATTAGGGTTAGGGTTTCGGTTTAGAGAGAGAGAGAGAGAGAGGGTTCGGGTTAGGGTTAGGTCTAGGGTTAGGGTTTGAAGTTTAGGGTTAGGGTTTGAAGTTTAGGGTTAGGGTTAGGGTTTTAATTTGAGGGTTAAGTTTAGGCTTCCGACTAAGGATTCCTATCATTTCGGGTCTCCTGCAGGCGACGGGATGCTTCAAGCTTACGGCGCGGTGTGTGACGGGAAGGGGTGGCGCACAGGTGGCGAGCAAGCGCGGGTAGGTTTCCGGGCAGTTGCGGGCAGGCGCAGGTAGGGTAGCGGGCAGTGGCGGGCAGGTGTAGGTAGGGTTACGGGCAGGTGGGGAGACGTGGCTCTGACTTTGCAGATAGTGGCCACCTAATACATTGGGGGATCCAAAATGTGAGTAAAACGCACTAGCTACTGGTGATGGGTGGAGGTGGGTGTAGTATGTGGTACATCGGTGGTGGTCCGGGGCAGGGACACACTTCAGAGAGCAAGGTCGGGTTTGGGGTTAGGGTTAGGGTTAGGTTTTTTGGAGCAAGGTCGGGTTAGGGTTTCGAGGGATTAGGGTTAGGGTTTCGGTTTAGAGAGAGAGAGAGAGAGAGGGTTCGGGTTAGGGTTAGGTCTAGGGTTAGGGTTTGAAGTTTAGGGTTAGGGTTTGAAGTTTAGGGTTAGGGTTAGGGTTTTAATTTGAGGGTTAAGTTTAGGCTTCCGACTAAGGATTCCTATCATTTCGGGTCTCCTGCAGGCGACGGGATGCTTCAAGCTTACGGCGCGGTGTGTGACGGGAAGGGGTGGCGCACAGGTGGCGAGCAAGCGCGGGTAGGTTTCCGGGCAGTTGCGGGCAGGCGCAGGTAGGGTAGCGGGCAGTGGCGGGCAGGTGTAGGTAGGGTTACGGGCAGGTGGGGAGACGTGGCTCTGACTTTGCAGATAGTGGCCACCTAATACATTGGGGGATCCAAAATGTGAGTAAAACGCACTAGCTACTGGTGATGGGTGGAGGTGGGTGTAGTATGTGGTACATCGGTGGTGGTCCGGGGCAGGGACACACTTCAGAGAGCAAGGTCGGGTTTGGGGTTAGGGTTAGGGTTAGGTTTTTTGGAGCAAGGTCGGGTTAGGGTTTCGAGGGATTAGGGTTAGGGTTTCGGTTTAGAGAGAGAGAGAGAGAGAGGGTTCGGGTTAGGGTTAGGTCTAGGGTTAGGGTTTGAAGTTTAGGGTTAGGGTTTGAAGTTTAGGGTTAGGGTTAGGGTTTTAATTTGAGGGTTAAGTTTAGGCTTCCGACTAAGGATTCCTATCATTTCGGGTCTCCTGCAGGCGACGGGATGCTTCAAGCTTACGGCGCGGTGTGTGACGGGAAGGGGTGGCGCACAGGTGGCGAGCAAGCGCGGGTAGGTTTCCGGGCAGTTGCGGGCAGGCGCAGGTAGGGTAGCGGGCAGTGGCGGGCAGGTGTAGGTAGGGTTACGGGCAGGTGGGGAGACGTGGCTCTGACTTTGCAGATAGTGGCCACCTAATACATTGGGGGATCCAAAATGTGAGTAAAACGCACTAGCTACTGGTGATGGGTGGAGGTGGGTGTAGTATGTGGTACATCGGTGGTGGTCCGGGGCAGGGACACACTTCAGAGAGCAAGGTCGGGTTTGGGGTTAGGGTTAGGGTTAGGTTTTTTGGAGCAAGGTCGGGTTAGGGTTTCGAGGGATTAGGGTTAGGGTTTCGGTTTAGAGAGAGAGAGAGAGAGAGGGTTCGGGTTAGGGTTAGGTCTAGGGTTAGGGTTTGAAGTTTAGGGTTAGGGTTTGAAGTTTAGGGTTAGGGTTAGGGTTTTAATTTGAGGGTTAAGTTTAGGCTTCCGACTAAGGATTCCTATCATTTCGGGTCTCCTGCAGGCGACGGGATGCTTCAAGCTTACGGCGCGGTGTGTGACGGGAAGGGGTGGCGCACAGGTGGCGAGCAAGCGCGGGTAGGTTTCCGGGCAGTTGCGGGCAGGCGCAGGTAGGGTAGCGGGCAGTGGCGGGCAGGTGTAGGTAGGGTTACGGGCAGGTGGGGAGACGTGGCTCTGACTTTGCAGATAGTGGCCACCTAATACATTGGGGGATCCAAAATGTGAGTAAAACGCACTAGCTACTGGTGATGGGTGGAGGTGGGTGTAGTATGTGGTACATCGGTGGTGGTCCGGGGCAGGGACACACTTCAGAGAGCAAGGTCGGGTTTGGGGTTAGGGTTAGGGTTAGGTTTTTTGGAGCAAGGTCGGGTTAGGGTTTCGAGGGATTAGGGTTAGGGTTTCGGTTTAGAGAGAGAGAGAGAGAGAGGGTTCGGGTTAGGGTTAGGTCTAGGGTTAGGGTTTGAAGTTTAGGGTTAGGGTTTGAAGTTTAGGGTTAGGGTTAGGGTTTTAATTTGAGGGTTAAGTTTAGGCTTCCGACTAAGGATTCCTATCATTTCGGGTCTCCTGCAGGCGACGGGATGCTTCAAGCTTACGGCGCGGTGTGTGACGGGAAGGGGTGGCGCACAGGTGGCGAGCAAGCGCGGGTAGGTTTCCGGGCAGTTGCGGGCAGGCGCAGGTAGGGTAGCGGGCAGTGGCGGGCAGGTGTAGGTAGGGTTACGGGCAGGTGGGGAGACGTGGCTCTGACTTTGCAGATAGTGGCCACCTAATACATTGGGGGATCCAAAATGTGAGTAAAACGCACTAGCTACTGGTGATGGGTGGAGGTGGGTGTAGTATGTGGTACATCGGTGGTGGTCCGGGGCAGGGACACACTTCAGAGAGCAAGGTCGGGTTTGGGGTTAGGGTTAGGGTTAGGTTTTTTGGAGCAAGGTCGGGTTAGGGTTTCGAGGGATTAGGGTTAGGGTTTCGGTTTAGAGAGAGAGAGAGAGAGAGGGTTCGGGTTAGGGTTAGGTCTAGGGTTAGGGTTTGAAGTTTAGGGTTAGGGTTTGAAGTTTAGGGTTAGGGTTAGGGTTTTAATTTGAGGGTTAAGTTTAGGCTTCCGACTAAGGATTCCTATCATTTCGGGTCTCCTGCAGGCGACGGGATGCTTCAAGCTTACGGCGCGGTGTGTGACGGGAAGGGGTGGCGCACAGGTGGCGAGCAAGCGCGGGTAGGTTTCCGGGCAGTTGCGGGCAGGCGCAGGTAGGGTAGCGGGCAGTGGCGGGCAGGTGTAGGTAGGGTTACGGGCAGGTGGGGAGACGTGGCTCTGACTTTGCAGATAGTGGCCACCTAATACATTGGGGGATCCAAAATGTGAGTAAAACGCACTAGCTACTGGTGATGGGTGGAGGTGGGTGTAGTATGTGGTACATCGGTGGTGGTCCGGGGCAGGGACACACTTCAGAGAGCAAGGTCGGGTTTGGGGTTAGGGTTAGGGTTAGGTTTTTTGGAGCAAGGTCGGGTTAGGGTTTCGAGGGATTAGGGTTAGGGTTTCGGTTTAGAGAGAGAGAGAGAGAGAGGGTTCGGGTTAGGGTTAGGTCTAGGGTTAGGGTTTGAAGTTTAGGGTTAGGGTTTGAAGTTTAGGGTTAGGGTTAGGGTTTTAATTTGAGGGTTAAGTTTAGGCTTCCGACTAAGGATTCCTATCATTTCGGGTCTCCTGCAGGCGACGGGATGCTTCAAGCTTACGGCGCGGTGTGTGACGGGAAGGGGTGGCGCACAGGTGGCGAGCAAGCGCGGGTAGGTTTCCGGGCAGTTGCGGGCAGGCGCAGGTAGGGTAGCGGGCAGTGGCGGGCAGGTGTAGGTAGGGTTACGGGCAGGTGGGGAGACGTGGCTCTGACTTTGCAGATAGTGGCCACCTAATACATTGGGGGATCCAAAATGTGAGTAAAACGCACTAGCTACTGGTGATGGGTGGAGGTGGGTGTAGTATGTGGTACATCGGTGGTGGTCCGGGGCAGGGACACACTTCAGAGAGCAAGGTCGGGTTTGGGGTTAGGGTTAGGGTTAGGTTTTTTGGAGCAAGGTCGGGTTAGGGTTTCGAGGGATTAGGGTTAGGGTTTCGGTTTAGAGAGAGAGAGAGAGAGAGGGTTCGGGTTAGGGTTAGGTCTAGGGTTAGGGTTTGAAGTTTAGGGTTAGGGTTTGAAGTTTAGGGTTAGGGTTAGGGTTTTAATTTGAGGGTTAAGTTTAGGCTTCCGACTAAGGATTCCTATCATTTCGGGTCTCCTGCAGGCGACGGGATGCTTCAAGCTTACGGCGCGGTGTGTGACGGGAAGGGGTGGCGCACAGGTGGCGAGCAAGCGCGGGTAGGTTTCCGGGCAGTTGCGGGCAGGCGCAGGTAGGGTAGCGGGCAGTGGCGGGCAGGTGTAGGTAGGGTTACGGGCAGGTGGGGAGACGTGGCTCTGACTTTGCAGATAGTGGCCACCTAATACATTGGGGGATCCAAAATGTGAGTAAAACGCACTAGCTACTGGTGATGGGTGGAGGTGGGTGTAGTATGTGGTACATCGGTGGTGGTCCGGGGCAGGGACACACTTCAGAGAGCAAGGTCGGGTTTGGGGTTAGGGTTAGGGTTAGGTTTTTTGGAGCAAGGTCGGGTTAGGGTTTCGAGGGATTAGGGTTAGGGTTTCGGTTTAGAGAGAGAGAGAGAGAGAGGGTTCGGGTTAGGGTTAGGTCTAGGGTTAGGGTTTGAAGTTTAGGGTTAGGGTTTGAAGTTTAGGGTTAGGGTTAGGGTTTTAATTTGAGGGTTAAGTTTAGGCTTCCGACTAAGGATTCCTATCATTTCGGGTCTCCTGCAGGCGACGGGATGCTTCAAGCTTACGGCGCGGTGTGTGACGGGAAGGGGTGGCGCACAGGTGGCGAGCAAGCGCGGGTAGGTTTCCGGGCAGTTGCGGGCAGGCGCAGGTAGGGTAGCGGGCAGTGGCGGGCAGGTGTAGGTAGGGTTACGGGCAGGTGGGGAGACGTGGCTCTGACTTTGCAGATAGTGGCCACCTAATACATTGGGGGATCCAAAATGTGAGTAAAACGCACTAGCTACTGGTGATGGGTGGAGGTGGGTGTAGTATGTGGTACATCGGTGGTGGTCCGGGGCAGGGACACACTTCAGAGAGCAAGGTCGGGTTTGGGGTTAGGGTTAGGGTTAGGTTTTTTGGAGCAAGGTCGGGTTAGGGTTTCGAGGGATTAGGGTTAGGGTTTCGGTTTAGAGAGAGAGAGAGAGAGAGGGTTCGGGTTAGGGTTAGGTCTAGGGTTAGGGTTTGAAGTTTAGGGTTAGGGTTTGAAGTTTAGGGTTAGGGTTAGGGTTTTAATTTGAGGGTTAAGTTTAGGCTTCCGACTAAGGATTCCTATCATTTCGGGTCTCCTGCAGGCGACGGGATGCTTCAAGCTTACGGCGCGGTGTGTGACGGGAAGGGGTGGCGCACAGGTGGCGAGCAAGCGCGGGTAGGTTTCCGGGCAGTTGCGGGCAGGCGCAGGTAGGGTAGCGGGCAGTGGCGGGCAGGTGTAGGTAGGGTTACGGGCAGGTGGGGAGACGTGGCTCTGACTTTGCAGATAGTGGCCACCTAATACATTGGGGGATCCAAAATGTGAGTAAAACGCACTAGCTACTGGTGATGGGTGGAGGTGGGTGTAGTATGTGGTACATCGGTGGTGGTCCGGGGCAGGGACACACTTCAGAGAGCAAGGTCGGGTTTGGGGTTAGGGTTAGGGTTAGGTTTTTTGGAGCAAGGTCGGGTTAGGGTTTCGAGGGATTAGGGTTAGGGTTTCGGTTTAGAGAGAGAGAGAGAGAGAGGGTTCGGGTTAGGGTTAGGTCTAGGGTTAGGGTTTGAAGTTTAGGGTTAGGGTTTGAAGTTTAGGGTTAGGGTTAGGGTTTTAATTTGAGGGTTAAGTTTAGGCTTCCGACTAAGGATTCCTATCATTTCGGGTCTCCTGCAGGCGACGGGATGCTTCAAGCTTACGGCGCGGTGTGTGACGGGAAGGGGTGGCGCACAGGTGGCGAGCAAGCGCGGGTAGGTTTCCGGGCAGTTGCGGGCAGGCGCAGGTAGGGTAGCGGGCAGTGGCGGGCAGGTGTAGGTAGGGTTACGGGCAGGTGGGGAGACGTGGCTCTGACTTTGCAGATAGTGGCCACCTAATACATTGGGGGATCCAAAATGTGAGTAAAACGCACTAGCTACTGGTGATGGGTGGAGGTGGGTGTAGTATGTGGTACATCGGTGGTGGTCCGGGGCAGGGACACACTTCAGAGAGCAAGGTCGGGTTTGGGGTTAGGGTTAGGGTTAGGTTTTTTGGAGCAAGGTCGGGTTAGGGTTTCGAGGGATTAGGGTTAGGGTTTCGGTTTAGAGAGAGAGAGAGAGAGAGGGTTCGGGTTAGGGTTAGGTCTAGGGTTAGGGTTTGAAGTTTAGGGTTAGGGTTTGAAGTTTAGGGTTAGGGTTAGGGTTTTAATTTGAGGGTTAAGTTTAGGCTTCCGACTAAGGATTCCTATCATTTCGGGTCTCCTGCAGGCGACGGGATGCTTCAAGCTTACGGCGCGGTGTGTGACGGGAAGGGGTGGCGCACAGGTGGCGAGCAAGCGCGGGTAGGTTTCCGGGCAGTTGCGGGCAGGCGCAGGTAGGGTAGCGGGCAGTGGCGGGCAGGTGTAGGTAGGGTTACGGGCAGGTGGGGAGACGTGGCTCTGACTTTGCAGATAGTGGCCACCTAATACATTGGGGGATCCAAAATGTGAGTAAAACGCACTAGCTACTGGTGATGGGTGGAGGTGGGTGTAGTATGTGGTACATCGGTGGTGGTCCGGGGCAGGGACACACTTCAGAGAGCAAGGTCGGGTTTGGGGTTAGGGTTAGGGTTAGGTTTTTTGGAGCAAGGTCGGGTTAGGGTTTCGAGGGATTAGGGTTAGGGTTTCGGTTTAGAGAGAGAGAGAGAGAGAGGGTTCGGGTTAGGGTTAGGTCTAGGGTTAGGGTTTGAAGTTTAGGGTTAGGGTTTGAAGTTTAGGGTTAGGGTTAGGGTTTTAATTTGAGGGTTAAGTTTAGGCTTCCGACTAAGGATTCCTATCATTTCGGGTCTCCTGCAGGCGACGGGATGCTTCAAGCTTACGGCGCGGTGTGTGACGGGAAGGGGTGGCGCACAGGTGGCGAGCAAGCGCGGGTAGGTTTCCGGGCAGTTGCGGGCAGGCGCAGGTAGGGTAGCGGGCAGTGGCGGGCAGGTGTAGGTAGGGTTACGGGCAGGTGGGGAGACGTGGCTCTGACTTTGCAGATAGTGGCCACCTAATACATTGGGGGATCCAAAATGTGAGTAAAACGCACTAGCTACTGGTGATGGGTGGAGGTGGGTGTAGTATGTGGTACATCGGTGGTGGTCCGGGGCAGGGACACACTTCAGAGAGCAAGGTCGGGTTTGGGGTTAGGGTTAGGGTTAGGTTTTTTGGAGCAAGGTCGGGTTAGGGTTTCGAGGGATTAGGGTTAGGGTTTCGGTTTAGAGAGAGAGAGAGAGAGAGGGTTCGGGTTAGGGTTAGGTCTAGGGTTAGGGTTTGAAGTTTAGGGTTAGGGTTTGAAGTTTAGGGTTAGGGTTAGGGTTTTAATTTGAGGGTTAAGTTTAGGCTTCCGACTAAGGATTCCTATCATTTCGGGTCTCCTGCAGGCGACGGGATGCTTCAAGCTTACGGCGCGGTGTGTGACGGGAAGGGGTGGCGCACAGGTGGCGAGCAAGCGCGGGTAGGTTTCCGGGCAGTTGCGGGCAGGCGCAGGTAGGGTAGCGGGCAGTGGCGGGCAGGTGTAGGTAGGGTTACGGGCAGGTGGGGAGACGTGGCTCTGACTTTGCAGATAGTGGCCACCTAATACATTGGGGGATCCAAAATGTGAGTAAAACGCACTAGCTACTGGTGATGGGTGGAGGTGGGTGTAGTATGTGGTACATCGGTGGTGGTCCGGGGCAGGGACACACTTCAGAGAGCAAGGTCGGGTTTGGGGTTAGGGTTAGGGTTAGGTTTTTTGGAGCAAGGTCGGGTTAGGGTTTCGAGGGATTAGGGTTAGGGTTTCGGTTTAGAGAGAGAGAGAGAGAGAGGGTTCGGGTTAGGGTTAGGTCTAGGGTTAGGGTTTGAAGTTTAGGGTTAGGGTTTGAAGTTTAGGGTTAGGGTTAGGGTTTTAATTTGAGGGTTAAGTTTAGGCTTCCGACTAAGGATTCCTATCATTTCGGGTCTCCTGCAGGCGACGGGATGCTTCAAGCTTACGGCGCGGTGTGTGACGGGAAGGGGTGGCGCACAGGTGGCGAGCAAGCGCGGGTAGGTTTCCGGGCAGTTGCGGGCAGGCGCAGGTAGGGTAGCGGGCAGTGGCGGGCAGGTGTAGGTAGGGTTACGGGCAGGTGGGGAGACGTGGCTCTGACTTTGCAGATAGTGGCCACCTAATACATTGGGGGATCCAAAATGTGAGTAAAACGCACTAGCTACTGGTGATGGGTGGAGGTGGGTGTAGTATGTGGTACATCGGTGGTGGTCCGGGGCAGGGACACACTTCAGAGAGCAAGGTCGGGTTTGGGGTTAGGGTTAGGGTTAGGTTTTTTGGAGCAAGGTCGGGTTAGGGTTTCGAGGGATTAGGGTTAGGGTTTCGGTTTAGAGAGAGAGAGAGAGAGAGGGTTCGGGTTAGGGTTAGGTCTAGGGTTAGGGTTTGAAGTTTAGGGTTAGGGTTTGAAGTTTAGGGTTAGGGTTAGGGTTTTAATTTGAGGGTTAAGTTTAGGCTTCCGACTAAGGATTCCTATCATTTCGGGTCTCCTGCAGGCGACGGGATGCTTCAAGCTTACGGCGCGGTGTGTGACGGGAAGGGGTGGCGCACAGGTGGCGAGCAAGCGCGGGTAGGTTTCCGGGCAGTTGCGGGCAGGCGCAGGTAGGGTAGCGGGCAGTGGCGGGCAGGTGTAGGTAGGGTTACGGGCAGGTGGGGAGACGTGGCTCTGACTTTGCAGATAGTGGCCACCTAATACATTGGGGGATCCAAAATGTGAGTAAAACGCACTAGCTACTGGTGATGGGTGGAGGTGGGTGTAGTATGTGGTACATCGGTGGTGGTCCGGGGCAGGGACACACTTCAGAGAGCAAGGTCGGGTTTGGGGTTAGGGTTAGGGTTAGGTTTTTTGGAGCAAGGTCGGGTTAGGGTTTCGAGGGATTAGGGTTAGGGTTTCGGTTTAGAGAGAGAGAGAGAGAGAGGGTTCGGGTTAGGGTTAGGTCTAGGGTTAGGGTTTGAAGTTTAGGGTTAGGGTTTGAAGTTTAGGGTTAGGGTTAGGGTTTTAATTTGAGGGTTAAGTTTAGGCTTCCGACTAAGGATTCCTATCATTTCGGGTCTCCTGCAGGCGACGGGATGCTTCAAGCTTACGGCGCGGTGTGTGACGGGAAGGGGTGGCGCACAGGTGGCGAGCAAGCGCGGGTAGGTTTCCGGGCAGTTGCGGGCAGGCGCAGGTAGGGTAGCGGGCAGTGGCGGGCAGGTGTAGGTAGGGTTACGGGCAGGTGGGGAGACGTGGCTCTGACTTTGCAGATAGTGGCCACCTAATACATTGGGGGATCCAAAATGTGAGTAAAACGCACTAGCTACTGGTGATGGGTGGAGGTGGGTGTAGTATGTGGTACATCGGTGGTGGTCCGGGGCAGGGACACACTTCAGAGAGCAAGGTCGGGTTTGGGGTTAGGGTTAGGGTTAGGTTTTTTGGAGCAAGGTCGGGTTAGGGTTTCGAGGGATTAGGGTTAGGGTTTCGGTTTAGAGAGAGAGAGAGAGAGAGAGGGTTCGGGTTAGGGTTAGGTCTAGGGTTAGGGTTTGAAGTTTAGGGTTAGGGTTTGAAGTTTAGGGTTAGGGTTAGGGTTTTAATTTGAGGGTTAAGTTTAGGCTTCCGACTAAGGATTCCTATCATTTCGGGTCTCCTGCAGGCGACGGGATGCTTCAAGCTTACGGCGCGGTGTGTGACGGGAAGGGGTGGCGCACAGGTGGCGAGCAAGCGCGGGTAGGTTTCCGGGCAGTTGCGGGCAGGCGCAGGTAGGGTAGCGGGCAGTGGCGGGCAGGTGTAGGTAGGGTTACGGGCAGGTGGGGAGACGTGGCTCTGACTTTGCAGATAGTGGCCACCTAATACATTGGGGGATCCAAAATGTGAGTAAAACGCACTAGCTACTGGTGATGGGTGGAGGTGGGTGTAGTATGTGGTACATCGGTGGTGGTCCGGGGCAGGGACACACTTCAGAGAGCAAGGTCGGGTTTGGGGTTAGGGTTAGGGTTAGGTTTTTTGGAGCAAGGTCGGGTTAGGGTTTCGAGGGATTAGGGTTAGGGTTTCGGTTTAGAGAGAGAGAGAGAGAGAGGGTTCGGGTTAGGGTTAGGTCTAGGGTTAGGGTTTGAAGTTTAGGGTTAGGGTTTGAAGTTTAGGGTTAGGGTTAGGGTTTTAATTTGAGGGTTAAGTTTAGGCTTCCGACTAAGGATTCCTATCATTTCGGGTCTCCTGCAGGCGACGGGATGCTTCAAGCTTACGGCGCGGTGTGTGACGGGAAGGGGTGGCGCACAGGTGGCGAGCAAGCGCGGGTAGGTTTCCGGGCAGTTGCGGGCAGGCGCAGGTAGGGTAGCGGGCAGTGGCGGGCAGGTGTAGGTAGGGTTACGGGCAGGTGGGGAGACGTGGCTCTGACTTTGCAGATAGTGGCCACCTAATACATTGGGGGATCCAAAATGTGAGTAAAACGCACTAGCTACTGGTGATGGGTGGAGGTGGGTGTAGTATGTGGTACATCGGTGGTGGTCCGGGGCAGGGACACACTTCAGAGAGCAAGGTCGGGTTTGGGGTTAGGGTTAGGGTTAGGTTTTTTGGAGCAAGGTCGGGTTAGGGTTTCGAGGGATTAGGGTTAGGGTTTCGGTTTAGAGAGAGAGAGAGAGAGAGGGTTCGGGTTAGGGTTAGGTCTAGGGTTAGGGTTTGAAGTTTAGGGTTAGGGTTTGAAGTTTAGGGTTAGGGTTAGGGTTTTAATTTGAGGGTTAAGTTTAGGCTTCCGACTAAGGATTCCTATCATTTCGGGTCTCCTGCAGGCGACGGGATGCTTCAAGCTTACGGCGCGGTGTGTGACGGGAAGGGGTGGCGCACAGGTGGCGAGCAAGCGCGGGTAGGTTTCCGGGCAGTTGCGGGCAGGCGCAGGTAGGGTAGCGGGCAGTGGCGGGCAGGTGTAGGTAGGGTTACGGGCAGGTGGGGAGACGTGGCTCTGACTTTGCAGATAGTGGCCACCTAATACATTGGGGGATCCAAAATGTGAGTAAAACGCACTAGCTACTGGTGATGGGTGGAGGTGGGTGTAGTATGTGGTACATCGGTGGTGGTCTGAGTGCCTCGTGAAGGAAGACAACCCAGGGGGTGGTGGTATGCCTATGCTCCATCTTGTGGTCGTAGGCAATCCTGATGCGTGAGATATCCTCATGATATAGTCGTGGTCGACGATATCCGCCCATGCGTGGTCGGCGCCGTGCTCTCTGTGCTGCTGCTTGGTGGAGCGTGAGCCCTATAGATGGACCTCTCTGATGTAGCTCAACTCGCTGAAAGAACTGGGTAATGGTCTGCTGGGTACTCACCCGTGGCTGATGTATGGGCTGTAGTGACTGCTCTCGCCTCTCGTATGCTGCTGTGAGAAAGCGTCGAGAGAGAGAGAGAGAGAGAGAGAGAGAGAGAGAGAGAGAGAGAGAGAGAGAGAGAGAGAGAGAGAGAGAGAGAGAGAGAGAGAGAGAGAGAGAGAGAGAGAGAGAGAGAGAGAGAGAGAGAGAGAGAGAGAGAGAGAGAGAGAGAGAGAGAGAGAGAGAGAGAGAGAGAGAGAGAGAGAGAGAGAGAGGGAGGGAGGGAGGGAGGGAGGGAGGGGGAGGGGGGGGAGGGTGGGAGAAGAGAGAGAGAGAGAGAGAGAGAGAGAGAGAGAGAGAGAGAGAGAGAGAGAGAGAGAGAGAGAGAGAGAGAGAGAGAGAGAGAGAGAGAGAGAGAGAGAGAGAGAGAGAGAGAGAGAGAGAGAGAGAGAGAGAGAGAGGGAGGGAGGGAGGGAGGGAGGGAGGGAGGGAGGGAGGGAGGGAGGGAGGGAGGGAGGGAGGGAGGGAGGGAGGGAGAGAGAGAGAGAGAGAAAGAAAGACCTTTTAACGTCTATTAGAGGCCAAAATCGGCCTATGAGACAAAACATATACATGAGTATGATCCAATCCACTCTGATCCCAAAAGGAAAGGAAAATAAATTGTGAGTACAAAAGACGGGTATAAAAGGAGTGGACAATAACTGGCATCAAGGGTGTGGGGTGCTATGGGTATGCACTCTATATGCTCAATGGGTGTGATACAAATATGATATGCATAGGGATGGGAGGCTCGATGGTATCACAACCCTCTAAA
Source organism: Ceratopteris richardii (assembly GCA_020310875.1). NCBI lineage: Eukaryota > Viridiplantae > Streptophyta > Polypodiopsida > Polypodiales > Pteridaceae > Ceratopteris > Ceratopteris richardii. Next base: position 75,582,549 of record CM035439.1, read on the forward strand.
GGCCTGGAGTGGGTGTGGAATATAATGCATCGGTGGGTAAGGCATCATGGCGATCCTCAAAATGCCTAGAGAGAGAGAGAGAGAGAGAGAGAGAGAGAGAGAGAGAGAGAGAGAGAGAGAGAGAGAGAGAGAGAGAGAGAGAGAGAGAGAGAGAGAGAGAGAGAGAGAGAGAGAGAGAGAGAGAGAGAGAGAGAGAGAGAGAGAGAGAGAGAGAGAGAGAGAGGACAAGATATGATATGATAAAGTGAGCTTGAGTGCTCCAACGAAAACTCTAATATAATACAAAAGTACTTATAATGCTCGATGCTCCAAGTGCTCAAGCGAGTCTTTTTATAGTTTTTGTGCTCATATGAATGTATGATTCTGAACTTTTCTTGTTCCTTGTGGAAGGTTAATATTCTAACACATGAAGCTACTTTATAGTGAAAATATAAGCGCTTGAAGTAACAATTCTTAAGAGGTGTCCAAAAGTAATTCTTCTTTTGAAGAAGATACTTTTGCATGTTTTAGCATAGAAGTAGTGTCTTTTGATCTAACAATGTTGCACTCTATATCAAAATTTTTTTGGATCTTTGATTCTGGAACTACTAAGCATATGACAGGTTGCAAGAAGGTATTTTCATCACTTACTAATTCTACAAGTAGAAGAGTGACTATTGCATATGGTCATGATTCAAATGTTGTTGATGTGGGAGAAGTCACACTTAAATCAAGAGCCAATGGTAATTTCAAAATTTCTAATGTTTTCTATGTACCACATATCAAGAAAAATTTGCTCTCTATCTCAATATTTCTCACAAATAGTTATAAAGTAATTTTTAAGAAGGTTTCATGTCAAATCTTTACACCAAATGAAGAGCATTGTCTTTTGAAAGGTGAAAATAGAAGTAGCATGATTGTATTGTTAAAAATCACCCATGCTAATCTTGCTAGGTCAACTTCATCTCAAAAGGCAAATACAAAGCTTTGCATGCAAGATTTGGTTACATCTGCTATAAAGCATATGAAAGGCAAGGATATGGTTGAAAACTTGTCTACATTTGCTTTACGAGATGATGTAGATTCGTGTGAAGGATGCTTGGAAGGGAAGTTGCACAAATTACCTTTCAAAAAGCATGGATTTAGGTCAGCCACAAGAAATTTGAAGATTATTCACCAGATGGAATGGACCAATGAGAGTAGAATCTAACAATGGTCAAAGGTATTTCCTCACGTTCATTGATGATTTTACAAGATGATCATGGGCTTTTGGTTTAAAAGCGAAGTCCGAAGTTTTGGCGACGTTATGTATGTGTGTGTATATGTATGTATGTATGTACGTATGTATGTATGTATGTATGTATGTATTATGAATGAATGAATGAATGAACAAATGAAAGTATGTATGTAATGCATGTATGAATGTATGTGTGTATAAGTATGTACATACGTTACATGTGCATAAGTATGTATGTATATATGTATATATGTATATATGTATACATGTATGTATGCATAGTTGGTATTAGACTTGTTGGAAATGACTTGTTAGAAATGCAGGTAGTCGACGTTTAGCAGGCTCAAACTCAGAAACGGATGCATCAGTAACACATGGCAGATGTGATTTATTTATTTATTTAATTTTTTTTGGTTGGGGGGTCTAAGAATAGTTATTTGGACGTTTCAATATTTGCATCATTCTTTTTTTGTGTGCTTTTTCTAGGCTTGTGTTATGAGTTCTTTTATATATTCCTCTTGATCATGATTATTCTAAAATCTTTTTACAAATATCTATGTTTCACTTTTTTTTTTTGGGTTTCCTCTCTCTCAAAAAAAAAAAATCATGTTAAAAAGAGAAAATCACATCACTAAGTGTGAAGAATATTTTAGTGGACTCTTCCTATGTCAGTATCCCATAAGAAGTTAGAAGTTGGAATTCCGTCAATAACAACAATGTATGTATGAATGCTCAATGTATATGTGTGTGTGTGTATATGTATGTATGATCTTTGTAATTGTGCATGCATGTTTGTATTGAATGAATGAGTGAATGAATGCATGAATGAATGGTTGAATAAATGTATGTACTCGTGTATGTGTGTGTATGTATGGTTGTATGTATGTATGAATATATGTATGTGTGTATGTATGTATATACGAAAGGTATAATTACCATCTGGATTTGGCATGAAATGTTACATAAAGGGCTTAGGGTGCTATGTACTGTTGTGCTGGTCTTCAGAGAGGGTAACAATAGTTTCAGGAAATTTGATACGTATGCTCAAATCTCGAATTTCAAGCATCCCAAATTTCGAGATAGTTATCTGTATCTCAGTCTCTTCTCCTGTAGCGTATGTTTCAGATGGACTTCATTGTCTACTCGAATTTTTTTTCAAATTAAACGATTTCAGTGTTGAATGGATGTGGCCTCCACATGTTCCACAGCACACACAATTCCCTTCTGTAATTTTTCTCCTTCTATCTTTCAGGGGCTATCTTTCCTCTCTCTCTCTCTCTCTCTCTCACACACACACACACACACACACACACACACACACACACACACACACACACACACACACACACACACACACACACACACACACACACACACACACACACACACACACACACACGACTGTTTGATAGTGCCAAGTGGTTTCAGTTAACATACAGTGTCCCCTTAGCTTTTTTTGTATGTTGAACATTGCTTTCAATTTTGCAATCATAAGTCCATTGAATAATTCAATTAATTGATCTTGGTCGATGCTTTTATATGTGTAACAATTCATTAATTCTCCATGAAAATGTGATCCAGCTTTATGAAAAGCATCCTTTCATTGCAATGGTGTGTGTGTACAATGTGCCTTAATTGCATTTTTAGTTTGGAACCAGCATCCAGATCAGTACAATATTATGACTTTTACATATCAAAATTCCTTGTGCTCTATGAATATCTGAATTTATTAATTTAATTCATATATTACATACCCCCTCCCTCCCTCTCCAAGAGAAAAAGAAAAAAAGCGAGAAGAAGGCAACACAAGAGTGCCTGTATGAGTTGAATATTGCGAATTTTCTAGCATTTTCTTATCATTTCCTTTATATTTTAAATTAAAGGTGCAGTATGTAAAAGGAGGGGTAGGGAGAAATATTGCAGAATGCATATCAAAGCTGGGCCTTTCTCCATTCTTCATCAGTGTTCTTGGGCAAGATATGGCAGGTAAAATCTGGATCAGAAGGCATTCTGTGATGTGCAACATTCATCTCGTTAATCAATTCATTTTGTGTTGACTACACATTTTGTTTATGCAAGTCATATTGGTTGTATCAAGGTTTTATTGCTGAGAAGAAGCTTATAAAAGTGAACAATCAATAAAGCCTTTTTATGAAGACAACTGCAAACATTCTGCAGTTTACATAGAGCAAAGCTTGCCTTTCTGACCTAAGGCTTTACAGGTGACTTACTAATAGCACATTGGCGGTCAATGGGGCTCAGAATAGACGGTAAGTTTATTGCTCATTGAATTTGAAGAGATTATCTGAGTCCTGTTCAGATTATAATTTTTTTATCCTTCACAATAGTTAAGAATGTAAATTCTTTATGCCCTTTATAATTATTTTATTTAACAAGTTCATATAAGAAATACATTTACTTTCTTTCTACCACAGGTATTTGTCGAGTTTCAGATGTCAGTACACCTGTTGTTTCTGCTGTTTTTGACGAGAATGGTGAATTAGCTGGCGCAGTAGCAGACACTCATAGCTTTGTAAGTACGTTGTAAATAACATATTAATAATTTTTAATCTTTTTTTTATGTAAAAGTGAGGCACAAAGATGTTATTCATGTTGGGATTTGCTGATGCTTTAGGAGAAACATTTAACCCCAGAATGGATCAGTCGTTTTCAAAGCCAAATAAAATCTGCAAGTCTTGTTGTACTTGATGCCAATTTAAGTGAGGTTGCTCTACAGGCGGCATGTGAATGTATGCTTCTCTTCATTTTCTGAAATGGTCACATCAACCTAAATAAATCTTGTGTACAAACAGTAAGATTTCGGTGGTTCAATAATTTATATTCTGTCTCAGATGTTTCTTAAGACTACTTTTTTTGGGTCGCTTCTATTATTTTTATTGCACCTGATAAGATAGTAGTGTGGATTCTGTGGGCATTTTTTGGACTAGTTTTATAAAAGAACCACTATTTTGGGAGATTTACAAATGGTTGGGCTGTGTTTTTATAAATCTAGTATTGTAATAAGGGCTGGTTTGAGAGTACGGTTGAAGGTTATGCTCTTGAAAATGAATTATTATCTGCTCTTGGATGTTTCATACATAGTATGGACATTACTAGTTTTAGGTCTTGCCTTATGGTCTGATCAATACACCAGCGACTTGCTAGCAGATGATGAATGACTTGTTTCGTCCATATCTAGGAAAGTGGGTAGTTGTTTCCTTGTATCCTTGTTTATAGCAGGATGTTGAAGGACCACCGCCAGAATCTTTGTCTTGTCTTACACATCTTAAGGTGAAAAAAAGTTATATGCAAAATAGAGGAACTGCACATTTTTTTTGCTCCAAATTACTTTATCTTGGCCATAGGTGACGGCCTTTTTAGGATGCACTTTTTGCAAGTTTGTTAGGAACTATGCCCGTGCTGCTGTGCCTTTTATTCATTTGTGTATCTCTAGTAGTAGGCATAGTAGTAGTCCACTTATTGAAAGGACTAAGGAGCTCGATCAGTGTTTTCAAACATTGAAACGACTAATGACTTTTGCATTGTTGCTTCAGGTTGTGGATCTTGCTAGGCCATTTGTGATCAAAACAGATGACAGTGATGTGGCCATAGGTGCTCCTCTTTATGAGGATAAGAAATTTGTAGCATTTAAGAGACGAACTCTATGATGTATAGATGCTTTACACCACATAAGTGAAGGAATTGTTGGTTTTTATCCATTCTTTGAAGGTTTAATTTGTATGGTTCCTGCTTCATTTTATGGACTTATAACCATTTTTTTATGTATCTTTGCTGTTAGCCTGACGATTGAGACCTCTGAGGTTGTAAGGAGAAGTGATCAAAACTCTTACAAGAGTTTGATTTCGAGATTAGGTACCATAGGGATGCCATTAATGTGGTGGTTGATACCTTGAGAAGAATTCAAGAGGTGAATGCTCTTTTCTTTTCCTATACAGGGACTGCTTTTTATCTTTCCCTTAGGGGGTGATGCAGTGATGATCACCACTTTGGTGGGATTTGGCAACGAGTCAAGCTTGGCTTGGTAGTCAAGATAGCTTGACAGTCAGGCCCTGCTTCGACCAAATACATAGGGAAAGATAGAAGAAAGGTTTTCCATCTTAAATGGATTACTATTCAAGTAGAGCAAGGTCTGAGTGTCCAATGACGAGAATTTCAATCGACATAGTGTATATAAGTGGCATGATGCACCTAGTGCAAGATACCTTGGAATACATCGTACCTTGGCTCTAGTAGGTGGGTATTTCTATTGTCAGCGCATCATAGTGCTCAGCACGGTTGGAAACAGTCGGTTCGGACTGGTCGGAAACAGAGTTTCGGAGTTTCCAAAAACTTGGAAACGGAAGGAAATAGGAAACGGGGGAAACGGTAAAAATACACACAGTGCACATATCAATGCTCATACACTCATACATACATGCATTGAACATTCAAATTTCATACATTATTAATTTACTACATTGATGATTGAAAAACTTATAATTTACAAGTTCAACTATCATCTATGACATAAGTTCAACTATCATCTATGATGTAAGTTCAACTATACACATTACTATTAAACATTTGTCTCTACACAATTTATAAACTTGTATTATGTATACTTCCAAAATCCAAAATTCCAAGCCAAAATGATACATCATAGATAAAAAACTGAAGTGTCAAATACATATAATCATGAAAGATGTTCCATGCATCAATCAGATTCTACATCAATAAAATCCTGGGATCCATGATCACTCTCTATATCCTCCTCATTACTAGAAGATAACATATCTTTAGTAGGCTCATCTACATGCCTCCTGCTATCACCATGGCATCGTGAACGTGTATCATGTGCGGGCTGAATGGACTCCTCATAGAGCAAAGTGTAGAGATCTCTATCCTCTTGAGGAATCTCTGGAATGTGCCGCACCTTCTCAATATCAAGCTTATCAACATCTATTTGTATGGGATAAGGAGATGCTGAAAGTCTCTCTAAAAGCTTCAAGTTGGCATTGAAGAAGAAAAGTCTCTCAAGCTGTGTTGTAGTCATAAGTTTATTTCTCTTTTTTGTATGAAAAAGAGCCCATGTTTTCTAATTTCTCTCATAAGATCGAGAGCTACAATCTTGGGAGAGAACTTGAAGAGCAATACGTATTTGTTAAGCAAAAACATAATCTTGAGGCACTAAGTAATAAATAATAAAATCAAAGTAAATAAGAAAATTACCAATGTAGGTGCACATGCACCATATTTCTCTCACCATGAGACAAGCTGGATTTGAGTCTCTCGGAGCTTTGCTTTCGGTCTACCAAAGTGGTGGATCTCATTCATAAAAGCAAGAAGATCATCCTCTATGCGACGGATGATCTCTAAATCCCCACCACTATAACACTGTATATACTCCTGAAAGCCGAAATCTAGCTCCTCACTCTGAAGTTGATCCTCACTACGCCATAATGGATGCAATATGTGAGCGACAACATGAATTGGTTTATGAAACCAATCCCAATGCCTATTCCATGCCTGTTGTATCTCTTCCACTCTACAATTATGAAAAGAAAATTCAAGAATTAATACATTACATATGTCATGTTTATATAATGACTAATCAAGATTAAAGAGTAATGAAAACATAAAATGGAAAAAACTAGTAATGAAAACATAAAATGGAAAAAACTTACTTCTCAACAGGTAAGAGTGTGATTTTATTCAGGGCCTCTCCAATTTTGTCCACATACTCATAGAGAAGACCCATGGCACTTCCGTCCATCTCAACGGTGTGTAGAATGATGTATATAGGGTTTAGGGTTTTAACTAAACCCTCTGCCTAAACCCATCAAGACTCATTCATATTGCATCTAAACTCCAAGAACTTTGGAGTGGTGTTCTTATCCCAAGCAATCCGTTCATCACTGCTGATTGTGTGAATCAAATTTATTCGCATACGAACAAGTTTCTCTAATACCACAAACATGTAAGCAAACCTTGTGACGACAAGCTTGAGGATCTCCAGTTGACTGTTAGCTCGAAACATAGCCAATATCTTTGGACGTTTGGTCACAAACTTAACCATACTTCTAAGTTCTTGTTGTGGCAAAGATTGCATGCACCCAAAATATGTTGCCCACATCCTCAATCAAAAGATCTAGGCAATGAGAAGCACATAGGGTCCAAACAATAGAAGTATATTCTTGTTAAAGTAAATTTCCCATGGAAACACTATTGTTTCCATTATCTATTATCGCCTGTACCACATTGTGAGCCCTAATTTTCTCTATGATAATTTTTATGTGCTCCCAAATATATGCACCTACAATAATCATAAAAAATCAGAAATTAGAATTTACACTTGTGACTACACATATAATACGCAATGCACATGAAGTCAAAATAATATACTCAACCAATGGAAGGTATCTGTAATGGTAAGACTAGGATTCGATGCATCTATAGCTTTCCAAAACATAGATCCCTTGCAACATGAGATAATAACATTATATACATGCCTCTTGCGGGCATGTGACCAACCATCACACAAGATGATGAATCCATACTTTTTCCATCTATCGTGCAAATACTCAAGTTGCACTTCCAAACATGCTTTTTTCTTCCTTAATTCCTTAGTGCGCAAGGTCTGTGCTGACCTTCCCACACACATCCAATGCGGCTAATCGATTTTATGGATTTTATGGTGTTTTTCCATTGAGTGGTTCTAGCCACATTGAAGGGAATAGCACAACGAATGAATAATTGCGTGATTTCCCTAGTGGCCTCTCTCATTGCTTGCTTTTGCAAGCTAGTTTTGATACTTGCACTTTGTAATGAACCTCTTGCATGGCTGTCCACTTTGGGTAAAGGTGTCCTTATTGCACTAGGACCCTCACTCACACTAGAGGAGGTATGAATACTAGAGCTTTCAACTCTAGTTCTCTTTGAAGTCAATAAAGTGCCAACATATTGGCTTGAGGTAGCTATTTGGGTGTCTTCTTCTTTTTCCTCATCACATAAGGGCATTCCCATCCGTGATCGTCTCCATGCCTCAAGCCTTGCGTACACATCATTAGGGATCTCTTTGCATTGTCTGATATCTCTACATGGAACACGTGTAAGATGCTTCTTCACTCTTGTCACAAAACCTGTCTTTTCATATCCACAAAAATTACACTTCCATTTTCTTGATCCACCTCCACGAGAATACAATCTTTTTGAAATATATCTAGTAGGGATTTGGAGCCATGTCTAATATTCAGCTAGTTGCTAGAGAACCTGCAAACATAAAGAAAATTAAAATTTAGTGATACTCTGATAGTAGACTCATGATGAATGATGCATGCAAGTTGCAGCATACATCATACATGATACATAGTACATACATTATTACATACACTATTAGTAATTACACACATAGTGCACACATATTACATAGATGATATTACATATATACATAAGATGCTACATATGCACACACACATAAATTATAATGTACGTGTAACATTGTACGTACATATTACATAATACATATGACTACATACATGATACTACTGTCTACACAGTGCATGTCATACATAGATGATAGATAATGCACACACAAATTACAATGCACACACATGCACTTACCACTCAATGCTCGTACACACACAATGCACTCAAGTCTCATACACACATGCACTCATGCACACACATGCACTCATACACACTTGCTCCATACACGCACAATGCACACATACATGGTCCATACACACACATGCACTCATACACACACATGCACTCATGCACACACATGCACACATATGCACTTGCTCCATACACACACAATGCACACACGTGTCATGCACTTATACATTTATAGTCATTAGTATATACATAATACTATATTATATATAGTATATAGTATATACATACACATATGTGATAGTACATACATTCATAGTACTTACATGAATACATAGTAAATGGATTATGGAACTTGGAAGAAATCCAAAAAATATCAAAACTCGTGCTCACATACATGAACTTCTAAGTTAGCAGGCTGCGATTTGGTCTCTCTCTCTCTCTCTCTCCCCCCCTCCCTCTCTATCTCTCTCTCTCTCTCTCTCTCTCTCTCTCTCTCTCTCTCTCGCCCTCGCGCGCAAGCAGAAGGAGTTCTCAGTTCGCGCAGTGACCTGTCCGAGTTATGAAGCACAAGTGAAATAGGCCAAAGTAGCTTTAAAAAAAATCTGGAAAATTTGGACCTAGAAACGGAGTTTTTGGGCCGGTCTGTTTCCCAGAAACGGCTGAACCGTTTATGGGGTTTCTGGGCACTATGCCGTGCATCATGCCTTCCATTGAAAGGTATATGCACGAATGTTCACGATGCAAGCTTAATAAAGCCGAGTGGTTTAGCTTGCATAGTAGATTTGGTACAACGAATTTATAGGATTTTCGGTTCATTCGATTTGGTGTGGTGCGTTTTCAGCTTCCTGTTTGTTGTTACAAATCCATGAAATTCGTTAGTTGCTGAGCGATGAAGTAGCTTCACTTATTGGTCTTTTGCCCTATCGAGCGACTGCCAACGAAGAGAGATTCTCCTTCTTGTGCTCACTCCTCACTACTCATCCTCAGCCTTGGCCTTTAGCAAGTCAGAACCCTCCTTCCCCCTCGAATTCATACACCGGTGACCGTACATGTAACACACCTATGATCTCACCTCAGCAAGTAAGCCCTAGGCCCCACGAGTCCGGACACACATAGTGACATCAGACCCATCCGAGATCGAGAGAGAGAGAGAGAGAGAGAGAGAGAGAGAGAGAGAGAGAGAGAGAGAGAGAGAGAGAGAGAGAGAGAGAGAGAGAGAGAGAGAGAGAGAGAGAGAGAGAGAGAGAGAGAGAGAGAGAGAGAGAGAGAGAGAGAGAGAGAGAGAGAGAGAGAGAGAGAGAGAGAGAGAGAGAGAGAGAGAGAGAGGGAGGGAGGGAGGGAGGGAGGGAGGGAGGGAGGGAGGGAGGGAGGGGGGGGGGGGGGGGGGGGGGGGGGAGGGAGGGAGGGAGGGGGGGGGGAAGGGGGGAGGGGGGGGGGAAGGGGGGAGGGGGGGAAAGGGAGGGAGGGAGGGAGGGAGGGAGGGGGGGAGGGAGAGAGAGAGAGAGAGAGAGAGAGAGAGAGAGAGAGAGAGAGAGAGAGAGAGAGAGAGAGAGAGAGAGAGAGAGAGAGAGAGAGAGAGAGAGAGAGAGAGAGAGAGAGAGAGAGAGAGAGAGAGAGAGAGAGAGAGAGAGAGAGAGAGAGAGAGAGAGAGAGAGAGAGATTACGTCTTTTGGAGGCCAAACTTGGCCTATGAGACAAAATCATGTACAAGTGTAGTAACCCTGTGTAGAAAACGAAATGAAATAAAAAGCACTCGCTACACAAAGCTATATAGAACTGGAGAAGGCTGGGGAGACGTGGCTCTGACTCTACAGATAGTGGCCACCTAATACATGGGGGATCCATAATGTGAGTGAGTAAAATACCCTAGCTACTGGTGATGGGCTAGCGGTGGATGTAGTATGTGGTATATCGGTGGTGGTCTGAGTACCTCCTGAAGGAAGACAACCCAGAGAGAGAGAGAGAGAGAGAGAGAGAGAGAGAGAGAGAGAGAGAGAGAGAGAGAGAGAGAGAGAGAGAGAGAGAGAGAGAGAGAGAGAGAGAGAGAGAGAGAGAGAGAGAGAGAGAGAGAGAGAGAGAGAGAGAGAGAGAGAGAGAGAGAGTTATAACTTATCTGTGATACCATGCCATGTGGAATTTCATCATTATGGGGTATTCATACCACTCATAATGAGTTGGTGAATAGTACTTTATCCGGTTTTGGTACAAGGAGATGGGCATGTAAGTATTGTGGCAAGCAATTCCAATTCTGTGTGAAGAGTGGAATCCCATTATTTCAAGGGGAGGGTTCACAAACACTTTAACCTCAAATATTTCATGTGTGCGCATAAAGACACCAATGCTACGGCTGCCTTATGTGAAAGGGAGTTGGCAAACTGCAATACTTCATTGAAGTCCCAATACAGAGAAAGGTGCCTCTACCTTATGTGAAACCAGCCTCATAAAGATCCAACTTTAGTTGATCCCATGTTGTTGTTTAGGATGCCTCTGTGACCTTTTGCAAGCCGCCAATTACTACCTATATTCTTGATATTCGTACAAGCTGCCTTAATTTGAGGCAAAAAAAATCATGGTTTCAGATTAAATAAAGGATATTGCTGACTTTCGAGCTATTTTTAACCTTAGGAACATTGAAGAGATGAAAGGAGTGTTAAGGGCTAAACATCTTGGTTGCTGCACACCCCAGGGATGACAAAATTTCCAAGGGATAGAGCCCCTTGCACATTCACTCTCAAGCTAGATGAATTCATCAAATGCACGTGTATCCTTTTTTTGAAATGAGATTTCCAGGACCTGAACCTCAAATTTGACAATTCATCGATTCAGATGTGACCAGTTGATGTCAGATGTTTTCATACTCATTCATCTTGTATCTGTTATTTTGCAGTGGCCAAAGAAGCAAGGGTGCCTGTCTGGTTTGAGCCAGTCTCTTTTTCCAAATCAGTCAGGCACAGCAGCATATCAAGCCATGTGAGTACTTTACCTCAGCATGGGCCATGTTGTCCAAAGGATCATCACTCTGTTAGTTGTTGATGGATATGAAGTTTATCAAATAGTGAAATCAGCAGTCTTTTTCTCTTTGCAGCTGATGTTCGTATCGCCTAATGAAGCAGAACTTGTCGCCATGTCAGAAGGGACATGTTGCAAGCTTGAGAACACTTTTTCAAGTCAAAATTGTTCTAATAATGTGCAATCAATTCTTTCCATTCTAGAAGTGCATATTCAGAAGCTGCTGGATGATGGAATCATGTTCATAGTTCTTACTCTTGGAGCTCTTGGAGTTGTGCTTTGTTGGCATGGTACCCAAACTCTGAGTGGCAATGAGAAATTATCTGAATTGAAAGGAAATCATATCCAGACCCTTAATAAACCAATCCCCAGTAATGTATGCTATGTGCACTTTCCGGCATTGCCAGCATCTGTTGTTTCTGTATCTGGTGCAGGTGACTGCTTTGTGGCAGGTGTCCTAGCAACACTATGTGGCCATCGAGGACTATATGAGAGCATAGCATTTGGCATTGCAGTAGCCAGACATGCTGTCCAGTCAGAGATGAACGTTCCAACAAGCCTTTGTAGGGTTCAACTAACAGGTATGCCAGATATTTTAAATCAATAGGCAACAGTAGATACCTTCCACCGAGTTTGAAAGTTTTGACTTTATGTTGCAGCTAATGCACAAGAGGTGCTGTCTTCAGCAAGACATCTCTGAAGCTTGGGCTTGAGGCACTATGATCGCTGGAAATCTTTGTGATAAACATGATTATCAGCGATTATTTAAAGATTATGTCAGTGAATTTGAATTTGATTATAGAGAGAGTTATTTCGAACAGCCAAGTTTTTATCACACTATCATTGTGGCTTCTTAACATCTAAGCATGTTCAATCAATACCTATCTTCTTGACATATATTGAGATACACGTTTTGTTTGTGGATCTGTAGTCCTATCTTGTCTTCTCTACTGGATCTCTGTTCATGTAGTGCTTAAGAGTTGGTATTTTAAGATTTTACAAGCTCAAAGAAAGAAGAAACGGTGGCATGTCTTATCCCTGATTTCCATAATACAAAGAGAGTTTTAAAAACGAGTATTAAAAACGGGTTTTAAAACGTTTAGTACGTAGGGTACTAAAAAAATGGAAATAAAAAACGAGTATTATATTTCTTCGCAACATTTATACATATTATTTTTTAGATAATAGCATTTCTTTACATAACTAGTGCTAAAAACACAAAGAACTTGATATCCATACCACTATCTTATAGGAGACATTAGGTGCCATGATCTATGAGTGACGGCATGCAAGCTTGCAAGCATGGATCATGGTTGCAATGTTCTTTGGTAATGGAGACTTATGCATATTACTTGCCCCTAACTCAATTGGAGTTAAGCAATCAATTCTTTCATGGTTTTTTGAGGTATAGAAGGGCATTTCTCAATGCCTCTATCTCTCCACCCAAGGAGATGAGCTTTCATGCAAGATGATGAACCACCAAACACACATGCAATAATTGCATTGCCAAAAGGTGGATCTATTTTCACATGGTTATAAATGACACCAAGAGCTCCACCCAAGATAAAAGCTAATGGAAGGTTGAAGCTAATGGATGGTGAAAAGAAACATATGGCTTTCTATCTAGTATCTCTCTCTATGTGTGTGAAGAAAATCTTAACTTCACAAAGGGCTGAAGTTTGAAGGCTTAAAAGAGAATACTTAAGGGCCAAGGCTGAACCAAAAATGCTCAAAGGAATGCTTAAGGGAAGCAACCAAGAGTGGTTAAGGGGTGCAAATACTAAAACATTGCTCATACGTTGAAAATTGGAAAGAACTATCCATAAAGACCCCTCACATGATAAAAAACATGCACACTTGTCAAAAAAACGTATTAGTACGTTTAGGACGTTCTAGAGTACTAAACGTTTTTTATCTTTCATAAAAAACGCGTTTTATTGTACTATGCTGATATCTACTGAAGCTCCAATCTTTCCCCAATCATGAATTGTATGAAATGGAGGTTTTAATCAATCTATTGTGATTGCCTACATGGACATGTGCATGGATGGGCATGTGTTGGTTGCCAAATATACTCAAAGCCATAGTTGTTCCTGACAAAAACCAAAAGCTTGTCGCAGATGGAAGCATAAGTATGGATCCAGTCTTTATGACATAAATTAGGAACGAATCCATGCAACATCCTTTGGGAATGTAGACATGCAAGGTTTGTGGGATGAGGCATGTTTGATTTTTATTCCTTGGTTTGTACAAGTTTAGTAGATCTGGATTATATAACTACAATCCTTTGGATTATGGATCAATGTTATGTGTTGATCAATAGGCACATATGGAAAGTTAGGATTGCAAGTATTTTTTTACGACCATGCCAAATTAATGGTGCTCCACTCATCAAGCTCAATAAAACTTGCATCCCTAAGCCAATGAACCATCTCATAAAGAGGATTTAATGTACCAAGCAAGCCCGGCTTAATTGAAACAAATACCTTATTTTACAGGTTGTCGCCATTATGTTACGTTATAGGTGATATTTTTGGTTCATAGTCCTTGAAGATATATCTTTCATACTATCATCAACCATGTGGATCTGTTGCGGAGAGTCACTCTTTTGTTTTCACATTCATCTCATATAATTTGACTCGTATTGCATTACGAAAGACCCAATTATAGATCCAATTGATTATGAAGATCCAACTTAGTAAAAGTTTGGGTTGTTGCATCCACCAGTCAAGCGTAAGATCTTTTCTTTTATGTTCTTAATCGAGTTCCTTATGTTGTAGCAATTGATTATGGTAAAGCTGAAAGTTTTGTTCCAATGTTGTGGAATCCAAATACTATTTTTGGGGAGGGCTCTTTGAAGTCATTTCCAAATATGGTAAATATCATTATAAATTTTTGGCACATTTTTGTGCTTATTTGTCCAGTCAACTTCGTTCATAATCTCCTTTGGAAATATGTTTGGCGGACCCAAGGAGAATCACTTATAGTATGCTATTTTTGCCTCTTTTTTTCCCCTCATTTTCCACCCCTTTTATGTCCAATATTCCTGGATTGGTTATAGATATAAGGAAGGTGTTGTGTTCCATTTTATTTGGAAATAGAAATCAAACACACAATGTGGCACACCAATAAACTATTTTTTGATGTGTTTACTAAACGTCAGGACTCGAAGCAATTGCAAAATATTTATTATGAGACATGCTTAGTTGGTTAAGCTTTCATTGTGGTGAAGCTTTACATCTTTGGTAGAATTTCCCTTTGGCTTAAAGATTGAATTGTGATCTTTTTTATTTTGGTAGCAAAGTGAACATTTTGGAGGAACAATCTTTTTAGAAACAAGAATCCTTCCAATGGACATTTTGCTTTCAACTTTGTGGAGTTAGGACAAAAGGTATATTAATAAAATAATGGTTTCTCTAGTTTCTCTTGTATCACAATGACGTAAAATGGAATAATATAAAGATATTTTGGAGATGAATGTTTCTTTTTAGACAAAGAAAAATGTAGTCGCGCAAAGATATAGTAATATTATATAAAAAGCTAAAATAGATGATGGCTTCATTATAATCAATTGTATTTTATTAATGTGCAATAAATCAAAACTTCACTTTCAATTTGGATAGTTAGACATGAGAATAGGAAATATCTTGTTATTGAATGTCTGAATTTCAAGACCAATGGTATCCATATGGTAATTGGATGATGAGAGAGTCTCAATTACTCAATTAAAACTTGATGCAGATTATTAATATATGATCAATCTAACCCTCATAATTATACATTGTATTATACATTTTTTAGGCCCCCATTATGAGGAGAAGCCAATCATACATATGGCTTGTAGGTGACTTAGCAAAAATTGAATCATTGCCAAGTAGGATTTGGTTGGAATGGTATGCAAAGCGAGATAAATCTAGTGGTGTTTTAACCTGCAAGCCCCACATTGAGGTTAAGACAATTTCGGATTGCAACTATGAGTTCAATTTTGACCTAGTAGCTCGATAGAGATTCTTTTTTAATTTATTGTTGATCATGAAGTTGGTTGGTTGGTTGGTTGGTTGAGTGCATTATATGTATGTGAACTCTGTGTATCACCAACATATGGATGGTAATCCACTACATGGGCAGTGATTGCCTACACACAACCACCTAGGTCTATCTAACCATGAAAGCCATACCTCTCCATTGATCTACTTTTAGATGACTTTCATTAATGCAAACATTGTATTCCCGTATCTACCTTGTATTCTACTATCTAGAGTTTTCTAGATTTCCATTTAACCTCTACCTTGAGATCACATGGGTGGGAAACATCATCATTGATGTACTTGATTTTAGTAACAAAAAAAATCAGATTCGTCTAGGTTTGTTCTCTTCTCTTTTAGCAAAATCATCTCTCTTGTGCAATGTGTTTTTACATAGTACTAGAGCTTTGACATGTTAGCAATTTTTGGATGTTTTTTGCTAAATCAATGAGTACATCAGTTATAGGAACCCAATCCTGGGTTCAATTTTCTTGTTCATTTGTGCTGTTGTTTTTGCTATACCAATTCATATTATTTTTCCTTCACTCATGGGAAGCTTGATGGAATAGATTACACTGTGGAAGTTCAAAATCTCAAGCCTTTTGGACTCTTATGAGTTACTACATAATGTCATGGATCAATAAGATTTGATTGAGAGCCTATTTTGATGGAAGATCCAACAAAACCCACGAGCAACAATTTTTCTTGATCTAGATCTTGAAGCTAAAAAGAGGTGGCATGCAAATGCATTATGTGAAATTGCTACTAGTATAAGTCATTCTATGCTAACTCTACTTCAAAACCCTAAAGTGCCTGAAGCTTGGGGCATATTAGGTCACCAATATAACAACAAGAACCACACTTGAATTTGGAATCTTGAGAGTCAATTGCCAAACGAGAACCATTTTGAGATGAAGAAGGAATGTCTAGGCATTATTAGAGCTCTATTAAGACCAGAAGGATTTTGGCTCACGAGTGTGTTTGAATTCTTCTTGCAAAGTATGATGGATTAGTGACAACCCTCAACACTCAAGTTATGCCCTACCTTCTCACTTTTGAAGAGTGCTGTATAGTGCTATTGGAAGAGGATATGCCTCTAAAGAATCATAAAGGTTCAAGTTGACATTGCATTCTCTCGAAATGCAAAGGGGATAAAGAAGAATCCAATATAAAATTTTATTAGAAGCTATTTATTTTGGGGAAAGAAGGTCAAGGATTGAGAAAAGAAGCAGTTTAATGAGAGAAAAGGTACAATCGAATCCAGATCAAAGAACAAAGAATCCGAAAATGACACAAAGATTGAAGTAAGATTTTCCATAAAGGATGTATGTAGATTTTCCCATGGCCATGTGGATGAACCTTTGATATTGTAAATTGGAGAATTTTACCATATGACCAATAAGGACTAGTATACTTCCTTAATGCCTCTATTGGAACCCATCAACGTAGTGGTGGGAAATGACTTGAAATGTCCATTGAAAGGGACTAAAACCTTCTCATTTGTTGCTATCACTAATGTTGAATTTTTCAATTTTTGAATGTTCCTACATTAAGAAATATACTATAATTTTTTGCCGTAACATA
Organism: Ceratopteris richardii; assembly: GCA_020310875.1. Taxonomy (NCBI): domain Eukaryota; kingdom Viridiplantae; phylum Streptophyta; class Polypodiopsida; order Polypodiales; family Pteridaceae; genus Ceratopteris; species Ceratopteris richardii. Next base: position 75,600,000 of record CM035439.1, read on the forward strand.
TCGTGCTCTTGAAGAAAGATGATGCAAGTCTTTGGATGGAACAAGAAATAATGTAGTGAGAGGGTGCAAGAGATGTATGCCTTATGCTACCTAGCGGAGCATCATCTACACTCAGACATGTATATTATGTGCTTTCATTCCCTATCACCTTGATATCAATTAGCTAGTTATAGGAGAGAAGATGTTATGCATTCCTTGGTGAGCATCACTTTGAGTTGCAGTTGGGACAACTTATGGTTGACAAAGGTGGTAGAATTGGGCACATGTATTCACTATAGGTACTCCATAGTTAGATGCTTTAGATCATAATGTGGATGCTCATGGGGAACATTGTGATGATAGTCACTTAGAGATTAGTTGTCAGATGGACCTTGACATTGATGTTGTGTAGGTAGCTCATGTGGAGCATGATGATACACTTGGTCTGGTAGAGCAAGATAACTCTTATGATACAAAATGTGTGGTAAAGCATATTAGCTCTTGAGATGCACAACGAGACACATCTTCGGTTGAGAGATGTCTGATTTAGATGCTGATGAGTCAGTAGTTATGTAGTCATTCTTGGATTCGCTCATGTCAGATGCTGACATAGATGTAGCTCATGTCAGATGTTGACATAGATATAGCTCATGTCAGATGTTGACATAGATATATCGACATGTTGGTCTTGATAATGGTGCTTTAGATGTCTTGGATACATACATGGTTGACATGCTTAGGTTAGCCAAAATGGAACATGTTTCATTAGCATTGAGAATTTTGATGTATGAGTTATTATGCTCGCGACCAGACATTGCAGTTGTTATTGGAGCATTTGCACTTGGAGTTGTTAGTTGTTCGATGATTGACACATGCATAGAGCAAGTGGGAGCTTTGCAAGAACTTCATCAATTCTTGCATCAGTCAGATGTGAGATCGGCTCTTGTTGATATGAGTCTAGAGCCGTTTGAGGTGCATGGATATACCTTGTTTGAGGTAGTTGGTGTAGGTTGATTGGTATGGGTTGAGATCTGGACTCTTCTTGTATATTACTGTATAGTTCTACATCATTCTTTGTGTATGTTCATACTTATGCTGACATTGATCCTTAATGGGGAGATTTTTGGGGACGCAAGGATCATGTAACCTTAACCCTTATATTTATATACACATATAACTTATAGAGCATTGCCTAAGATGATTATGTGGGTTTTGAGGCTCTCATGCATGTGTGCATCTCTCTTCTTATCTCTCTCTCTCTCTCTCTCTCTCCCTCTCCCCCTCATCTCCTCTTTGCTCCTCTGTTCATCTCTGCCTAATTTATCAATCATTGATGATTGAAAAATCCAAGTATAAATGCTCCCATAACAACTGCAATGTCTGGTCTCGAGCATAAAAACTCATACATCAAACTCCCCAATGTTGACAAAACCTATGCTATGTTGCTAACCTAAGCATGTCAACCACTAGCATCAAGGTCAACATGTCCTAATATATATGTGTCAATCTTGCATGAGCAAAACTAAGAATGACTACATAACCATTGACTCACCAACATGTAAATAAGCCATCCTCTTAAACAAAAGTTGTGTCTAGTTGTGCATATTGAGAGCTTATATGCTCTACCACATAGTGTATATAGTAAGAGCTACCCATCTCTCCCACAAAAAGTGTATCATCATGCTCCAGAGGAACTAACTACACAACAACATCATCAAGGTCTATCTGATCACTAATCTCTAACTGAGTATCATCACAATGCTCTACATGAGCATCCACATTGTGCTCTAGAACATCTAATTGATCATGTATAGTATTCTCCATATGACCATCCGCATGATCAACCAAACCATGCTATACATATGCATCCATTTGAGCACCCGAACCTTGCCAAACATGTGCATCATGAATGTCAATAGATAGATAAGTAGAAAAATAATGATGAGTTTCACACTGCACATAATGCTGAACTTCGATTGAGACAAAAAAATCTCTCACATGGACTACCTAAAGTGGACACTTATGCCCAATCCTAGCACCTGTGACAAGCATAAACTGTCTCAACTGCAAGTGAAAGTGATGCTCACGAAGGAATGCATAACATCTACTCTCTTGTAACTCGCTAACTGATATCAAGCTCATAGGGAATGAAGGCATATAAGGTACATTTTTGAGTGTAAATGATGCTCCATGAGGTAGCATAAGGCATGCATCTCCTCCACCCTCTATGTCATATGTTGAACCACCAAGCATGTGCACACATCCACAACCCTCATCCGACAATAAAAAGACTACTTGCAAACTAGAGTCACATGAAACGTGGCTAATACATCACACGACCAAGCCATGTGTGTGCTATCCAATAAACAAGAGAAATCTTGAGACGAATCATATGAGAAAGTGATATCACCATCATTGGCATAATCAATCACCATAGTCTATCCTGAAACCACCACCTGACTTGCATCACATGCATGTCTCTAACATCATTGTTGGATCCTCCTAAAGCAACATCATCGAGTATGCCACAATGCCAACATCGAAGCTCTCTATGTGATCTATGTCTCACATGAGTCATTTGACTCCCAAACATCTCATGCAATCTTTGCCATAATGCACTACTCATCTTCTCATACATAATAAACTCATATATAGAATCCAAAAGCTACAACCTGATAGTGAAGCTGGCTAATGCATCCATATCCATCTATACATGGATGGTCATGTCACAAGGCCTCTGTGTATCTCTATGCACATACATGTGTAACTGTGCACAAACCAATGTATGCCAAATTTGATCTTTCCATCTCAAAAAGTCAATACCATCAAATGAAAAAGACACCATGCTAGTAATCCAAGAGACTAGCAATGTAACAAGAGACTATATCCATATGCATAAATTACATCATAAATGTCTTGCTAGAGAAGAAACCATGTGAACTATTTGTCACAAAACCATGCATCTCACATGCACAAAAAACTATGAGCATAGGCCTGCACACCAAGTCTCCAAAATGACTAAGTAGATGTGAAAGAATCATGGGAGAAATTCTACAATATCCCCTACAAATTGAGCAATCGTGGAAAGATGACGAGTAACAAGAGAAGAATGAGAAACCTATCACCACTTTTCACTGATCTAATCATATGCAATGGTGAACATAAACAATAATAAGTTGATGCCAATGCATGTCAATATACTGACCATGCACCTCCCAATGGAGAAAGAATCTCTACAAGGACTAGTTCCACTTATTGCAAGTCACGTCTGCTCCTCTCCAAGCATCTAGAAATGAAACAATATCCAAAGCTATCACACAAGCTTCAAAGATCCACAAGAGTACTCTTCTAGCATAAAAGTCAAGAGAATTTTGGCAGTATCTCCTCTCTAAAATGGACTGGTTGGAACATACCATCCAATAACGCCAAACCATAGTGGCAATCACATATAATAGTCATTGAATAATATGGCTCAATGCAAAGCCAACATAGACGACAAAATGATATATAGATAAGGCTACAACTCGATCATGTACGTACAAAAAAATAAGAATATACACACTAATCACGATCCAAAATCAACTCTCATAAACTATAGTCAATCGTCAAGTAAAGCCATAACCAAATGGCATAAGCAAGATATAGACCACAATGCCATTATACATCCATTGAAAATATTATGAACAAAATCATGATGGCATAAACCTGAAGGGTATACCAGAATGCTCTCTCATATGCCAAACACTTGACAAGATCACACTCTACTATCATACGGAAGAGCTACCACATCTATCAAACATGATCAAATGGAGACTAAGAGAAAAGCACAACATCTCACACACACATTTCTCCCAACTATCTGTGCATGAATGAAGTTCTAAACCAAGAGATCCAAAGAGATTTGAAGATAATTTCAATCTTCAACTATCTTTAGGGTTGCATAGGAAAAATTTAACAGTCTATATATTGCACTTTTGATGCTTCAAAATTCCAATTTTTTTATTGAGATCCTCTTAAATTTGAGGATCTCAATCTCAACTATAACTTTCATGTCGAAAGTTTCTCCATCTGAGATGTGTAGTTCAAGATATGAAAAAATTGCTACACTACTATCAAATGACTACTGCATACTTGTATTCTGCAATTTTAGCAACTTAAAAGTCTAAATCTGCACTTGTGATCTTTTGCAAACTTACAGATTGCTCCATCAACTGCAAGTTTGCATTTGAAATATTTGTAGTTTGATGCTCATAGATTAAATTATGAGCAAAAAACAAACTTACTTTTAAGATTGACATTGACTTAACTTGCACATAGCTTTGCGGTTTTTCAATTCTACACCATTTTGCTCCAAAGAACAAGTTTCATCCCTTTGTCAACTTGTAGGTGGATTTGCAAGTGAAGGGCTTTGGTGTGTAGAACAAGAGGAGGAAGGACGAGATGGATGGAGAGAGAGGAGAGGAGAGACGCGCACACATGCGTGGGAGCCTCAAAACCCACATAATGATCTCTCTTAAGGCAATGCTCTATATATGATGTATATATATAAATATAGGGGTAAGGTCACATGAGCCTTACATCCCCAACAATCTCCCACTTAAGGATTAATTTGACCATAAGTGGTAACATATACAAAGAATGATGTAGGACTATACAATAATGTACATGAAGAGTTTGGATCTCTACCCATACCAGATCAACCTATAACAACTGCCTCGAACAAGGTGTATCCATGCACCTCAAACTGCTCTAGACTCAATCGATAAGAGTTGAGCTCATATCTGACTGATGCAAGAACTGATGAAGTTCTTGCAAAGCTCCCACTCGCTCTATGCCTATGTCAATCATCGAACGATTGACACGTCCAAGTGCAAATGCTCCAATAGCGACTGTAATGTCTAGTCTTGAGCATAACAACTCGTACATCAGACTTTGGAATGCTGACAAAACATGTGCTATCCTGGCTAACCTAAGCATGTCAGCCATGCCTATATCCAAGGCATCCAAAGCACTATCATCAAGAACAACATGTCCTGACATATCTGTGTCAACATCTTGCATGAGCGAAATCCAAGAATGATTGCATGATCGCTGACTCATCAACATCCAAATCAGCCATCCTCTCAACCAAGGATGTGTCTAGCTGTGCATCCTGAGAGCCAAACTGCTCTATCACACACTGTGTACCATGAGAGCAATCCTGCTCTACTACACCAAGTGTATGATCATGCTCCACATGAGCTAGCCGCAGAACATCAAAACCAAGATCAAACTGATGATCACACTCTAATTGAGTATCATCACAATGCTCTACGTGAGCATCCAAATCATGCTCTAAAGCATCCAACTGATCATCTAAAGTATGCTCCATAATAACATCTATATGATCAGAATAATAATGCTCTCCATAAGCATCCAAAAAATGCTCTATATATGCATCCATCTGAGCATCTGTATCTTGCCATAAATGTGCATCACGAATGTCAATAGATCTATCTATAGGTAGAGAAAATGAGACATGACGAGTCTCACATTGCACATAAGGCTGAACTCCCACTGAGACAAGGATGTCTCTCACATGAAGTACCTGTAGTGGATACCTGTGCCCAATCCTGGCACCTCTGACAAGCATAACCTGTCCCAACTGCAACTGAAAATGATGCTCACCAAGGAATGCATAACATCTGCTCTCCTGTAACTGGCTAACTGAAATCAAGCTCATAGGGAATGAAGGCACATATCATACATGTCTGAGCGTAAGTGATGCTCCACTAGGTAGCATAAGGCATACATCTCCAGCACCCTCAATGTCATATATCATACCATCAGGCAAGTGCACACATCCACGACTCTCACTTGAGAATCGACAAAACCACTCGCGGTGTGGAGTAACATGAAAAGTGGCTAATGCATCAAGCAACCAAGCCATATGTGTGCTATCCAATGAACAAGAGGAATCCTGAGATGAACCATATGAGAACGTAATATCACCATCACTAGCATAATCAACTGCCATAGGCTCTTCTAAAATCACTACCTGACCTGCATCACATGCATATCGTTGACGTCATCGTCGCATCCGTCTGAAGCAACATCGTCGAATATGGCCCTCATGACCACATTGCCAACATCGAAATCATTGATGTGATCTATGTCTCACATGAGTCAATGGACTCACATACACATCACGTAGTCTCTGCCATAATGCACTACTCATCTCCTCATACATAACCTACTCATATATAGAATCCACAAGCTGTAATCGGATAGTGGAGCTGGCCAATGCGTCCATATCCATCCATACATGGCCGGGCATGTCATGAGGCCTCTGTGCATCTCTATGCACATACATATGTAACCTTGCACGAACCAATGTATGCCACATCTGATCTTTCCATCTCGGAAAGTTAGTGCCATCAAATCTAGAAGACACCATGCTGGCAATCCAAGAGACTAGAAATGTAACAAGAGACTAGAAATAGTACTCTATCCTCAATAGGATCACACCTGCATATCCATATGCATAACTCACATCACAAATGTCTTGCTGGAGAAGAAACCATGTGAACCATCTGTCACATAGCCATGCATCTAGCATGCACATAAAACCATGAGCATAAGCCTGCTCACCAAGTCTCCAAAGTGATCAAATAGATGTGAAAGACTCCTGGGAAAAATTCGACAGAGTATCCCCTATAAACTCAGCAATCAAACAAGATAACCAATAACAAAAGAACAATGAGTAATCTATCACCACCTGTCACTGATCCAACCAAAGATAATGACAACTACATATGTCAAAAGCTAATAGCAATACATGCCAATACAATGATGATGTATCTCCCGCTCAAGAATGAATCTTGCAAGATGGTCCAACCTGTCATGAATAACCTCTCACCAAGTCCAAATGAATGGAGATAAACAATGATCCAAAGCTATCACATAAGCTTCAAGATCCACTAGAGCTCCTTTCTAGCATAAAAGCCGATGAAATTTCGGTAGCATCTCCTCTGTAAAATGGACTCTGAACCAAATAAACCATGTGGGAATCACCATCCATATATGCCAAGAATCACACTGGCAAATAGATATCAATCAATGATCAAATGCTAATAACAATGACAAACAAACGTGTAACTAAGGCTCCAATCGGATCATGTACCTGCAAAGAAAACAAAAATACAAGTACCAACCAAGATCCACAATCAACTCTCACAGAATTGTGTGCAACCGGTAACTAAATCCATAACCAAGTGGCATAAGCAAGATATAGACCACAATGCCACTATACATCCATGATCGAACTCATGATGACATAAACCTCAAAAAGAGTATACCACAATGTCATCTTACATATCAAACACGTGACAGGATCATGCTCTAGTCTCATATGGAGGAGCTACCACAGTGATCATACATGTACAATCCCTTGAAGCTCTGAAAATAAGAGCTTGCACACAAAAATTCTCTCTCGAAGAAGTTCCAAAGCAAATTCAACCTCCAAGAGCAATTAGGGTTCTTATGGCAAAAATGTGCTGCTCTGTATTTTGCTGTTTCAGAGGTGATAACCTCTGAATCTGAACCTTTGATCTTCAGCAAACTTCAAGGTCTGATTGTTATCTACATAAAGAGATAAAGAACACCTCAATCGGAGGTGTGTAGCTCAAGATATGCACAAAACAAGCACATGCTGTCAATTTCACTTTCACCTACAACACTACTACTCTGTGTTCTGCAATTTAGGTGACCTAACATTGAGAATGTGAAATCTGAGTTATTCTACAAAGTTGTAGTTACCTTTCCAAGCTATGCACAAAAAGTTGAATCATCTAATTCCGAGCTATAAAACTCAAGTTATAGCCAAAACACTGACCTGCTGTCCAAGTGAATGTAGATTCATCTTCTACATCAGTCTGCATTTTTCGAATTTTGGCAGTCTAAAACTCCGAATCAAGTTCTGCACCCTTCTGTGAAGTTGTAGTTCTCTGTGTTCGCTACACAGAGAACTTTAAAACACATCAATCCAAGCTTTCTAGCTCAAGTTATGACCGACATATTGAACTGTTGTTGAGAGATGTCGACTTGCACTTCTACCCATTCTGACCTAAGCTTCCATTGAAGCTTCCTACACACAAGCCTTCAACATGCTCTGATACCAATGAAGGGCTTTGGTGTGTAGAACAAGAGGAGAAGGAGGAGATGGAGGGAGAGAGAGTAGAGGAGAGATGCGCATACATGCGTGGGAGCCTCAAAACCCATATAATCATATCTCTCTTGAGGCAATGCTCTATATATGATGTATATATATAAATACAGGGGTAAGGTCACATGAGCCTTACATCCTCAACATCAAGCTATGAAAAGAACTTTAAATCACATCCATTTAATATTTCTAGCTTGAGTTATGGCTGAAATACTAGCCTAGTATGAAGAAGATGCCGAGTTGAAGATTCACCTCTTGTACCCTAAGCTTCCATTGAAGCTTTTCACATGACAACAGCATTCAACAGCATTCAGCATCAACATTCAACAAAGATAGCTTGTATGAATTAAGTGCTCTTATTTTTGTAGAAGCAAAGGATGCCATTAGACTTTGGCATCAACATTTTTAAGCATCTTTTTACTCAAAGACATGAAAAGAAAAGAGATGATAGCACATTTTCTTGCATTTTTAGAGTTATAGGAACCATTGTTGGAGTTAGACGTCTGCGGAAGCACGCGAACAGCACAAGGAAGAAGAAGAAGCTTGGTGCACAACACACAAGACTGAATGTATTACTAGAGAATGTACAAAGATAAGTAGCCCATTAGGGCAATAGGCGTATATACAAGCCGGAGGAAGAAAACCTCCTAAAGAGGGAAAAAAGTGCCCCGGTAGTCCTAGAGTGTTCACACACATCACTACCTAAATATATCAACAAATCCCCCCTGGGAGTGATGCGGTGAACAAGGAGCTGGCACTCATGTATAAGGAAGTGCCAAGCTATGTGGAAATCACTCCACAAAAGGAAGTAAGCCCAAAGCTTTGCGGAAAGCTTCAAACTTCTCCCTAGGCAGAGCCTTCGTGAAAAGGTCTGCAATGTTCTCCTGCGTGGGCACATATGCCAAGCTGATCTCCCCAGCAGAGAACCTCTCCCTGACATAGTGATAATGCACCTCAATGTGCTTAGTGCGAGCATGGAACATAGGGTTCCTCGCAACTGTCAATGCGCTCTGACTGTTAGTGAAGATGGTGGTGGCAGAAGACTGGCCAACACCCAAATCAGCCATAAGGCGTCTGAGCCACACACACTCAACAGTCGCTGTGAAAGCTTCCCTATACTCAGCCTCACAATTGGAAGTGGCCACAGTAGGCTGCTTCTTGCTCAACCAAGATATACATGAGCTACCAAGCATGAAGCAAAAACCACTAGTGGACACACGAGTGTCATAGCAACCAGCCCAATCTGAGTCAGAAAAAGCATGCAAATCTGGCGGTAGTGATCCCCCCTTGGGATAAAACAACCCAAGTAGCTGAGTACCACTCAAGTAGCGAAAGATGCGCTTAACCGCTTTCCAATGCGTGACTCCTGGGCAATGCATAAACCTGCTCATCTGTGAGACAGCAAACTGAATATCTGGCCGAGTAATGCATAAGTAAATCAAGCATCCAACAGCCTGCTGATAGAGAACAGCATCAAATGCATCTCCAGCATCATGAAGACTCAATCATAAACCTGTCTCCATAGGAGTGGCAATAGGCTTACAGTCTTCAAGGCCAAAACGCTGCAATAATGTGTCAATATATTTCGTTTGACACAAAGCCATTCCACCATCAACTTGCATAAACTGAATGCCCAAATAGTGATGCAAATGCCCCAAATCAGACATCTCAAATGAGGCATGCAAATCAGCCTTGAAATCAGCAATATGCTTCTCAAGAGGACCAGTGAGCAGCATGTCGTCTACATAGACAACAATGATCAAAAGCACATCATTAGCACGCTTAACATATAAGGTGCTTTTAGTTGGATTGTTCTCAAAACCATGTGCAATCATATAGGCATTTATTTTCTCATACCAAGCACGTGGTGCTTGCTTTAAACCATATAACGCCTTCTTTAACCTGCACACCTGGTTTTCATGCCCTTTCTGCACAAAGCCACTGGGCTGAAAAACATACACTTCTTCATGCAAGTCACCATTCAGAAATGCTGTTTTAATGTCCAACTGATGTACATTCCAACCATGATGGGCTGCAAGTGCACAAATGCTCCGAACAGTAGTCATACGGCATGTAGGTGCAAAGGTCTCATCAAAATCAATGCCTCTTTCCTGCGCATAACCCTTTGCAACAAGCCTAGCCTTATACGTGTCAACTGTACCATCAGGTTTACGCTTCAGCTTGTATACCCACTTAGTGCCAATGGCCTTCTTGCCAGGAGGCAAGTCACATAAAGACCATGTACCATTCTTCATTATAGCATCATATTCAGATTGCATAGCAGCCATCCAATTTTCTGAATTTTGTGCTTCATCAAAAGAAACAGGCTCATTCTCATCACAGAGACTAGATGCAGCCATAGCATAGCAATTTGATGCAAAGGAGGTACTATGAGAGCCTGAACGAGTACGATATGACAAAGGTGCATCTAATTTGCTGTCACGCAAAGTCTGCACCAGCCATTTTGGCATAGTTTTTGCCTGTTCAATATCAGCTCTCTCATCAACAAGTGCATCATGTAAATCTACATCAGAAATGGAATGATCTGCATCATCATATGAAACCTGCAAAGGCTGAGAAGTTGCCTCATTAGGACCAGTGCTAGCCTGTCCACCTGTAAAAAGAGGCATCAAAGTATCATACATGTCTTTGGAGCTAACAGATGTCTCCTTAGTACATGAAAGCAATGGCTGAATAGCATCTTCCAGAAAGACAACATCACGGCTAACCAGAATGCGTTTAGTCTGTGGATGATACAGACGATAGCCTTTACTTTCAGAACTGTACCCAACAAAAATACATTTTACTGCCTTATCATCCAATTTTCTGCGATGTTGTTCAGGCACTAATGCATATGCCAAACAACCAAAAACACGTAGATGAGCAACAGATGGCTTGCGGTCATGCCAAGCCTCATATGGAGTGATAGACTGCAACGCTTTAGTGGGACACCTGTTCAGTACATATGCTGCACACATGACAGCCTCAAGCCAGAAACTATGTGGTAAAGCCTGACTTTTGACCATGCACCTCGCCATCTCCATGAGTGACCTGCTCTTTCGTTCAGCAACTCCATTCTGTTGAGGTGTATACGGCACTGTACACTGGTGTTTTATCCCACGTTCAGCCAGAAATGCATTAAAATCTGAAGACATATATTCCCCCCCTCGATCAGAACGGAGGGTGCCCATTTTACATGCTGACAGATTTTCAGCTAAAACCAAAAACTGGTTGAAGCACATGAACACTTCGGACTTTGCTTTGAGTGGATATACCCATGCATGCCTGGAAAAATCATCAATGAAAGTCACGAAGTAAAGGTAATTTCCAAAAGAGGGTGTCTGCATAAGACCACAGACATCACTATGTACAAGCTGCAATTTCTGCATAGCCCGAACTGAACCATCTTTTGGAAAGGAAGAACGCTGCATTTTGCCCAAAATACAGCCTTCACAAACATGTTTTCCATGTGCCTCAAGTTTGGGCAAAGAGGACACCATTTCAGATTTGTGCAGGCGTAACAAACTAGCAAAATTCAGATGACCAAAGCGTGCATGCCAAAGCTTTGCATCTGACATAGCCTGAGAATCATGAACTGCACATGCCGAATCATTCACAGATTTTTCATAGTCTATGAGCTTATACAGCCCACGACATAAAATGCCAGAAGCAATAATCACATCGCCATTTGAGAGATCATGGACTGTACACCTTTCATCAACGAATTTCACAACCAAGCCAATCTTGGCTAATGCAGAAACTGATAACAGGTTCTTTTTTATCCCTGGCACAAATAAAGCATCTGACAAAGTGAAAGAACTACCATCAGCAGTAGTCAGAATGATCTTACCAACTCCCATAACAGGATAAGAGGAGTTATTGGCGCATGTGACAGTATTCCCTGTAGGGGCAGGCTCGAGTGAAGAGAAGAAACTGCGCTGCGAGGTAATATGTTTGGTTGCCCCACTGTCAAAGTACCAAACATCTGAGTCTACTGCAGACATGCACTGATCATGAGAAGATGGGTCAAAACTGCAGACAGTAGTAAACGCCCATTCTTCTTCCTGCACAAGATTTGCAGACTCTATTTTTGGTGTAGAGGCCTCTGCAACAACCATTCCAGCCTCTTTCTTCTTTGCCTCTTTAGCAGCCAGTTTTGGACAATTCTTTATAATATGATCATTTCTTTTACAGTACTTGCAGAACAATTTCTGCTTTTCTGATTTCTTCTCATCTTTATCCTGGTTCTTCGATTGTGCAGCATTTGCAGATTTCTGCTTACTAGCAGAAGAGCTCCATTTTCCTTTGCCCTTCTGACTAGCCAGGAAAGCTTGATCTGCAACACGCATAATGGACCTGTTCTGCCTGGACTGATCTTCCTGCAACAGAAGAGAGACTAATTCCTCAAATGACAAGGCATTCGGATTGCCTTTCATCATCAATCGAAGAGTAGAGGCAAAACTCTGATATGAATCAGGAAGGCCATTCAGAACGGTCTGCACAAGTGAGCTATCTGGTATAACCTCATCAGCAAAAATCAATTGTTCCTTCAGGTCTTTGATCTTTGTAAGAAAACTGTCCATCGAATCACCTTCATTCATGTGCTCACTCTCCAACTGTTTTCGGAGGTAAGCAACACAAGCCTCATTCCTAGCCTGGTACAAAGTGGTAAGTGTATCCCAAGCATCCTTTGCTGTTCTGCAAGAGCGAATGTGAGGAATAATGGCACGTTTGACAGACAAAGCTATCAATGCATGTGCCTGGGCATCTCTGCCATCCCATCGAATCTGCTCTGCAGTAGGTGCAACAGAAACAGCAGCACGAACAGGAATCTGCGGAATATCATCTTCGACACCATCTTCATCAGCTCCAACACCTGTATTTGCAGTACCTGTCGTTACAGGTGTAACAGGACGTCTTTCAACACCCTGCACAATGTTCCACAATCCTTTTGCTACCAGTACATGTCGCATCATATAAGCCCATAATGGGTAGTTGGTACCATCCAACTTATCCTCAACAGCCAACATACGGAATACATCACTGCTTTCAGCCATGGCCGGTGACTAAAATACCTTGATGCAGAAAATTGACTGTATCTCAAAAAGTTGAACAGAACTACCGAGACGAGTTCTGCTAGACCTGTAGCAGACTTCGAGACGCTTAAACTGGCGAACAGAAACTGGTATATACCTTTGGCACAAAAGGACGAAATAGCCTGCACAAGCACTACGATAGTGCGTTCGGAGGCCGAAACGAGCTCAGATCGCGATTTCGGCACCACACAGCAAAGCTGTTTTGATCTCGGAAACACCCTGAGTATGCTCACCAAATTTTGTGCGAATCTGAGACTGCAAACGGAGGAGTGTCGACGGCGCCCTAGAAGAAGCAACGACCTGCTCTGATACCAATTGTTGGAGTTAGACGTCTGCGGAAGCACGCGAACAGCACAAAAGGAAGAAGAAGAAGCTTGGTGCACAACACACAAGACTGAATGTATTACTAGAGAATGTACAAAGATAAGTAGCCCATTAGGGCAATAGGCGTATATACAAGCCGGGGGAAAAAAACCTCCTAAAGAGGGAAAAAAGTGCCCCGGCAGTCCTAGAGTGTTCACACACATCACTACCTAAATATATCAACAACCATGTGAGACTTGGATGATAGGAAAGAAACAAAAAGGCAATTCCATGAGAGAGTAACACTTGATCTCTAGCGCTTTTGGATTTGTCACATGTTGATCTCCATGGTGAAATGTATATCCTTGATTTATGAGGATATCTATTTTCCAATAATTTTCGATGAATATCGTAGAAGAATGTGGGTGTATTTTATTTAGGACAAAGTTGATGCTTCTGATAAATTGAAAATGTTTCATAAGATTATTGAGAATGGAACATACCAAAAAATTAAAGAATTATCATACTATTTGAGGAGGATAATTTTTATCAACAACATTCAACAACTATTGTAATGAGAATGGAATCAAAAGGAAATCACAATTGCTCATACACCTCAATTTTTTTTTTGGAGAAAAAATAGGATAGTACTTGAAATGGCATACTACATGCTAAAGGGCAAGATATGCTGAGTTCATTTTGGGTAGAGACAATAAGACAATTATGTGCATTCTAAAGAGGCGCTACACAAAGGCACTATATAACATTATGCCTCAAAAATCATACTCTAGTAAAAATCCTTCAAATATGCATTTTGAGAATTTTAAGAATTTTTGGATAGGGTAAAAAGGAAATAAATTGTTCTTTCTAGGATAAAGTAATGGGTCTAAGGCACATAAACTATTGGATCTGGAGTCACATAAGATTATTGTCAATCATGATGTAGTATTGATGAGTGATTGTACCTAAGGGACAACAAATATTAATATGCTATCTCATCAATGAGAAAAAAACGTGGACCATGTTGAGGAAAAGAAGGAGACATCATATACCAATATTCCTTCATAAAAAATCCAACGTATTGTTGCCCCAATGCAAGCCACTAGAAAAATAGGCAAAGTAGCTCTTTGATGATCTCAATCCACAAGTGCAAGTTTTGGATTCATGTTCAAATTCACACATCAAATAGGATTTAGAAGCAATAAGAGCCTCACATCATATTATTAATATGGATCTAATGGATGAAAATGGTACCAATAAAAGAGACCACGTATGTGGAAGAAGCACTGAGGGATCCCAATTGCAAATCTCCAAATGTAGGGTGCATTTGACAACATGCTCAAAAACAACACATGGGAGTTGGTTGCTTTGCCATCAAACGAAAGTGATTGGTACTAATTGTTCTAAAAGCTCAATATAAACTATATGAAAATTTAGAAAAGTACAAGGCTAGGCTTGGTGCAAAGGATTCTCATTGATGGAAAGGATTTGATGTCAAACTTTTTGAATGCATATCACACACACACACACACACACACACACACACACACATATATATATATATATATATATATATATATATATATATATATATATATATATATATATATATATATATATATATATATATATATATATCAACCACTATTATTTGAGGTACTCCATTTTGAGGACAAATTTTGTAAACCAAAAAAGGCATTGCACGTCATTAAGCAAGGTAGGAGTGAATTGATAGTTTTTTTTATAAATTTAAGCTTCTAAAGAAGCACGTTTCATCTATGTATGTTATGAGAAAAGATAACCAACTAGTGGTTGTCATCCTGTATGTAGAGGATTTGATCATTACATGAGACCATGTATTTAGACTAGATGGATTGTCCTAGGAATTCACTCTTCTTCATTGGGAATTTCTCAAGGACAAGGGTAAAACCACTTAACACAATGTCTAAATGAAACCCTAGCACAATCAAGAGTTTGAAGATCATCATCTTCAATGCCATTTGCATCATAATCAATAATTGTATTTATAGGTGTATTAAGATATTTTTCAACACCTTGCATAATATTCCACAACCCTTTTGCTACCAATACATGATGCATAATATATGCCCACACTGGGTAATTAGTACCATCCAACTTATCCTCAATAGACAACATATGAAATACATAATTGTTTTCAACCATGACCAATGACTAAATACCTTGATGTAGAAAACTGATCGTATCTCAAAGAATAGAAACACCTTGTTGAGTTCTACTAAACATATAGCAGACTTCATGGCACTTATACTAGCAAACCAAAACCTGTATATATGGCTGGCACAAAAGGACGGAATTACCAACATAATTTCTCTGATAACGCATTCAGATGCTGAAACGAGCTCAAACTAAAATTCAAATGCTATAGAGCAAATATATGTTGAAATCCTAATCATCCCGAGTATTCTCACCAATTTTTGTGCAATTTTGTGATTGTGATTGGAGAAGTTTGTGTTGATATATTTGGATAGTGATGTGCGTAAACACACTTAGGACCATCGGGGCACTATTTTCCCTCTTTAGGGGTTCCCCCACTTGTATATATGCCTATAACCCTAATGGATCATTTATCTTTTGTACATTCACTTGGTAATATATTTAGTATTATGTGTTGTGTTCCAAGCTTCTTATTCTTCCTTGTGCTATTCGTGTGCTTTTGCAGACCTCAAACTCCAACAATTGGTATTAGAGTAGGCCACCAGTTCATCTAGGGTGTCGTCGACACCCCTCTCATTACAAGGTCAGAATTGCACCGAAATTGGTGAGAATACTCAAGCTAATTAGGAGTTCAAAATAGCTTCGTAAGGTGATGTCAAAATTTTGATATGAGCTCATTTCGGCCTCTAAACACACTATCACAATGCCTATGCAAGAAATTTCATCCTTTTGTGCCAAACATATATATAGGTTTTGTTTTTCCAATACAAGCACCTTAAAGTCTACTATAAATATAGCAGAGCTCGATGTGGTAGTCTTATTAAACTTTTTGAGATACAATCATTTTTTTGCATCAGGGTATTTTAGTTAGTGTCCATGGTTGAAAGCAATGATGTATTTCGTATGTTGGCTATTGAGGACAAGTTGGATGGTACTAATTACCCATTATGGGCATATATGATGTGTCATGTATTGCTTGTAAAAGGATTGTGGAATATTGTGTAGGGTGTTGAAAAATGACCTATTATACCTGCAAATACAGTTATTGAAGGTGATGCAGATGGCATTGAAGATGATGATCTTCGAATTCCTATTCATGCTGTAGTTCTTCTTGCACCTACTATAGAGGAACTTCATTGGGATGGCAGAGATGCTCAAGCACATGCATTGATAGCTTTCTCTATCAAATATGCCATTATCCTTCATATTCACTCTTGCAAAACAACAAAGGATGCATGGGATACACTTAACAACTTTGTACTAGGCAAGAAATGCTCATGTTGCTTACCTTCGAAAATAGTTGGAGAGTGAGCATATGAATGAAGGCAATTGTATGGACACTTTTTTAACAAAGATCAAAGATTTGAAGGAGTAGTTGATTTCTACAGATGAAGTCTTGCTAGATAGTTCACATGTGTAGAACATTCCTAATGGTCTTTGTTAAAGAGCAAAGAAGAGCACAAGGCAGAGAAAAAGACGGGCCCCAAAATTTTTCCGATTTGGACACCATATTTTTGTATCATAATCGTTTTGTAACATATTTTCTGTTGTAAATGCACTAGAGGAGTCCTCTAGATGCATCCCCACAGAAGATTAGTAGTTTACCCATGTAAATTAGTAGGAAATTAGCCTTTTAGTGAATAAAGTGCCGGTCTCTTGTGTGAAAAGACCATTTTTAGGGCACATGTATATAAGTCAATTTGTGACTCTTTGTAAGAACTTTTTGCCATTGTGAGAATCAAGAGCACAGAATTTCGAATTTGTGTCTTCTCCTCTCTGTATCATCTTCTTTGTGAGCTTGTATGCATGTGTGTTGCTTGAAAGGAGTGTTAGGAAGTGTCGTCTATCCATGAAAGTGTTTGTTTGCTGTGGTTAAGGTGTGTGTGAAGTGAAGGAAGTGCTGAAGTGTAGGAAGGTCATTCCCGTGACTTAGTATTTTGCTCATAACTTGAAGCAGAAGTGTCAAAATTGAGTGAAAATACCACCATTGGATGTGTCTTCTTGAGAGCTTCGAAACACATATGCTATTTGCTATATTTGGAGTTCGGAGTTGAGAGAAAAGCTCAATTTACTGTTGGCTATTGCTCCAAGTATCGTGACACCATGATTGACAGTTGAAGCTTGTTGGGATTAGTCTTTGCTTTGTTTGCACTCTTTGGGAAGCTCATTTGCATTGATCATCATTTGAATGCATGTCCTCATACACTCGGCTAGGTTTTGATACTCATCGGATTGATAAATAAAGCGTGAATCCCCACTATATGCACTTGAGGGGGATTTGAGGTATAGTCTCTTTCTCCACAAGTCCCTAGGATTGTCCTTAGGTACACATGTTTTTGGCGCCGTTGCCGGGGAGTGTCGAATCAAACCGAGGCATTCGTGTGATGGTAAGTAGCTTTTAGCATTGAAGCGAGTAGAGGAGTTGTGAATTTCTCTTCTTTGGTAAGTCACATTTATCCACACTTATTACTTCTCACTCTTGGAGTGTGTGTAATGAGTTTTTAGTCTAGGGAAGTGAGTAGAGTAGGAGGAGTAAGGGAGTATTTAGGAAGTTAGAGTGGCCATTAACTCTAGTCTTGTGAGTCTTCTTAGTTAGGAAGATTTTTTCAAAAAGAATAAAAACCCAAAAACTTGTCTTCTATACTTCACTTGTTTCAAAGCGAGTATCGTGAGAGCTGGAGAGCAAATATCGCGATCGTGAGCAGGGTTGTGAAGCGACTGAGAGTTAGAAAGGGTTGTAGAGGAGTAAAGAGTAGCTTTCAAGGTAATCAGACTCACCTCTTACTCATAAATTCTAATGAAATCAAGTTTTCTAGCAAAACGATCTGCGGTAAGTATCGTGAAGGTCATCCAAGGGTGAAAAAAAAGTTTATTTCTGTGAGACAGACTGAGGGGAGAGGGTAGATAAGCTTAAGAAACCTTTGTATGCATTCAAAATCCAAAAACATTTGCCACAAAGTGAAAAAGTGTCAAGTATCGTGTTTCCCGCGGTCGAGTATCGTGATACCTGAGTATCGTGAACTCCTATGGTTGAGTATCGTGATACTTGCAAGTGGTTGAATATCGTGTATCGTTGAAAAATCCTCACGATACCCGCCACATATCGTGTATCGAGTATCGCTGGAAAATTCTCGTGATACTTGTCGAGTATCGTCGGTCGTGAATTTTTAATCACGATACCTGTGACATATCGAGTATCGTCAAAATCCTTCTGCAATACTTGCTAGGTATCGAGTATCGTGTTCACAGAAAACGATCTCTGTCTAGTATCGACTATCGCGAGGAATTCACTTGTGGACTATCGGGTATCGTGTATCATGAGTTCCAAATGCGATACTTATCTGATATCGAGTATCGTGGAGGCGGTTTTCCCGATACCTGGCAACTATTGAGTATCGTGAGACACAGCAAGGCCAAGTATCGTGTATCAAGTTCATGAAGTATCAAGTATCGTGCCCACCAAGTATCGTATATCGTGTCTCCTGAAGTATCGTGTATCGAGTTTTTGCAGATATCGTGTATCATGTCCAGTCAAGTGGTCGAGTATCGGGTATCGTTTGCTTAAGTGTCGAGTATCGTGGTACCCTTCTAGTGTGTCAGATATCGAGTATCGTGACATACTCTGTTTGGGTGAAGTATCGAGTATCGTGGAATTTTTTGGGGTCAAGTATCGTGTGATGTGGATTCATTGTCAGTCTTTTTCCAACCAAATTTTCCTCTATAATTCAGACCCTCAGGGAAAGAACTCTAGGAGCAGGAGGTCGGCTAAGGGTAATCAGAGCTTTTGAGTGAATGAACCTAAGGTCTGGAAGAACCCTAGGAAGTTGAAGAAGTGTAATCTCTTCAGTGGGAAGTGTAGCTGAACCCAGTAGCCGCTCACATTATTCTGAAACCTCTAGTGAGTCAGAGGAAGAAATTCCCATGGCTTCCGAGGACATGCAGAACACTGCACCAATGATTGGCATGATGTCAATCATTGAGGGAGAATATCGGACATCTTTGGAATATGTGAACACCAACCAAAATGAGATACCTATCTACCTAGATGGTTTGAACCGATCAGTGGCCATATTGAAGAAAGCTTCAGATGCGTACATAGTGCCTAGGCCAGCAGTTACATATGCAGGAGGAATTTATATGGACAAGAGAGACATCCAGTATGTAGTTACGGAACACCTTGAAAGTATCAACGAACACGGGGAAGAAGATAATGCTCATAACCCTAATGCAGAGGGATATGAAGAACAAGCGACCACTCCCAGAGGGAGATCTACCATTGTTAGGGTTTGGAGAGGAGACCTGGTTCCCCAAGATGACTCCTTGATGGATGTGTATTTGATCAATGGAATGGAGCATCTCCTTAGAGCCCACTCTTCATTATGGGAAGTAGCCCCTAACCCAGTTACTGTCTATGAGTTACAAGATCCTGAATTTCCCACCATCATCACATATTTGGACAAAAGTCATAGGAGATACTGGCCTCTAACAGAGTTAGAAAGAGCAGGGTTGAAGTATCAGAACATTCTGGTGTTCCCTCCTAGGGATCAAGCTACTACTTCTCAGAACCCTCAAGGAACCTTTCAAGATAATTCATATCAACAATCAGGACAAACACAACAAACACAAATCTCGGTGAGACCCCATGTGCAGTTTGCTATGCCTGCAAATAATCCAAACTATCGGCCTCAGCCACCTGTTGACCCAAGGAATAGAATCCCTGTCCCAAATAGACCACCTGTGGTAAGAGGACCTGGTATACCGATAGGTAGACAAGTTTTCCCTGTGATGCCTAGACCACCTGAGGCAGGAAGAAGATGAAGACCCATCCAAGTTGCCAAATGCATGAGAAACCATTATGATGGCTCTAGTGAACCTTACAATCATATAACAGAATTCAAGCAAGTAATCAGAGCTGAACAAGTGGAAGATTTTTTGATCCAATATGAATCCTTTGGTCTAGCTTTGACAGACATGGCTTTAGCCTGGTTCCAGCCATTAGATCCTAATAATTTTCAAAACATGGAACAAGTCTACCAAGAAATGATTGAGAAATTCACTAAATCAGGGATTAAAAACAACTCTTCCTCATTGATCCATAGTTTTAAGCAAGCTCCTACAGAATCAGTGAGATTGGCAGCATGAAGTTTCAAGCAGTATGTGGATAGATGCCCGGTGGAAGAGAGACCCACCCAAAACAAAATGGTGTCATTGTTTTTGGAAAGGTTCATGAATGGATCATTAAGATCTCTGGTGTATGTGAAAAGAGTTCAAACTTTGCAAGAGTCTATGAAAGAATGCATTGATTTAGAGGACAACCTTGTAGAAGATCTGAAAATACCTCAAGGTAGTGTAAAAAGTTAAGATTCAGTCAGTAGCGCATCAAACCCTAAGAACAATGTAGAGGAAATAGCCGACTTAGTAGCAAAGAAACTGAACGTTCAAGGACAGAGGAGCTACCCCAACAACCCAATGAGAGTGCCCATGCTTAGAAGATGTATGCATTGTGGAGGTGATCATCCCTCTCATTTGTGCACTAGGGTTGTAGTTGCACCACCTGCTTATGCTTACAATAGACCACCTATTCCAGGCCCTCTACAATATTGCAGCATAGAACAAAAGTACACAAACCACAGTACAGAAAACTGTCCTTACAATCGACAATCAAGACCAGTACAACCACTCATGAGACCTTATGGATACCCACAAAGAGATCAAGGAGGAGAAGCCTCTAGATATCCTACTTATCAGTAGCAGGCACCAACACCATGAAGAACATCTTTTCAGATATTGCCCCAAAAAATCCTAACAAAGGTAACTCGAACGTGCAAATTAATGTGATAGAAGTGATAGAGTCGTCAGGGAGTGATAAGGAGTACACCGTGCCATTGAAAGCAATAACAAGAGCTAAAGCTAGAGAGACACGAGAAAGAACTGGGGAGAATGACCAAAGTGACAGAGAGGTGAACCCACCCACACCTCAAAGAGTTGAAGACTCGAAAGAGCCTGGAAAAAGTATCACAAGTAAACAAACCCAGAGATGGAAGAATCGTAGAGATAGGATAAAGGAAAAGAAACTACAGCAACAGATGAAGGCGGAAAAAAATGAACAAGATAAAAAAGAAAATAAAAAAGGAAAGTATAAAAAAGAAGAGGTAGGATCAGTTTTATTAGATCCCATGCCAGAAGAGTTAGCCATGTGGATTCAGGCATACCAGGCACGAATTAGAGCAGG
This sequence comes from Ceratopteris richardii, assembly GCA_020310875.1. Lineage (NCBI taxonomy): Eukaryota > Viridiplantae > Streptophyta > Polypodiopsida > Polypodiales > Pteridaceae > Ceratopteris > Ceratopteris richardii. The sequence goes on from CM035439.1 coordinate 75,622,009, forward strand.
ACCGACCATTGAACAACATGAAAAAGAATATCCTAGAGGTGACTTAGAGAAAGAAAGGTTGGAGATTTGCAAGAATTTAATCGAAGTAGCTCAACAGACCTTAGAAAAACCTATCTGTAGATTATCCAATTCATGAATTCCCGAAGAAAAATTCCAAGAGTGTGTCATCCTTAATGACCCTGAGAAAACCAAAGAAGGTGAGACACGTGATGGAAATCACTATGAGGATAAAAGGGAAGGATCCATTGTTCCCGAAGTAGATGGAGAATGGCCTAAAGACTTGTGGGCAAAGGTCCAAGAAGACAGATGGAAGAAAGTGGAAGGATTAGAACCACCCTTTGAAGAGTTAGAAGCAGAAGGTGAATTAGAACATTCAATATCTGAGCTCAATTCAGAAGGATTATTACCCTTTGATCAAAGTGAAAAGGAAAATGACAGTGAAAAGGTCTTGCCCAATTACATAGGAGAATACGAACATAATTCGGAATTATACCGTATTCCCTCAATAAGAAAAAAAGAACAGAACCCATCAGTCCAAACATCAGACATCATACAACACCTTAAAAAGGTAAAAATCCCTTGCACTCTGACATTGGAAGAACTTTTGAAGGTCAAACCACATTTGAAGGAGAAATTAACCAGTCAATTGGAGATCAAGACGGAAGAGAAGGAGATGCCTGATGAAGCAAACACAGTAAAAATCCCGGTTGATAAGGTTGGAGATTTCAGTGAGGGAGATGAAGGAAACACATGTCTTCCAATCACCTTTAGGGGTTATACCACTAAAGCCATCTTGGATTCTGGAGCTGGAGTAGGAATTGCAACTAAAGAAATCTGGGAGAAATGGGGAAAACCAACTCTAAGACCAACACGCATGAAGATACAAATGGCAGACGGACACACAAAACGACCCTTGGGATTATTGGAACGGGTAATTTTTACCAGTTGCAGAGTTGAATTCGAGCACACCTTAGCGATATGTCAATTTGAAAGGGCTAGCAATTATGAAATGATACTTGGAAGACCCTTCATGAGACAGCTAAAGGTAGTGCAAGATTGGGGAAAGGACGCAGTATACTTACAACATGAAGGAACCACAACAAGAATAAACCTGCACACATACACTTATCAAGATGTTCCCCCCTTGCAATGGAATCAGATTCATGAGGAAGATGAGCAGTCGATTCACAGTATAGATTCAAGTGATCAATCATGGATAAACGAAGACACTCATCTATGGATATGCCAAACTGCGAAAAAGGAGGAGGATAGAAGGAAAGGATGGCAGCAAAGACAAGGAATCGCTAGATCTGTACTAGATCCAGCTTACATACCTCAAATATTCCTAGATGAAGAATTCGAACCTCATGGTTGGATGGAGATTTTAGCCACTCTCGACGTGTGTGTAAACGAAGAAGTGATAACTATGAATGAATGCATTGACGAGGAAGGATATGATGTTAGTCTATATGTGGTCGTTCTTCAAGAGGCTGAAGAAGGGGAAGTAATTGAAAAAGAATGGAAGGAGGATTACGAGAGCATTGAAATGGAACATGAACATATGGAAATGGAAAATGAAACTCAAGAAGTAAGTGTCATAGCTAATGAAATACATCAAGAACCAACACAGGAAGAAGAGCTAGGATTAGATAGAGCAAAAAATGATGAAGACAACAAGCCTCAAGACCAATTTGAAGTGCCTGCCCACTTCAAAAAGTATGAAGTAGAAGAGAGGAAAATTGCTATTAAAATGCCAAAACGAGAAGCACAGCCAGGAATAGCATATGACAATAAAGAGCAAACCAAGAAAATAGTAGTAACCTTGGAGGAAGGAGAAGAAAGATGTACTTTTATAGGTCAAGATGTCTCAATGGAGGAAGAACAAGAGCTGATACGACTCATTCGAGAATATAGGGATGTCTTTGCTTGGACCTATAAGGATTTGAAAGGAGTAGATCCTTCTATATGTGCACATAGAATCCCTATGACATCTGAAGCTAAACCTTCCAAACAAAGACCATACACATATAACGATGTTTACTCAGCGAAGATCAAAGAAGAAATAGATAAGCTATTAGATGCTGGGTTCATTTATGAGATTGAACACACGGAATGGGTGTCACCTTTGGTGGTCGTACCGAAAAAGAATGGTAAGCTAAGGGTATGCATTAATTTGAAAAAGGTAAATGCTGCCACCATAAGAGATATTTACCCATTACCCATCACTGATCATCTTTTGGAAAGATTGGCAGGGAAGGAAGTTTATAGTTTTTTGGATGGCTTTTCAGGGTATAATCAGGTAGCCATCGCTCCTGATGACCAACATAAAACAGCCTTTGCAACTGAGTGAGGAGTATACACCTTTAGGGTTATGCCTTTCGGCCTAACCAATGCCCCAGCCACTTTCCAAAGATTGATGTGCCATGTATTCAAGAAGTTCCTGAGAAAGAGTATGGAGGTATATGTCGATGATTTATGCACTTATTCAGCTATACGATCAGAACATATCCCTGAACTAGGAAAGATCTTTGCCAAATGTCGATAATATAGAGTATGCCTTAATCCGAAAAAGTGTGTCTTCATGGTTCGACAAGGAAAGATATTAGGACATATTTGTTGGAGTTAGACGTCTGCGGAAGCACGCGAATAGCACAAGGAAGAAGAAGAAGCTTGGAGCACAACACACAAGACTGAATGTATTACTAGAGAATGTACAAAGATAAGTAGCCCATTAGGGCAATCGTATATACAAGCCGGGGGGAAAAAAACCTCCTAAAGAGGGAAAAAAGTGCCCCGGCGGTCCTAGAGTGTTCACACACATCACTACCTAAATATATCAACAAATCCCCCCTGGGAATGATGCGGTGAACAAGGAGCTGGCACTCATGTATAAGGAAGTGCCGAGCTATGTGGAAATCACTCCACAAAAGGAAGTAAGCCCAAAGCTTTGCGGAAAGCTTCAAACTTCTCCCTAGGCAGAGCCTTCGTGAAAAGGTCTGCAATGTTCTCCTGCGTGGGCACATATGCCAAGCTGATCTCCCCAGCAGAGAACCTCTCCCTGACATAGTGATAATGCACCTCAATGTGCTTAGTGCGAGCATGGAACACATGGTTCCTCGCAACTGCCAATGCGCTCTGACTGTCAGTGAAGATGGTGGTGGCAGAAGACTGGCCAACACCCAAATCAGCCATAAGGCGTCTGAGCCACACACACTCAACAGTCGTTGTGAAAGCTTCCCTATACTCAGCCTCACAACTGGAAGTGGCCACAGTAGGCTGCTTCTTGCTCAACCAAGATATACATGAGCTACCAAGCATGAAGCAAAAACCACTGGTGGACACACGAGTGTCATAGCAACTAGCCCAATCTGAGTCAGAAAAAGCATGCAAATCTGGCGGTAGTGATCCCCCCTTGGGATAAAACAACCCAAGTAGCCGAGTACCACTCAAGTAGCGAAAGATGCGCTTAACCGCTTTCCAATGCGTGACTCCTGGGCAATGCATAAACCTGCTCATCTGTGAGACAGCAAACTGAATATCTGGCCGAGTAATGCATAAGTAAATCAAGCATCCAACAGCCTGCTGATAGAGAACAGCATCAAATGCATCTCCAGCATCATGAAGACTCAATCGTAAACCTGTCTCCATAGGAGTGGCAATAGGCTTACAGTCTTCAAGGCCAAAACGCTGCAATATTGTGTCAATATATTTCGTTTGACACAAAGCCATTCCACCATCAACTTGCATAAACTGAATGCCCAAATAGTGATGCAAATGCCCCAAATCAGACATCTCAAATGAGGCATGCAAATCAGCCTTGAAATCAGCAATATGCTTCTCAAGAGGACCAGTGAGCAGCATGTCGTCTACATAGACAACAATGATCAGAAGCACATCATTAGCACGCTTAACATATAAGGTGCTTTCAGTTGGACTGTTCTCAAAACCATGTGCAATCAGATAGGCATGTATTTTCTCATACCAAGCACGTGGTGCTTGCTTTAAACCATATAACACCTTCTTTAACCTGCACACCTGGTTTTCATGCCCTTTCTGCACAAAGCCACGGGGCTGAAAAACATACACTTCTTCATGCAAGTCACCATTCAGAAATGCTGTTTTAATGTCCAACTGATGTACATTCCAACCATGATGGGCTGTAAGTGCACAAATGCTCCGAACAATAGTCATACGGCATGTAGGTGCAAAGGTCTCATCAAAATCAATGCCTCTTTCCTGCGCATAACCCTTTGCAACAAGCCTAGCCTTATACCTGTCAACTGTACCATCAAGTTTACGCTTCAACTTGTATACCCACTTAGTGCCAATGGCCTTCTTGCCAGGAGGCAAGTCACATAAAGACCATGTACCATTCTTCATTATAGCATCATATTCAGATTGCATAGCAGCCATCCAATTTTCTGAATTTTGTGCTTCATCAAAAGAAACAGGCTCATTCTCATCACAGAGACTAGATGCGGCCATAGCATAGCAATCTGATGCAAAGGAGGTACTATGAGAGCCTGAACGAGTACGATATGACAAAGGTGCATCTAATTTGCTATCACGCAAAGTCTGCACCAGCCATTTTGGCATAGTTTTTGCCTGTTCAATATCAGCTCTCTCATCAACAAGTGCATCATGTAAATCTGCATCAGAAATGGAATGATCTGCATCATCATATGAAACCTGCAAAGGTTGAGAAGTTGCCTCATTAGGACCAGCGCTAGCCTGTCCACCTGTAAAAAGAGGCATCAAAGTATCATACATGTCTTTGGAGCTAACAGATGTCTCCTTAGTACATGAAAGCAATGGCTGAATAGCATCTTCCACAAAGACAACATCACGGCTAACCAGAATGCGTTTAGTCTGTGGATGATACAGACGATAGCCTTTACTTTCAGAATTGTACCCAACAAAAATACATTTTACTGCCTTATCATCCAATTTTCTGCGATGTTGTTCAGGCACTAATGCATATGCCAAACAACCAAAAACACGCAGATGAGCAACAGATGGCTTGCGGTCATGCCAAGCCTCATATGGAGTGATAGACTGCAACGCTTTGGTGGGACACCTGTTCAGTACATATGCTGCACACATGACAGCTTCAAGCCAGAAACTATGTGGTAAAGCCTGACTTTTGACCATGCACCTCGCCATCTCCATGAGTGACCTGTTCTTTCGTTCAGCAACTCCATTCTGTTGAGGTGTATACGACACTGTACACTGGTGTTTTATCCCACGTTCAGCCAGAAATGCATTAAAATCTGAAGACATATATTCCCCCCCTCGATCAGAACGGAGGGTGCCCATTTTACATGCTGACAGATTTTCAGCCAAAACCAAAAACTGTTTGAAGCACATGAACACTTCGGACTTTGCTTTGAGTGGATATACCCATGCATGCCTGGAAAAATCATCAATGAAAGTCACGAAGTAAAGGTAATTTCCAAAAGAGGGTGTCTGCATAGGACCACAGACATCACTATGTACAAGCTGCAATTTCTGCATAGCCCGAACTGAACCATCTTTTGGAAAGGAAGAACGCTGCATTTTGCCCAAAATACAGCCTTCACAAACATGTTTTCCAGGTGCCTCAAGTTTGGGCAAAGAGGACACCATTTCAGATTTCTGCAGGCGTAACAAGCTAGCAAAATTCAGATGACCAAAGCGTGCATGCCAAAGCTTTGCATCTGACATAGCCTGAGAATCATGAACTGCACATGCCGAATCATTCACAGATCTTTCATAGTCTATGAGCTTATACAGCCCACGACATAAAATGCCAGAAGCAATAATCACATCGCCATTTGAGAGATCATGGACTGTACACCTGTCATCAACAAATTTCACAACCAAGCCAATCTTGGCTAATGCAGAAACTGATAACAGGTTCTTTTTGATCCCTGGCACAAATAAAACATCTGACAAAGTGAAAGAACTACCATCAGCAGTAGTCAAAATGATCTTACCAACTCCCATAACAGGATAAGAGGAGTTATTGGCGCATGTGACAGTATTCCCTGTAGGGGCAGGCTCGAGTGAAGAGAAGAAACTGCGCTGCGAGGTAATATGTTTGGTCGCCCCACTGTCAAAGTACCAAACATCTGAGTCTACTACAGACATGCACTGATCATGAGAAGATGGGTCAAAACTGCAGACAGTAGTAAACGCCCATTCTTCTTCCTGCACAAGATTTGCAGACTCTGTTTTTGGTGTAGAGGCCTCTGCAACAACCATTCCAGCCTCTTTCTTCTTTGCCTCTTTAGCAGCCAGTTTTGGACTGTTCTTTATAATATGATCATTTCCTTTACAGTACTTGCAGAGCAATTTCTGCTTTTCTGATTTCTTCTCATCTTTATCCTGGTTCTTCGATTGTGCAGCATTTGCAGATTTCTGCTTACTAGTAGAAGAGCTCCATTTTCCTTTGCCCTTCTGACTAGCCAGGAAAGCTTGATCTGCAACACGCATAATGGACCTGTTCTGCCTGGACTGATCTTCCTGCAACAGAACAGAGACTAATTCCTCAAATGACAAGGCATTCGGATTGCCTTTCATCATCAATCGAAGAGTAGAGGCAAAACTCTGATATGAATCAGGAAGGCCATTCAGAACGGTCCGCACAAGTGAGCTATCTGGTATAACCTCATCAGCAGAAATCAATTGTTCCTTCAGGTCTTTGATCTTTGTAAGAAAACTGTCCATCGAATCACCTTCATTCATGTGCTCACTCTCCAACTGTTTTCGGAGGTAAGCAACACGAGCCTCATTCCTAGCCTGGTACAAAGTGGTAAGTGTATCCCAAGCATCCTTTGCTGTTCTGCAAGAGCGAATGTGAGGAATAATGGCACGTTTGACAGACAAAGCTATCAATGCATGTGCCTGGGCATCTCTGCCATCCCATCAAATCTGCTCTGCAGTAGGTGCAACAGAAACAGCAGCACGAACAGGAATCTGCGGAATATCATCTTCGACACCATCTTCATCAGCTCCAACACCTGTATTTGCAGTACCTGTCGTTACAGGTGTAACAGGACGTCTTTCAACACCCTGCACAATGTTCCACAATCCTTTTGCAACCAGTACATGTCGCATCATATAAGCCCATAATGGGTAGTTGGTACCATCCAACTTATCCTCAACAGCCAACATACGGAATACATCACTGCTTTCAGCCATGGCCGGTGACTAAAATACCTTGATGCAGAAAATTGACTGTATCTCAAAAAGTTGAACAAAACTGCCCACACGAGTTCTGCTAGACCTGTAGCAGACTTCGAGACGCTTAAACTGGCGAACAAAAACTGGTATATACCTTTGGCACAAAAGGACGAAATAGCCTGCACAAGCACTGCGATAGTGCGTTCGGAGGCCGAAACGAGCTCAGATCGCGATTTCGGCCTGAGTATGCTCACCAAATTTTGTGCGAATCTAAGACTGCAAACGGAGGAGTGTCGACGGCGCCCTAGAAGAAGCAACGACCTGCTCTGATACCAATTGTTGGAGTTAGACGTCTGCGGAAGCACGCGAACAACACAAGGAAGAAGAAGAAGCTTGGAGCACAACACACAAGACTAAATGTATTACTAGAGAATGTACAAAGATAAGTAGCCCATTAGGGCAATAGGCGTATATACAACCCGGGGGAAAAAAACCTCCTAAAGAGGGAAAAAAGTGCCCCGGCGGTCCTAGAGTGTTCACACACATCACTACCTAAATATATCAACAATATTGTCTCTAAGAATGGAATCTCAACGAATGAAGACAAAATCAAAGTAATTCTGGATTTACGGAGACCAAAGACTACTAAAGAAGTACAAGCATTTATGGGACATTGCGGATACTACCGAAGATTTATACACATGTATGCCATAATTGCTAGGCCTCTTTATGCATTATTGTCTCAGTTTAATTGGACAGAAGAATGTGAAAAGGCTTTTAACGAATTAAAGAGTCGATTAAGTTCAGCCCCAATCCTTCGAGTACCTAATTGGAACAAACCATTTCACATTCACGTGGATGCTTCTAAGTTTGCCATTGGTTGCATTCTAGCTCAACCTGCAGATACAGGAAAGTTAGACCACCCTATAGCCTATGCCAATAGACAATTGAATCAAGCAGAACGCAATTATACCACGATTGAAAGAGAAGGCCTAGGAATGGTGTACGCAGTAAAGAAGTTTCGACACTACTTAGTGGCAAACAAATTCAAATTCTTCATTGATCATCAAGCCCAACTGTACTTAGTCAATAAGCCTTGTAATACAGGACGATTAGTACGATGGTTTCTATTGCTGATGGAATTTGATTTTGAAGTAGTAGTCAAGAAAGGGAATACCCACATTAGCTCATATCACCTATCAAGAATGACACATGGAGAACCACCCATAGGAGTACCAGATGATCTACCTGACACATACCTTTTTAATCTCGAAGTATGCCCACAATGGGCAGAAAAGTTGATCCCAATACTCACATATGGACCTAAACATGGGAGCATACCGAATCGAAACCAAGACCTATGGAAGACTAAAAACCTTCATATCATTGCTGGAAGCCTATATCACCAAGACTCAAGTGGATTACTCATGAGCTGCGTGGAAGAGGAGGAACAAGAAATGTGGCTTCAAAAAGCACATGTAAATCAATGGAAAACTCATTTAAATGCAAACGGAACATGGCAAACATTGAAGAGATTAGGCATATATTGGCCAACCATGCAAAGGGATACACATAATTATGTATCAGCCTGCCCAACTTGTCAAGAATGGAATCCAGAAGAGAACTCTAGTCTATGCTACCCCACCGTAGCACCAAGATGGAGCATGCCTCTCGTGAAGTTCTTGAAGACCCAAGAATACCCAGAAGGAGCCACGCTAGCAAGGAAACGTGCACTTGTAGAACAAAGCAAGGACTATGCTCTCATAGGAAAACAACTCTTTAAGCGAGGACGAGATAATTATTTATGAATGTGCATTCATGAAGACGAGTATCTTGCTGTTTTAGAGATGGCACATACAGGAGCTGTAGGAGGACATTTCTCTGCAGATAAAAGTGCAAAAATGATTCTTTTTGCAGGAATGTGGTGGCCAACTCTACATCAAGATGCAGCCACATATGTGCAACGATGTGATACATGTCAACGAACGAAATATCCAATTAGAAAAGATGAAATGCCGCTGAAACCCATGACGAGTGCCAGAGCTTTCACTAAATGGGGAATAGACTTCATAGGACCTATTAGCCCACCAGCTAAAGGATCTCATGCTGAGTACATAATTGTAGCCACAGACTATTTGACCAAATGGGTTGAAGCCAAAGCAACCAAGAAAAATGATGCAAGAACTACAACCAAGTTTCTCTTTGAGAACGTTTTCACTAGATTTGGACTGCTAATAGAAATTGTGAGTGATAGAGGCATGCATTTTGTGAATGAAGTAATAGAAGCCTTACTGAATGAATTCTTGGTAATTCATAAGAAATCAACCCCATATCACCCACAAGCCAATGGCCAGGCCGAAAGTTCAAATAAAATCTTGTGCACAGTTCTCACTAAAATTTTGAACAATGGTAGATCGGATTGGGATAAACAATTACATCATGCTTTATGGGCATTCCAAGTAGCCTACAAAACCGCCATAGAAACTACTCCTTTTAACTTAGTGTATGGACAGAATGCTTTTTTACCAATTGATTTATTAATACCCACTGTCAGAGTAGCAACAACTTACGAGTGGACTGGACATGAACTATCAGCTCAATTGGACCAAATAGAAAAGTTACATGAAACTAGGTTACAAGCGATAGCAGGGATTTATGCTGCAAAAAGACGACAGAAGGCATATTTTGATGCTCATATTAAAGATAAAAATTTGAAGGAAGGAGATTTAGTTTTGGTATATACTCTGAAACAACACGCGAAGAAACTGCAAAAAAGAGGATATGGCCCATTGATCATCAATCGTATATCTACCAGTGGAGCTGTCAGCTTAGCAACCTTTAAATGAGGACGTATTGCCTAACTATATCAGTGGTTGCCGAGTAAAAAAATATTTAGAGCCATTGACTGAAGAAATAATGTCATGACTAATAATGGGTAAGAATAAGCGTATAGAGGAAGAAAGAATACGAGAAGAAGCTAGACAAGAAGCGCTAGAACGAATCAGGAAATGAATAGAGTGGATGAGAGAGAGAGATGAGAGATATCGACTAGGAGAGGAACTCGTCCCAATGGCTAATTTTAGAGCCACTGAAAACCTAGGTCAGCAAATGATGCAACCTTATTTGAATTTGGGTGTGGGAACAAAAGAGTACCACTTAGTGGATGCTCTCATTGATACAGGAGCTGCTATAAGCTGTATCAAATTTTCGTTGACCCAGAAACTCAAGGAAGATTTACGTCCATCTAAGGCACAACTGATAGGAATAGGAGGGAAAATCACTCAATGTATAGGTGAGATTATCTTACCTCTACATCTTGGAAACAACACGATGGAACAAAAAATTTTAGTCTGTCATGACCAGGAATTATTAGAAGAGCTTGTGTTAGGCCAAGATTGGATATACGAATACGAAGTGACTATTCAATTGGCCTTAGGATACATCTCGACCAAGATAGGACATCGTGAAGTATTCATCATGCTAGACGAACGACCAATCAAAGCCAAAAGTGTAGAACCGAGAACTTACTCAAATGAGCACAATGACGAATGTATGTTCACTCACACTATGGAAAGCCCTTCATCGAATACTTAATGTGGGGACACAATGAATCCTGATTGCACACAATTCTCTAATCCAGTCAATCACTTGATTAGTGTCCTATCCAAAAACAACATCAGTGAGGAACCGAGCACCAGAGAAACAAGTCAGCAAGACTCTTACAAATCAGCACACATAAAGATATACCCCGTTCCTTACACTAGACAGGCTTGGATCCGAAAAGATCAAGTGAACGCGTATCTTCAACAACAGAACTACTCACGACATCAAAAGGAATGACAGAATAAAAATACATATCATTTTGGACACCTAGTTCCACAAAGAATTGCTCTAGTATGGATTCCGAAGAAGGTGGTAGCTGCCCAACCAACCCAAACACGGATATGGATTCCCAAGTCATGTGCTCAAGTGACAAACACCAAAAAGGACAGGCCAAAGCACAAAGGAGAATCAGTACGATCTAAAGGCAAGATGACGGAAGATAAACCACTACAGGATAGAGTAAGAACCTCACCATGCAACAAAAATCATTCAAAGATTCGAACGACAGACAAAACAAAAGCACCACATGAAAAGCACTACATTCTCCAAGAATGCTAGGAATACAGACTACTCTAATGGAGTAAAACAGATTTGGATGCCGACAGGCAGGATAATCGATACACACCAACCAAGTAATTCGAGTTGCACACATTTGGAGTTACCAGAACCCAAAGTATGCATGATAGGGCCACATTACAAGGCCAAGCATTCGACACATTTTTCTTCTATTTCAGGATAGTGAAGCACATTTCCTCTCAGGAAATAGGAGAGCACTTGTACATAATCTAAGAAAATCACTCAAAAATTAATAACCGCTTTGGCTATGAACTAACTTTTCTGTTTTTCTTTCAGAAAAAAACATAAAAATAAAAATTAAAAAAAAAATATGAAAAATCCCAGGTATTACCTTTCTCACACCCACGGGGAAGGGACGACACAATTCACGTGGAGCATTACCAATCTAATGAAGGATAAATGAAGGATGATTTTCGACACCATCTTGCCACTAATTAATACTCTATATTGAGTGCAGATGGCATCTTCTAATTCCGAGGCTACACAAGAGGAAGAGATCCAGCTTCTTCCCTTGGAATCGATAACTAAGGCAAGAGGTCATTGGTTTTTAGATGATCAACCCATGTCTGAACTCACTTTCATGGCAACCATCAAGATTATGGATAGGGATCACTACTTCCCTATCATGTCACAAGATTTCAAGACTATCATACAAGGATTACCGTGCATGACGGATGTCTGGACACAAGTTCCTAAGACTGCCTATCTATATGCCAGATTTCCAGAGATGTACACAAGTAATGAATACACTTCAGTCTGAATTGAATAAGGCATAAGTCCTGGAAGCAAGGGTACTTGCAAAGTCGGTACCTGAAAAATAATTCAATTCACTCATGAGCTCATTAACAGAGCTTTTGAATGGAATCAAGAGGGATTCACGAATGTCAAAGATGAATGTCATGACCCGAAAAAGAGAACATTTTTGGAAATCAACCGAACGGATATTGAAGACTCTGCTTGCTTAGTTCATCAGCATTTTTGCTTTCCAAGTATGCATAGATACACGACACCTCAAAAGATTGTTGTGCAACTACTCTCACACGCTATGAGACAAGTGGGAAATAAAGTAAACATGACTCCATATGTTCAAGACTGCCTATTTGAAGCAAAGAAAAAGTGGGGACAGAAAAAGTTTCTGAATGGTAGTTCGGCCTTGACCCTACTCATTTATGAGGCACTTGACATGAAGAATTGCTTATGCTTGATGCCGACATCAACAGAGCTAGCAAAATATGCTAAGTCAGCAACTATTCCAAAGAAAAAGAAAACAACCATATCTATTGAAGAGATGGGAACCAGTTCAAAGAAATCCCATGAGGGGGACTAAACACTTAAGAGAGGAAGAAGCTCAAGAGACACCACAATCAAAGAGGACCCATACACTGCCAAAGATTTCTATGACGCAGCAGCCAATCACCAAGAGAGACCTCTCCGCAGCCTTGGAAGAAACGCATCAGTATATGCAGGGACAAGTAAATTTGAACATTCAAGGTCACCATTACAGACAGGCAAGCCAGGAGAAGAAACAAAAAGATAAAGAACATACTACAGAACAATCGGCCAGATACAAAGAATTAGGGTTAGAAGATTCGAGCTCTGATGAAGAATCCAGTCTAGAGAAGGACACCTTAGACACTGATATACGAACTGAATTGAACCACGAAGAATGGACAAAAATAAATCAGGTGGAACTCACACCTGATAATCAACAACAAAAAGCACAACACCAGGAAGTACAAGCTGAACAAGAACACCTGATTCAGTTAAATGATCATTCAAAGATAAGCATCAAGGAAGTACCAATAACTAATAAAGATGTAGTGCCACCTATCAAAGAAGAAGACAACATGAAGCCAGTGAAGCAGACAAGGAGAGAATGAAAGCTTGAAGCAACTTGCTCGAAACACAACTAAAAGTCTACATGGAGGAAAATGATAGTTTACGCAGCCGAAATAAAGAGTTGATGAAGGCATTCCTATATGACCAGCATATAGAAGAACAGGAAACATCAGTCACTGAACAGAAGGAATCGAAAGATCAAAATGAGAAATATGCAGAATTGCTAAAGCAAGAGCAAGCCCTAAGGGAAGAATGGGAACGAAGATATGTCAACGAAACCAATGAACTTAAGAAACAACTGAACACTGCCCATGGAAAACTTGTAGTGAATTACAGTGAAAACATGGATCATGTAGCAAAAATTGGTAATGAGCTGCTTACGGTTAAAGAAGCACTCAGAGCAGCTATGCAAGAAATTAAAGAGAAGACTGAACGTATAGCACAATTAGAGACCAAAGCAGAAGAAAAAGCACCAATTGGGACACCAATAGAGCCGACAAAAGAAAATCCTACTGACGAGGTAGAGGTATGTCCTCTATCTCCCACGATTTATAATTCTCTAATAAAAGAACAGATGGCGGAACCACATGATGATCATCCCATGCCATACACTGCAGAAATAGGTCAGAAGGAACGGGCACTATTGGTGTCTCGGTTGACAGAGAATTTTGAAAATGAAGTGATCAAAGTCATGAAGGAGGCAAAGATAAAGGGCAAAGACTTGGAAACCATATTGAAGCCATTCAACATTCCGTATGGATTATTGAAAGAGAAAACAAGGCAATATATAAAGAAGATTACAGAGAAAAATCTAGACGAGCAGCTGCACTTCAAAAATGACACATTTGCTTATAATCAACAGTGGCTGAATTATCTGCTACTTCCAAGCCCACCCCATAATTATCTACCAACAGAAGATTACATGGTAAAAACAATCGAATTTCGGCTACATGTTTATGTAATAGTACCCGACTTAACTATCAAAATGACGAATAAAATTCTCAGCATGATCCTTACAGTTTTGAAGGTGTTCAAGCATGCGGCCTATACATTTTTGAATTTCATTGGCATTAATCAAGGAACATATATTCTCGTTTTTGACTTGTCTGTTATGCCTAGCCGACCCACAATAATGGCATATTATTCTAGGCTTATGTTTCTACCGAGTACATATATGCAAACATTCGAAGAAGCCTTTTTCACTAGGTTTTTTGAAATAGATTCAGAAATCTTTTTAAAGATGTCATCCAACTTGAATGCCAGATTAGTGGCATATGAGCTAAGCTTCTTCGCTGACCGTCGACAACCGCCACATGATGGAGTGAAAGCAGAATAGTGGAAGCAACTTATGATACGTGAAGCTAATCTGCTTAATGAAACAGAGCAAAAAGTGTATAGAAAATACTCCCGTTGACTTCCAAAGCCTATCGGGGACGACAGAGTTCAGGAGGGGGGCAGCGTTGAGGGAGAGTCAAGCAAAAAAAAGAAAAGAAGAAGACAAAGAAAGAAGCTTCATTAAAAAGATCATATCTGAAGATACATCTCTGCAAGAAGCCCCGCAGGGGCACAACACCCATCTCTGCACAGAGCCCCGCAGGGGCACATATCAAGGAAAAGCACGTAGGTGGAAGGAGGAACCAGGGCCAGAAAAGTATCCATGAAGAAGTGCAAGAAGATATCCAGCGGTTGCGAAACCACAAGAAGGTCCTTCAACATCTGGGTCTTTGGAAGGTCCAGATCGAAGGCTGAAGGATCACATCCTCATACCTTCCACTGATGGCGTGCGTGGCAGCCAGACTTAACACAGCAACCCAGAATTAGAGGCTATTGGTGAACTAGACTACAAATATCAGGTAGTCCATCTCCATGGGTTGCGGGCGAGCAAAAGAAAAGAACAGGCAACACGAATGCATCAGGCCCAGAGGATGTAAAAGAAGAATCAAGAAGAGGCCATCAAAACTGAACACCTGTTTAACAAACAGGCAGAACTGACCAAAAGATGCATGCAGACAACAAACTGAAGACAAGAAGTAAAGCCTGTCAAGGGACAATAGAGACAAAGAGGGAGAGAGTGTTGTAGAGCAAAGAAGAGCACAAGGCAGAGAAAAAGACGGGCCCCAAAATTTTTCCGATTTGGACACCATATTTTTGTATCATAATAATTTTGTAACATATTTTCCGTTGTAAATGCACTAGAGGAGTCCTCTAGATGCATCCCCACAGAAGATTAGTAGTTTACCCATGTAAATTAGTAGGAAATTAGCCTTTTAGTGAATAAAGTGCCAGTTTCTTGTGTGAAAGGAACAATTTTAGGGCACATGTATATAAGTCAATTTGTGACTCTTTGTAAGAACTTTTTGCCATTGTGATAATCAAGAGCACAGAATTTCGAATTTGTGTCTTCTCCTCTCTGTATCATCTTCTTTGTGAGCTTGTATGCATGTGTGTTGCTTGAAAGGAGTGTTAGGAAGTGTTGTCTATCCATGAAAGTGTTTGTTTGCTGTGGTTAAGGTGTGTGTGAAGTGTAGGAAGTGCTGAAGTGTAGGAAGGTCATTCCCGCGACTTAGTATTTTGTTCATAACTTGAAGAAGAAGTGTCAGAATTGAGTGAAAATACCACCATTGGATGCGTCTTCTCGAGGGCTCCAAAATGCATATGCTATTTGTTGTATTCGTCGTTCGAAGTTGAGAGAAAAGCTCAATTTATTGTTGGCTGCTGCTCCAAGTATCGTGACACCATGACTGACAGTTGAAGCTTGTTTGGATTAGTATTTGCCTTGTTTGCACTCTTTGGGAAGCTCATTTGCATTGATCATCATTTGAATGCATGTCCTCATACACTCGGCTAGGTTTTGATACTCATCGGATTGATAAACAAAGCGTGAATCCCCACTATATGCACTTGAGGGGGATTGAGGTATAGTCTCTTTCTCCACAAGTCCCTAGGATTGTCCTTAGGTACACAGTCTTCTAGATTCATACCAAAGTTTTGCTTCTACTCTTTGATTGATGATGAAAAGCAATCCAAATGCCTTAACATTTGAGGAGTAAGTCTTTGTTTTGTTGCAAGAAGACCAATCCAAGCCAAATAGGTCCATTATGCATGTTGAAGATCAAGTTTTCTTAGCTAGTGAGAAGGACAAAGGTGAATGGAGCTCATCTACTAGTAAGCAGAAATCTGCTAATTTTGCACAAGTGAAGAAGGAAGACAAAGATGAGAAGAAATCGGAAAAGTAGAAATTTCTTTGCAAATACTATAAAGGAAATGATCATGTCATAAAGATTCACCTAAAACTGGCTACAAAAGAGGCAAGAAAAAAGATGCTAGAATGTTTTTTGCAGAGGCCTCTACATGTAAAATAGAGTCTGCTAATCTTCTCCAGAATGAAGAATGGGCATTTACTACTGTTTGCAGTTATGAACCATCTTCTCATGAACAATGTATGTCTGTAGTAGACTGAGATGTTTGGTACTTTGACAGTGGGGAAACCAAAAATATTACCTTGCAATGCAGTTTCTTCACTTCACTTGAGCCTTCCCCTACAGGGGATAATGTCACATGCACCAACAACTCCTCTTATCCAGTCATGGGAGTTGGTAAGATCATGATGAATACTGTTGATGATAGTTCTTTCACATTTTCAGATGCTTTATTTGTGCTAGGGATCAAGAAAAATTTGGTCAGTTTTGGCATTAGCTAAGATCCTCTTGTTTGTCAAATTTGTTGATGATAGATGTACAACTCATGATTTGTCAATGTTAAATAGCAATGTTATTATTACTTCTAGCATTTTATGTCATGGGCTATATAAGCTCATAGAATAGTTCAAGATTCTGAAGCTATCTCAAATGCAAAGCTTTGGCATGCACACATTGGTCATTTGAATTCTGCTAGTTTGCTACGCTTGCAAAAATCTAAAATGGTGTTCTCTCTGCCCAAACTTGAGGCACCTGGTAAACATGTCTGTGAAGGCTCTATTCTAGGCAAAATGCAATGTTCTTCCTTCCCAAAGGACGAGCTACTCAAACATTGTAGCTTGTTCATAATGATGTCTGTGGTCCTATGTAGACACATTCTTTTGGGAACTACCTTTACTTCATGACTTTTATTGATGATTTTTCCAGGGATGCATGGGTGTATCCATTGAAAGAAAAGTCAGAAGTGTATATGTGCTTCAAAGAGTTTCTAGTTTTGGCTGAAAATTGGTCACGATGAAAAATGGGCACCCTTTGTTCTGATCGAGGGGGGGAATACATGTCTTCTGATTTTAATGGATTTTTTTGGTTGAATGTGGGATAAAACATCACTTTTGAATGCTGTATAAACCTCAATAGAATGGAGTTGCTAAAAGAAAGAACAAGTGAGGTGTATGGTCAAAATTTAGCTTTACCACATAGCTTCTGGCTTGAAGCTATTGTGTGTGCAACATATGTACTCAACTGGTGTCCCACCAAAGCATTGCAATCTATCACTCCATATGAGGATTTTCATGGTCGCAAGCCATCTATCGCTCATATGCATATCTTTGGTTGTATGTCATATGTAGTAGTGCCAGAAAAAAAACAAAAAGTTGGATGATAAAGAAGTAAAACGTATTTTTGTTGGATACAGTTCTAAAAGCAAAGGCTATCGTCTATATCATCCATAGATTAAATGGATTTTTGTTAGCCATGATGTTGTTTTTGTGGAAGATGCAATTCAGCCATTAATGTTATGTACTAAGGAGACATCAGCTGGCTCCAAATATGTGCATGACACTTTGATGCCTCTTTTAATAGCTGGACAATCAATTGCTAGTCCAAATAAGGCAATTTTTTAGCCTCTATAGGTTTCACATGATTTAGATCATTCCATTTCTGATGCAGATTAACATGATGCACTTCTTGATGAGAGGGTTGATATAGAGGAGGCAAAAAATATGCCTAAATGGTTAGTGTAGACTTTGTGAGATAGAAAATTAGATGCACCTCCATCATATCATACTTGTTCACGATCTCATAGTGCTTTTTTTGGATCAGATTGCTATGTTGTGGCTGCCTCTAGTCTATGTGATGAGAATGCGCTTGTTCCTTTTGATGAAGCACAAAATGCAGAAAATTGAATGATTGCTATGCAATCAAAATATGATGCTATTATGAAGAATGCTACTTGGTCTTTATGTGATTTGTCTCCAAAAAAAAGGCCATTGGCACTAAATGGGTATACAAGTTGAAGCATAAGCTTGATGGAATAGTCCTTAGGTATAAGGCTAGGCTTGTTGCAAAAGGTTTTGCTCAAGAAATAGGCATTGATTTTGATGAGATCTTTGCAACCACATGCTGCATGACTACTGTTCATAACATCTATGCACTTGCAGCCCATCATGGTTGGAATTCACATCAGTTGGAAATTGAAACTGCATTTTTGAATGGTGACTTACATGAAGAAGTGTTATGTTTTTCAGCCCCATGGTTTTGTGCAAAAGGGCATGAAAACAAAGTGTGTAAATTGAAAAAGGCATTATATAGTTTGAAGCAAGCAAAACGTGCTTGGTATGAAAAGATATATGCCTACTTGATTGCACATGGTTTTGAGAACAATCCAACTGAGAGCACCTTATATGTTAAGCATGAAAATGATGTGCTTTTGATCATTGTTGTCTATGTTGATGACATGCTGCTCACTCGTCCTAATGAGAAGCATATTGCTGATTTTAAGACTAATTGGCATGCCTTATTTGAGATGTCAAATTTGGGGCATTTGCATCATTATTTGGGCAACAAATTTATGCAAGTTGATTGTGGAATAGCTCTATGTCAAACAAAATATATTGATACATTATTGCAGCATTTTGGCCTTGAAGATTGGAAAAACTATTGTCACTCCTATGTAAACAGGTTTACAATTGAGTCTTCATGATGCATTTGATGCATTTGATGCTGTTGCCTATCAGTAGGCTATTGGATGCTTGATTTACTTATATAAAACTCGGCCTGATATTCAGTTTGGTTTCTCATAGATGAGCAGGTTTATGCATTACACAAGTGTCAAGCATTGGTAGGCATTTAAGTGCATCTTTTGCTACTTGAGTGGTACCTTGCTACTTGGATTGTTTTATCCCAAGGGGATATATATATATATATATATATATATATATATATATATATATATATATATATATATATATATATATATATATATATATATATTTTATATATATATAAACCCTAAAAATATAAAGACCTATTTTTTAGATATTTAATTATTTATATTTTATATATTTAGATTTCTCTCTAATATTTCATAAAAATGTATGTATGTCTGTATGTGTGTATGTATATGTGTGTGTAAAAACTCAAAAATCCTATTTTTGATATATTAATTCTATTTTTGTGTAAAAACTCAAAAATCCTATTTTTGTGTATGTATACATGTGTGTGTACCACTACTGCTAGATTTACATGTTTTTTTTGACTCTAATTGGGCTGGTTGCTATGACACTCATGTGTCCACTAGTGGTTTTTACTTCATGCTTGGTAGCTCATGCATATCTTGGTTGAGGAAGAAGTGGCCACTTGTAGTGATGAGGATGAATGAGTATATGGCATCTTGTACAGGAGATGTAGTTATCACACCCATTGGATTCTATAGCCAAGCCAATGACATTGATTGGTGTAAACTTTTGTGTATTGGATGGATTCTTAGGAAAATCTCTCAAGATGTGTTCTTTTTTGCAATTGAGACAAAAGCCTTGGAGGACCATAGATTGGGGTTGTCCTTGCAGGGGAAGTGGAGAATCACATATGAAGTGATCTCCTTGAAATCTATAGCATGGTCCTCTAGTTGCTTGGTGTCTCATTTGCTTAATTGGGGCCTAGGGTTCGGATTCGTATACATCACAGTGGAGTATTCAGGCTACATATTCGCTTCATGGATGTTTCATATGGATAGACTTCGTTATGATTAGATGAATCTGTGTAGTAAGCTGGTGGGCTATCCACATGGGTTGAGTCAAAGTTTCGAGCATTGGGATCACTTTTTGAGATCATTGGTCATGCAAGCACTATGGATCTATTCGAGTTATCTTCTACCATTGTGTATTTGATTGAAATAACATTGGCAAGGGGTGGGGGGTGTTTTCCTAACATGGGTTGTGGTCTCTATTGAGCTGCATATTGTGGCTATTATGGTTGTTGTGGCCTATAGTATGGTTGCTATTGGTATTGGTTTTGATATCTCCCTGTTTGTTGATATGGATATTGGTAGTTTTGCCTGACCACTTCTTTTTTGTAAGAGAAATCCTATGTAGTGTGGTTAATATACTTTCCTTTTATCATGCAATACTAGCTATTAGGTTTCCCTTGATTCTGAGCCATTATGGGGAAAACATTGGCCATGTGGTTTCCTGCACAATTATAGCATCATTTCAATGAGAACATTCTAGGGGTTTTCTACTTGAGACTCCTAGATTTAGAGCTAATTTTTTGGTTAGTTCATCAATTGATGTTGATGGTTTTGTTGTGAAATTGATAGAGCTATCTGAATCCTTGTAGATTTTTGATAATTCTAAATCATCTCCCATGTTATCCTCAATGTTGATACACATTTGCACACATTGCTCTATGGTTCTAGATTGCTTTTAGTATACACAAGATCTTAACTTTGCACTGAGTAGGCCATCTAAGAACAATGCCACTTGCTTGGATGGTGTGGGTATCTCTTGAATAAGGCATCTCTCAAACCATTTCTTGAGGTGTCTACTTAAAGCCATGGATCAAGGATGAAGTATTATGTCTGATGCTTCTTTTAGAGAACTCCGTGATGAAGGCTTCTAGCGATTGGTTGATGTCCCTAAATTGACCTTGATGTAATGGCTAAAAGCACATTAAGTTTGTGTTCTTTAGAGTTAGACCAAAAGCATTGTATTGAGTGAACAATTTGACAACCTGTTCTACTCTCAACAGTTGCCTGAATTTTGCTACATAGTCATAAGGGTCTTCAGTGCCATCAAAGTAATTCTTCATTGACTTTACTAGTTGGGTAGGCTTCAATATCCTAGGGTGTTCTCTAGGTTTGGGAAGGGGAAATTCATTGGTCCATGTACACAACTTCCTCTAGCTCTCCATTGAGGAATGCATTCTTCACATCAAGTTGATACGTCTTTCAATTCTTGCTTATTGCAATGAAAATGATAGGTCTGATGGTAGTCATCTTATCCATGAGGCTAAAAATCTCCTCATAGTCTAGTCCATATGTCTAAGCAAATCCTTTGGCTATAAGCCTAGCTTTATACCTAGAAATACTACCATTTAAATGTCTCTTTACCTTATAAACCCACTTGTTTCCAATTACCTTCATATCCTTCTTCCTTGGTACAAGATTCCAAGTGTGATTGCCTTCCAAAGCCTTGATCTCTTCTTGCATAGATTCTTGCCATTCCTTGCATGTGTTTGCTTCTTCAAATCTTGTGGGTTCTGCAAGGACCTTGCTCATATAAGCATAATGTCTAGCCATAAATGAATCATAGGTAAGTCTTTCAATAGTATACCTTACCTATTAGACCTTCTTATCTCACAATTGAATATTTGTTGTTGGTATTTTACTTTTCGCCCTTCTTCCCATGATGGTTTATATTTATCTCAATCCATAGGTCTTCATCTTCTTCCATCTCTATGATTTTGGCTTTTCCTTTACTCCTTGCATCACTCAATTGACTTGTTGTAGGACTACCTTTATCCCATGATGGTTGAAAACTCGATTCTTTTGGTCCACTAAGAACCATGATCTCTGTTTCATCCCTTGAAGTCCTCTTTTCTTCATCTTCATTATCCTACATAGATACATTTATAGAAACCAAGGTAAAAATTCATCAAATATAACATCCCTTGATACCTTTAGTTCCTTTATTCTGGGGTAATAACACTTATAAACCTTCTGTTCACTTACATACGCTATGAATACACACCTTTCTTATCTATCATCAAGATTGGTTCTTTATTCATTTGGAACTAGTACATAACATGTGCAACCAAAGACTCTCAAGTGTGAAACATCTGGCTTCCTATTGTAGAAAGCTTCATAAGGTATGGTAGCATGCATACTTGATGTAGGAGCCCTGTTCATGATGTATATAATTGTGGTTGTTGCATCAGCCGAATAGAAATTAGGCATACCCATCTTCTTCATCATAGCCCTAGCACATTTTGCAATACCCCTATTCTTCCTCTTTGCCATACCATTTTGTTGTGGTGTGTACCTGCATTTGATTTGTCTTTTGATGCTGTTAGTTTCCATGAAAGCAAAGAACTCATGGGATAAGTATTCTCCCCCTCCATCTGACTTTAAACACTTGATGTACCTATCACATTCTATTTCAACCATAGCTTTGAACTTCTTGAAGCAATAAAATAAATCTGATTTATGCTTCACACAATCAAGTCATCCTTGTACAATCATCAATGAAACTTACAAAGTAACTATTACCTCCAATTGTGTTCTCCTTTGTTGGTTCCCAACATCTGTATGAATGAGGTCAAGTGAATGATAACTCACATAGTTGCTTTTCTTGAGTGGTAACCTAGTCTTCTTTCCCAATTGAAAAGCTTCACACAAATTCTTAAGATTTTGATTTTAGAGGTTAGATAACCCTAGTGCTAACCTCTTCTTTGCCATGTCCTTCAATCTCTGAGTATTGATATGTCTTTATCTTTTGTGCCATAAATCCAATTCTATTACCTTCCTATTTCCAAATGTGAAGTAAGTTGTGTAGTTGAAGCTAGGCTTCACATCCAAAGTGAATATCCTTCCCTCCTTACCTTTGGCAATCAATCAATGCCCCTCTTTAGTTTTTTCCACAAAACATCCTTTCTGGTTGAGCTTGACCTACAATCCTCTCTCAAACATTTTCCCAACTAGAAAGCTCTTTAAATTTGTGGGAACATGAAGAACATA
>CM035439.1:75650120-75657620 GCA_020310875.1 Ceratopteris richardii
ACCCACCTCCTGGGCGACCCTCCTCCTGGGCAACCCACCTCCTGGGCGACCCTCACCCTGGGCGACCCACCTCCTGGGCGACCCACCTCTTGGGCGACCCTAGCCCAGGGCGACCCTCTACCTTTTCCTGCATAATTGGGCGACCCTCCACCTCCCTTCCTCCATTTGGGGCGACCCTAGCCCAAGGCGACCAACCTCCACCTCTTCCTCTACTTGGGCGATTCTTCAACATGACCAAATCTGGGCGACCCTCGCCCAAGGCGACCACCTCTCTCCTCATGGGGCGACCCTAGCCCAAGGCGACCACCTCTCTCATCATGGGGCGACCCTAGCCCAAGGCGACCACCTCTCTTCCTCCATATTGGGCGACCCTAGCCCAAGGCGACCACCTCTCTTCCTCCATATTGGGCGACCCTAGCCCAGGGCGACCCTCCTCCCTTTTCCCCAATTGGCCCGGCCATGGGGCGACCATCATCCTAGGCGACTACCGACTTAGTATGGGCTCCACCATGAGCTACTTGGGCGGCAAATGACGGGCGGAGGAATATTTCCACTTAGCTTTGGCGGTGTCAGAAGCTAAAATTTGGGGCCTCATTGAAGTTAGCTACCAGATCCAAAATTAGTCCTCTCCTCCACCTCTTGACCACCACTTTGGCGCGTGTGGCACTTAAGGCTGGAATTTGGCAAGGCCACCCTTGGCCACTCTGGAGTCTATATAAACAGATGTTTGGCACTCATTTGGGTAATCTGATTTGAGTAATCTGAATCGGGTGGGCTATTGCGTATCATCACTACCATCACTTGTTGATGCTAGTTGAGGCTATTTCTTTGGTCTACTCTCTGCACTCTGTTGCTACAGGCACACTGTGAGAGGTCACTCTGTGATGATTATACAGAGCGTGGGCCTCCAGTGGAGTTGGTGATTAGCATTACAGGGTGATTGAGTGGCTTGGATCTAGTTATTGGCATGCATCGGTGAATTTCTTCAGGATCAAGTCATCTTCTTTATTGTATTCACTTTGTTGGTCTCACTCTTGTACTGTTGCTAGTTAGTTTTGGAATGGCATGCTAGCCCACTGTTACATCCTTTTGTAGTATTTTAGCTCTCTCTGTAATCATTTTCAAAGTTACGAAGTGATTTCCTCTCTCAAGAGCACTTGTCATTGATCCTTTCTTTATAACAGTACATTTTCACTTCTATTGGTTTCTCTGTTATCAGTGAAGGTACCTGCACACAAGAATGTCACAGGGTATACTTCCCTAAGGAGAACTCCCCTTGAGTAGACGGAGTACTGGAAATGTATACAATTTGATATTGTTGAAAGTGGATACCCCGGTACCTCCTCTACAGTTTGGCACGCCCGGTGGGACCCTTGCATTTTTGTGTGAGGTATCTAGTGTGCACTATATAGTTGTCATTGCATTAATTTCTTGATTTTTTGCATTCTGTGAGTGTGTACATGACCCACACTCGAGTAGACAGAGAGCCCCTTCGTGTACAAAAGAGCCTCAAGAAGTCAGCTCTACCTTCGGCTAGTACCCCTCTACCCTTAAATTTTTCCATCGATTTGGCTTCAACCCTGCTTTCAAAAGAGAAGCTGAGGAGGACGTTAGATTTTTCCTGTGATACTTCAGAAGAAGCACCAGTGCCAATGGAGGAACTTTCTCATTTGCTCTCTAGGTTGAACATCAAGTTCCCTACATTTAAGGGATTGGCTTATGAGGATGCGGATGACCACGTGAGGAGATTCGTCTCATTATGTCGTGGACGAGGATTGCAGAACCGAGAGGATGCAATGTTGGTACTCTTCCCATCTACATTGGAAGGCCTTGCAGACAAATGGTATAGTCAATATGCAGACGGACACTTCACTACATGGGAGGCACTGAAGACGGCATTCTCGCAGACATTCCGACCAAGCAACTCCTCAGAAAGAGCTCTAGATCAGCTAGAGAACCTAAAATTGAGATCAGGTGAATCCTTTCATGAACTTCACACTAGAACAAAAGCACTTGTTTCACGTCTGCCACATGCTCCAGGTGATTTCTTGGTTAAAAAATGGATAGAGAAAGTTCTGCCCAAGTCATCTCAGCAGAAGCTTCGTGAATCTCTTAGATTGGATGCAACACTTGATGATTTTGTTGCAACTGCATCGCGCATTGAGGAGGCTAGACTACATTTTGAAGGGGAGGCCCAACCAAATTATGCATCAGACTTGGATCCTATCGGGCAACTCAGGAAGGAGTTGGAAGCCTTAAGAATGCAGCAAAGTCACCAAGAAGAGAAGGTTGTGCCGTCGCCCCCACCCCACACTATTGATGAAGTAGCTCAACTTCGTCGTGAGCTCGAAGATTTGCGGACTACACAGGACATACGAAGACAGGTTTGGTGTACAATATGCAGCAATAGTGGACATTCCAATGTTAATTGTCCTAACAAGGTCAGTTGTCAATTCTATGGCAAAGATGGTCATGAAGCTAGAGACTGCTACTACCTCAAGGGAGCACAACAACGAGGTAACCATCAAGCTTTGGATTCATACTATGCTAGTACTTCGAATGCACCTAATAGAGAAGATACCCGTCCAACTCGGCCTAGATATAATAGGCCACTCATGTGTTATCGTTGTGGTGAGTATGGCCATATGCAGAACAAGTGCTCCCTACCAGAAGGTGCACCTCCTTGTCAGCATTGTCCAGATGCTAAGGATCACTACACTAGAGATTGCCCAAGGAGCCGCCCTCCTCCAATTCACATGATTGCAGTTTCCCCACAAGTAGAAGGTATGACCACTCAATCTTATGCTGTTTCATCTCCATCAATGCCAATGATGACTAGAGCCAGGCAAGCGGCAACAACCTATAAGGAGGAACAACAAGGACTCAAAGATAGAGATGAGGAAAAGAAGGCGGGATGGATGGACCAAGTGGACATTGAAGGAGCTTATGAGAGGGTGACTACTTTGCTAAAAGATCAACCAACAAGTCCTCAGGAAGACACACAAGAGGTGAACATTGAGGAAATCTTGAGAGGTATTCATCATAAGATTAGTCTGTACCAACTCATAAAGGTGGATTCAAAAGTAAGAAGTGATTTGTTGAAGATTATACACTCTGCATGCTTGTGCCCACCTCCTAGCATAGATGGTTTTATGGTTGACTTTCCCCCTGCACCCCTGGCTGACTATCAGAGCTCAAGGTTATCTGTTTTTATAAAGGATGAAGCTCTCACAGGTGTTATCATAGATGGAGGTTCTGGCATCAATTTGATGCCAGATTTCACCATGAAGAAACTAAAGTTGAATCCCACGAAGGCAGCACCCTTCACAGTTACATTAGCAGATCAACGTCGGGTTGCACCGCTTGGCATTGTTGAAAAGGTACTTATGATAGTGCAGGGTTGTCACTTTGTTCTAGAATTTGTTGTTATTGCCCTGCCATAGGAGACCTCATACCCTCTACTCTTGGGAAGGCCTTGGCTAAGGCAAGCAAAGGCTCTACAGGATTGGGGAAAGAACAAGTTATGGATTTCCACATGTACTAACAATCAATTACAGATACATTTGGAAGAAGGATCAGACATCAACAAGGCTACTGGGTATACAATGGACACTCAGGTAATGCCTTCTGAAGATGATACCCTATTAAACTGGATGATGGGGAGTACAGAATGTTGCACAGTGGAGATATGTGAAGTAAATGAGGATTTTATAGAAGCAGCCCAAGGAGGCCAGAAAGAGGAAAAAATTGATGTTTTTCACTTGAAGAGTATGGAAGAGAGTAAGATATGTGATCGCAAGAAACTAGAGGAAGAAGCAAAAATTGGGCGACAGGAGGCCCAAGGCGGTGGCCCAAGTGGGCGACAAGAGGTCCAAGGTGGTGGCCCAAGTGGGCGACAGGAGGCCCAAGGTGGTGGCCCAAGTGGGCGACAGGAGGCCCAAGTTGTGCACTTAGCCAAGAGTGGCCAAAATGGGCCAATCCTTCCTCTGGAACTCACTTCTTCTCTTAAGCAAGGTAGTCGAGCTTATCTTTTGCAGGCACCTCCCGAATGACCGAAACCTCTAATTGGGCCACTAGACCCGGATAGTCAAAATTTGACAATCGGCGCCACTACAATGATATGTAAGGAGAAGACAGGTAAACATAAAAAATTGGATGAATTTATGCTTGCAGGACCAGAAAGTGACAAAGTTGTGCCTGCATCTGAGGAGGCTAATTTTGACCTTCAAGAACTACCATTTTCAAATATACCTTTAGGATGGATCAAGGAACACATTGTGGATCATAAATTGAACTCCGCTCCTGCATACAGTGGGGATGAATTTTCAAGTGAGTCTAATTCCGAAACGTTTGTTCAAGAAGTAAATCTTGGAGATGAAGAGAACCCTCAAATAGTTCACTTGGCCTCTTGGTTGTGGCATTATCCCTCTTTACTACAGAAGGTGACTTCTCTACTTTTTTCATATAAAAATGTCTTTGCATGGTCCTACAAAGATCTAACAGGGATACCAGAGGAGCTTGGATTACATCGAATACCTTTAGTTGAAGGAGCTTCACCTGCAAGAAGCAGGCCTTATCGTCTCAATCCAAAGTACGCAGAGGCAGTAAAGCTAGAAATAACGAAACTGGAAGAGGCAGGTATTATTGTTCAAGTAGAACATTCAAAATGGCTTTCTTCCATGGTCATTGTACCAAAGAAAAATAGTGGCAAAATAAGAGTATGCGTTGATTTTCGTGCTTTAAATAAGGTGACTATTCAAGATGGCTTTCCTCAACCATTCACAGAGCAGGTGCTTGAAGAAGTAGCTGGACACACTCTATATAGTTTTCTTGATGGTTTCAGTGGCTACAACCAGATAGTGATTCATCCTGAAGATAGAGACAAAACGGCCTTTGTTACTCCATGGGGCACTTATGTTTATACCCGCATGGCTTTTGGCTTGAAAAATGCACCAACTTCCTTTAATAGAACAATGTATCTGATACTAGGGAAATGGTTAACCACCTTTCTGCGCATTTTTATGGATGACTTTTCAATGTTTTCGGGCACGGATAGGAGAGCAATAGTTCAAGATTTCCATGATCACTTGGAAAATCTGAAGGAAATCTTTGAGCAGTGTCTCAAAACAGGTTTGAAGTTAAATCCTGCTAAATGTCATTTTTTGGTCACTAAAGGCACTCTCCTTGGTCATATAGTATCGGCCGAAGGGATAACTGTTGATCCGGCAAAGATCACTGCTATCCTCTCCATGCCGATTCCACGAACTCCAAAGGAAGTACAAAGTTTTTTAGGCCATGCAGGATACCATAGACGATTTATCAGAATGTATTCAGAAATAGCTAAGCCCTTGTCCAAACTTACAAGTAAGAAGGTTCCTTTCTCATGGAGTCCTGAAGCTGAGAAAGCATTTTGCAAACTAAAATTGAGGCTATGTACTGCTCCACTTTTAACTGTTCCTAATTGGTCATTAGAGTTCCATGTGCATACAGATGCCAGCCTTCATGCAGTTGGAGCAGTCTTGGCTCAACCATCATCACATAAGGTAGACCAACCTATCGCCTATGCTAGCAGATTGCTTACCAAAGCAGAAATGAACTACAACACTACTGAAAGGGAAGGTTTGGCTATCGTATTTGCTCTTCAAAAATTTCGGCATTACCTCCTAGGTGTGCATTTTATTGTCATATCTGATCATCAGCCTTTGAAGTACTTGATTAACAAGCCAAGACTGGAAGGATTTGGCGATGGTCATTGCTATTTCAGGAATTTGATTTTGATATTCATATTAAGCCAGGGAAAGAGCACTATATGGCGGATCAAGTATCAAGGACTGCTCTGAGTGAAAAGGCAACAGCACACAACGAAGGGCATATGAAGGGAGAGGATTTGGCTCACAAAATTATCCACAAGGGACTATGGTGGCCTCAGATATACAAAGGTGCAATCAAATTCACTAAGGGGTGCGACATCTGCCAGAGATGTGCTCCTAAGCCAACCAAATTGAATTTTCAACCATTAGTCGTCTCCACAGGATGGCTACCTTTTGAACGATGGGGTCTTGATTTTATTGGTCCGATCAGTCCAACTAGTCAACCTGGGAGTAAGAAATATATTATGATGGCCACATGTTATGCAACTAAGTGGATAGAAGCTAAAGCCACTACAGATTGCATGGCCTTGACAGTGGCTAAGTTTTTGTTTAAACGTATTTTCTCAAGATTCGGTTGCCCACTTGAAATCACTAGTGATAGAGGCACTCACTTTGTAAATCAGTTGCTCCAATTCGTCTTTGATAGGTATAAAATCTTTCACAAAAAGTCATGTGCTTACTATCCAAGGGAAAATGGCCAAGCGGAAAGCTCTAACAAAATTTTGATTGGGCTCTTACACAAATTATCCTTTGATCATCAAAGTTCTTGGCCACAAGCATTAATCGGTGCAATTTGGGCTTTCCAAACTACTAGAAGGGGAACCACTGGCGAGAGTCCATTCCGCTTAGTATATGGTAAAGAGGCCTTGGCACCATTCGAATTTATTATCAGGAAGGAAATTGGAGCCAGAACCATTGGAATTGAGCCTCCCATTAGAAGACTTGTGGCATTGGAAGAATATAGGGAAGCAGCAATGAGGAAACTGCAGGTAAAGCAAGAGGAACGCAAAAATTTGCATGACAAGTATCTAAGGATTAATGAGGTACAGGAAGGATCTTTGGTCTTGGTGCATCAGATCCCGCCAGCATCCACCAAACTGGCACCTAAATGGATAGGGCCCTACAAGGTGATAAAGGTATTACCACAAGGAGCAGTTCTTTTAGAGGACTTGCAGGGTGAAAGGCTGCCCCTGGTCAACATCTCCAGGGTGAAAAGTTATTTGAATTAATGCAAGCAGATGGAATTCACTCACTGTACATACCATAGTTCTTTTCATTGTCTGCAGTCATTTTGTTTGATGGAATAAGCAAATAAATGAGTTGTTGCATCGGGATGGTGCAAAGTCTTGATGTGGGGGTCTGTAGAGCAGGTGAGCTTGCTGGCATTTGATTGACTTTATTTGGGGAGAAGCTTCAGGGAAGTGTCAAAGCATGAGCAATTTGAAGCAAAGTCTTTGGGAGGAAGTGGACGGCACCTTCTTGGACTTCATATGCAATGGGCGACGCCTTCTTAGGCTACATATATGCAAAAGGGCGAGCCTCCTCCTAGACACCAAAGAATTTGGGCGACCCTCTACTTGGGAAACTTTCCTCTACTTGGGCGACCATCTACTTGGGCGACTTACCTCTACTTGGGCGACCCTCTACTTGGGCATCTTCCTCTACCTGGGCGACCCACCTCCTGGGCGACCCACCTCCTGGGCGACTCTCACCCTGGGCGACCCACCTCCTGCGTGACCCTCCTCCTGGGCGACCCACCTCCTGGGCAACCCACCTCCTGGGCGACTCTCACCCTGGGCGACCCACCTCCTGGGCGACCCTCCTCCTGGGTGACCCACCTCCTGGGCGA